>HE671535.1:0-94624 GCA_000313835.2 Heliconius melpomene melpomene
ATTTTCATATATTTTCGAACTTTATTTGTTGTTTATAATTAATTTAAAATACACTTTGATTCTCTTCTTATTTTATTTGATATTGCCCGCTAAAATTATCCTACTTAATAGAGAGAAATGTTTAGTTATTTCGTAGAGTCGATATCTATGTACGCACGCACGGAAAACTTTAGGTACTTTTTCTAATATTAAGAATACCTATCCTTTAGTTACTTTTAATCCTTTCGTTAGTTCATTTCAATAACTCAGATATTTTTTTGTAATAATGTGTATCTACTTATTATTCTTTTTGATTATTTGAGCTTATATTTTCTTACTAATTCTATTGAGAATTGAAAATAATTTCATGAATATATTTAATAAATATTCTTATAGTTGAAGCAGGCGTAGCCGCGTCCGGGTCCACTAGTATGTTTAATATGTTTAAGTTTAAATGTTGTGTAAAAATTAATATAGACCACCTTATTACAACCACGCAAAAGGGTCATATCATCTAATCTGCATTCCTTAAGATTTACTCTATAAATAAATAGCAAATTATGGCACGAGTCTATCGTATAAAATCAATAACGGATACGATAAATGTCTACATATGAAAAAATTGTAAATATCTGTGTAATTAAATTACTTAAAGTAAGGAAGGCAATACAGTAGTAAAGGAATGGTACAGATATTAAATACAATATTTACATGGCGGAAACGAGGCACGAGCTGGTGATTACATTTCGTAATAGTTGGTAATATCGATAGGCTGATAACAGCTTGTGGGCCGTAGGTACGCTGCACGGGTGCGGTGTGATTTACAATTGTAAACGTTCATTTAAATATACACGTAATTATTCTGCAACAGATATAATAATCAGATTTTAACCGTGCCTGTTGCTGCTTAATATATTTTATATATAATATACAACCAACCCCACTTATTTCATTCGTTCATTACTTACTTATTTTCAAAAATGAGCACTACGCGTGCGCTAAGAATTAAAATTCCAAACAAATATATGAAAACACGAAATATCAATAAACTAAAGAAAAAATCTAGTCTACTTTTAAAAGAGAAGAGAGAGTCGTACTTTCACTCACATACAAAACAAAATATTAGCTAATAACTTACAAAAACACATGAATGAATTAACCAACAAGCATAGAGTAATTAAAATATTCTAAACCTCGGGTCATCACAGGGCGTCTATCGCTGACGAGGAGAGGACTCCCGCCGGGCACATAAATATCAACGGCGGCGGACACACGTGGCCTTTACTAAAACACATATGACTGCACACACAACTTGTAGGAAACACGATATACTGTGTGTAATAAAATAGTCAGCAAGGCCTCGCGCTGTTATAGTTCGTGTTGACTTGTACGCAATTAATATGTAAAAATATTTAATAATTGACCCTTTTAAGTTAAAAAAATGAAACTGCCATATATATTGTAAAAGAAATCACATGAAACGAACGATCTTTCACAATCTCATACCTAGAAATATTGGCACACATATTAGTATTAGAATATTAGTAAAATTTTTACTTTATACAGGGTGGAAGAGGCAGCGCTTCTTTTATTGAAACTGCATATAGGGTAATATATTTCAAACCCACATCTAAGAAATTAATCAAGGTACCTCAACAGTTTGGACGTAGGAATTTTTTTTCATTTCACGATTTTTATCCATACCTGTATTTCGTGTGACGCACACATACGTGTGCGACGTTTCCGATTTGACAGGCAAGTGTGTGCGTGCCTATGTTATACTTTACAAATGGCGTTTTATTTTAAAACGATAATTTTATTATTTATATTGTTTGAAAAAATAACTTTTTCATTTTTGATAATTATTTTTTTTCCGAATTATATTAGGCTTTTATAGAGTAGTTAAAACTGTGGTTTCATTTAAAGTGGTGCTGACAATTCCACCCTGTATAATAATTTTAAGTACTTCTAAAGAAAAACATTTATAATAAATAACATAAAAAACAACAACTATTAATATTAGTTTTGTTTCATATGAATATGGCATTCACACTTAAGAGATCAATACAAACGGGAAAAATTGTATCTGTAGGTACCTACTCCATAACCTACACCGGACGCAACTAGGTCACACTTGTACGTCACCTATCTAATTAAGTAATTATTACGGTGAACTGAATCGTTGCCTTTTCACGTTAGCTTTAAGTAAAGGCTTCTTTTGTATTTATTTCATATGACTCTAGAAAATATTTTAAAATATTATTCGATTTCTTTGCTTCATGTCGTATTCAATAGCAAGATAGAGCAAACAGAACGTACCTATGTTTTAGATTGAGATTTGGTATTTATGTTAGTGGGTATACCACTAACGTTTTAACATCTGCGCCCAAATTAGAGACTTTGCGTGTTGGGTAATGGAACTTAATTAATTTTTCACATCGGAAATTGTTCATAATTATCCTTATAAGGAAACGTAATAACAGTGCGTCACGATTGTCTCAAATTAGATTGAATTAACTAATATTTTAAATAATAAATTACAATGTTGTCCTATAATTTCAAATATTATATACAAAATGATTTGGTAGTTAAATAATGTCAATAGAATAATGATTATTTATCCTTTTAGATGTAAATACAGTTTCGTAACTTAATCAAATTTCCGATCTGTAATATTTTACGCTATCAATAATTGTCGACTAAGTATTTGGACATGAACAGTTACCTATATCGATAATATGAATCATACGTTTCAAAAGAAATATATTTCTAAGAAATAATGATTTTACCTATTGCGTTTGTGAATGCAAAGAAAATGACTCAAACTATTGGTAAAGATGACAAACAAACAAAGAGAAAATAGTGTCAAGACATTATGTTCTAGTCTTAGAATTTGCGTGTCCAAAAGCGAAACTCAACTCCGTAATTATTCTATATATTATCATGAAGTTAAATAAACCTAATTACCTACTATAAAGTTAAATTCCAGGAACTGTTATTTGACATTTCAATGTTTAACATTAAGTCAATGTGTCGAATTCAAGAGCTTAGGTGACCTGGATAGAAAGCATGACTAAATCAACAGCATGTCGGTCGTGACATGCACAACATTTATTTGTTTCCATTTGGTAAAATAATTTTGTCAGAGTTATAGTCAACAGTGGATTACTTTCTATTTAATAGAATGAGGTTTGCTTTTATAAAAAAAAAAATACAAATACAGTCGAATATATCGATAACCTTCTTTTTTTACAGAAGTCTGTAAAAATGAAAGATGAATCTTGATATTATTTTGAGCTTTTTTTTATACATTTTAAATAAAACTTTTAAATTGTACGTGTTCGGGGCTTACCCGTAATTTAGTTTTATACATTTCAGAAACCCGAAGCTTTGAACACTTTGCAAAAGTTTGTAAATGTGAAATAACATAAAAATATTATGTTAAATTTGAACCAAGTAACTATGTCAAACTACAATGTCGTCGTAATGCTTTGAAATAGACGAATACTGTCAAAACATTACAATTACCTTGAATCTATGCTAATAGATGTTTGAAATTTCCCTTTCATAGACACTTGCGATTGTAGTGAATCACGTACATACGTGAAGTAGGTATTGAGTTCATTGTACATTGGAGTTATTAAGATATTTTCTTTATTATTGCTAATAATAGTAATTATTTTTAAAAGTAATTCAACTGTTAAAAACCAAAAACAATAATTAAATTGCTTTCATAGCAATTATCAAACAGGAGCCTCTATTTCCTATGCAGCCTTTATTTTAAAATCACACGTAAAAATAATATAATATCTTAAGTAGACCAGAAAAATAAATATTTAAAGTCTTCCTTCGAACTGACAACCACTACGAGCAATTACACCATAAAAATTATACCACGGGTATTACTCAAAACAATGTGACCAAAAAAAACTTCGCAGGAACCAACTAATAATGTGTTCCGAACTTTTATACTCCTTGCGTGTTCTCACTTGCGCGTGTTTCTCGTCTCTTGACCCTCGGCCGAATTGAACGAATTTAGACGATTTGTGTTAACGAACGGCCGTGAAATGAACTTTGGGGGTGCCTAAAATGTGTTTTATCTGATAAATACTTAAAGATTTATTTCCTATTTTTCCCTAGGGCTTTTACATATAAAAGTAAATTTACAACCCGCTCTGAAGTATAATTTTATACTTAAAAACATAAAAAGTAAAACAAAACAAAAAAGCAGTTCTTTCTAGAGCTCGTAATCATACTTAATTATGCTCGATGATTAATTAAAAAGAAAACGTGATCGATGACGGAAGAGCAACAACAGTCCCGTTACCGATGACTGTCATTACAGAGGTGAGTAAACCGAAACTTATTTGGTCCCGATCATAGACTGACTAATAAAGTGAGGTTGCCACCCCGCTGGCCGGGGTCGGTGCCAAAATAAACAAAAGAATTCGCACGCATATCGAAGTGGCATTTTATATGCCCAGTGCATTGACCGGCGGATTGCTCTTGTGCAACGTTTGTATGAAATATGTCAACATTAAATGTAAACGATTCTCTCTACTTAATTCTTCTAACTAATAGGAACTGAGTGTGTTAACACTAGGTTTCCAGTGCCTGTCCTGCTATATGCGGGATAAAACGAGAAGAAAAAAAAAATCTTAAGCTTGAATAAAATAAAAACTTACGTAACGTATAAGAATTAAGTTTTTTACTATTCTTTTTTATACGTTCTATACGTAGAGGAAAATAATAAAACATAAAATTCACGGATGTAGCACAAAAAAGAAATAATTCTAAAAACCGCTTCGACTACCTTAATAAATAATAATTATAAGTTAAGAAGCACTAAAATGGTAGAATCCTTGGCATTGTTCTCAGCACACCAAAAAACTGTAACCATATAAATCTTGTTATAGGACAGCTCATTCGCATTCGTATTGTCAGTTACCGTTACTACTGCATGCGTCTTCTCGGAAGTACCCACATTTCGTATAACGGCTTTAACTCGCCCGAAGACTGGAGTGCGATCAAAGGACTCTCAACGTCTTGGATTACTGTTGTGATAATTTGAGTCACTATAAATCACTCCGCTAACAACTCTAACACAGTTTTAATATTGTACATATGTATATGCATGATAATAAAACGGAAGAAGACTATTTTCATTTCTATTCGTATTTACGACTATTTCTTTTTAACCATTGCATCTATAAATTGAAGAAAATACGACGATTTTACAGAGGACATGAAATAATAAAATAGAAGATTCTAACATAAACAACCGTGATTAAAACACAAACAGTACAACAAAGCATTGCTGTTACACATTTTAATTGGCGTGAGACTGCGCCCTGCTTGTGACACTAATTTTGTTGTTAAAAAGAAAACAACAAAATTATTGTCACAGCTATAGACTACAGATAAGTTACTACGATAAGCAAAAGATGCCATAGTTTCTATTTATTTCTTTATTTTATAAGTGATTTTTATTTAAAAGAAATTGTAAAAGTACGTGTTTCATAGATAATTAATATAATAACTTTAAATCCAGACCAACTAATACAAAAATTGCTTTTATTTTTGAACAATCATATTAACTTATAATCATTTCTTAGCGATCGAAATCGACTGATATAGGTAACTAGATAATATAGCAAACAGTAAAGATGTCAAACGTAATAAGATTCTAAGATTCACCTGGATAAGTGAAATGAGGACGAAACAAGAAACGCAGATTCATAAATGTATTGCGTTTCAAACTCAGTTTGTTGAATATGATTGGACTCAATAAGCGTTGTATTACCTGGCCGACATACCTCAGAATAATGAGATAAAAGTGGCATGAGCATTATATATATATTTTAGAAGCTAACATACATATAGTTACTTCATTTATTTAATTTTTACAAACAAAATCTGCAAAAAAGAAACTTTACAGATTCATTGTCAATACAAATCACTTCTATACAACTTTATTGTTTTAATGAAATACTATTGAAGTCACGATGATACGCATTTTAATACTACTAGACTGTATATGGACGTGCTATGCGTACCAGTTTAATGCTACTTACTATATATATACAATGATGTATTGACAGGCACGTATTAGAAGTATTTGTGGTAGATCAACGTCATTAATTAATTATTTATTACATTTAGCTATAGATAATAATTGCGCATCATTCTTTATAAGGACCTAGTAATGAAAAAAATACGTAAGATATCATTGTCCTACTTCAATTTCCTAACGTTACCAATGATATTATCATTTGTTTAAAATACTATATCAAACAGAAACAAAAATTTTGATTTTTCTGTGTAATTTCAACCGATTTTCGATCGATAGATGCTATAAAAAATTGTATATTTTTTCTATACCTATATTTAAACGTGGGAGTAACATTAACTGTTTGCTGTCATATAATGCAAATCAATCAACCCACAATCTAACAGTTTATACAAATAATGAAAATAAAAGCTTACAAAAAGAATAACTAGTTTACGATAAAACAACATATAACTGTCAAAGAAAACCAGATGACATTGTCCAAGAACACTGACACATATTTCTTTTCCCGCCAATACACTTACAATTCACGCCGTTATGGCGGCCATTGTTTTTGTTTTTTTTTTCTCACCAAGTTTGGCGACAGCATGTGCGTAAGTTGACATAGACAATAAAAGAAGAGTCACAAGGGCACTGTGTTAAAGATCTAAGAAATACAATACCTATACGACGAACAGAAGAAAAGATTTTAGTTGTTTTGTTTACAATGAATGGCTTAAATAGCAGGAAAAAAATGGTTATATACGGAACACATCCAGGATGACTCGTTGCTTAGCATTAATTTTTTCAAACGAACGTAGCGATTATAATGACGAATTGATTGGGCGAACATTCGCAACGGGGAGAACGGGGACACTGTGCAAGTGGGTGTAGGTTAATGATTTGGAGGACTGTAATGATCGAGACCGTTGCTTTTGACCCAGTTAGTGAGTATCCGAGTATTTATTCGAGGATTAATTGGTACAAAGGAATTGCGAAACTTTCACGCCGCTATACATTTCATTGGAATTTCGGACTTTAAAAGTTATTTATCGAATATGAATGGCTGTTTGTATCGGCTTTTAATACTTTGTTAATGTTCTTTGAATAGTATTATTAATAGATTTTGCAGTTTACTACCTCAATTCTTTTATAATGTATATTTAAATTATTTAAAAGAAAGTTAACTGTGCGTCAATATGCCTTTAGAATTTAACGATCGTGGTGTTATTGACATATTTACTTCACATTAATTAAATTGAGTAGGCAGTTAAACCAGCACCTCCATTTACACAATATGAAAATGGAAAAACAAATCTAATACTATGGAACTAACAAATCTAATTTATACTTGCATTAAAAACGAAAAGGCAATTCGATTCCCATTCGAGGCAATGAAATATTTACTATTTTCATTTTCCTCGCTCTGGTACCGAGGCAAAGTTTCCACAGAGTTTGAAATTGGCGAAAAGTGGAGAACGGAGTGTCTGGTTCCCTTTCTCTACTCTTCTAAATGCGGGATATAGCGTGAAGATGAATAATAAGAAAAAAAACCAAAAAGCGAGACGGCTAAATCTAAAACACAATAATATTTGCAGAAGCTCGCAATACGAGAGCAATAAGCGCAAAAGGATACACTCAGCTTATTAGTCACACATCATAAATTAAACTTAATTAGTTAAACATAACTGTATTATTTTCCACTTAATGTGTCAGTAATAATGTACAGTTGAAACATATAACGGTGTTGTTTCTTGTTAAATAAAAGAGTTTGCGAAGTATTTAATCCGTTGATACTTAGAATCAAATAAGCAAGTGAATGTTCTGGAATCATTAGAAAATATTTATTTTGTAACAAATTTGTTTGTTTGTTCATGGGTATAGCGGGATAAATTACTATAATGGCTGCTAAATAAATCTTACTGGCATTTAATTTCATTTTAAAAATAAACAACAATGCTATTTCAATATAGTTAAAAAAATATTAATAAAACAAGTTGGAGAACAAAATTCATATTACTTTTCAGTTGTAGAATAACGTAGTGAAATTCTACTTCACTCTCCACAATTGATTTAAGGTAACATTTTCGATTGTTCGTCGATATCTGTAGATACTTCACCTACTGAGATTTGAATATATAACCATTTCCTACTAATCAAACACGATACATGCTTTAGAAAGCAGAACTAACATTCTATAAAATGACAGAGATATATAACGGAATATTATAATAGTTATAATATAACAACCATATTATATTATATATTAGTTGCCCATTACAGTCCATTAGTGGCTAAGACATTCTGACTCATATAACTGAGAACAAGTTGTCTGTAATTCTTCCGCAGTTGCATTTCCAAAGGCAGTTGTCATTATAATGTCTTACACTTAAACGAGTTTAAATGACTAATGCCGGGTTACTTTAAGTATAGTTTTTACTTTCCATGTAATTTAATTGACGATAAGTTATGCAATTCCAGGAAGGGACAATCAGTAAAAGGAAGGCTTAGTATAATAGAGGATATCCTCTTATTATATTGTAATTTACTTATATTTTCAATATATATAAAGTTTTATTTTATTTATTTAACCCAGCGGCAAATCCGGACATTATTTTTTGTAAGAACTTTTAATAATACTCATGATACTTTTTAATAAAATCCTATCAAAAATATAAATGTCAACAACAGTTCTGTGTTCACTTGAAATAAAATTCAAACTGTAAATTTGACTTGGCTATTTTTTACCACCAGCCGCCGATCAAATTTTAAAGATTTTATTTTAGATTTATATATTTACAAAAAAAAACTTGCAATTGTGCAATTACTATGTACGTTACAATGCGCAAAATGTTTATGGATTAAGACCCTATTCTTTAAAATATTTATATCAAAATTTCAGTTATTTCCCTTGCCAAGATGGCTTAAGTTCATTGGAATGTCTTGACCAGAGTGAAATGTGACCAATTTCTCTCTATCTAAATCAACAACATAATTTGTGTAAAGAGAACAAATATATAAAATTCTAAATGTAATATATAAAATTGTAAATGTAAACGGTAATCCAATTAGAATGCGTAAAACGATACGCACATGCAAAACGCTGATGTACCAATTAATAACACGTAACAAAACAACGTAAACAAAAAAATGGAGAAATATAAACAAAATCCATATAAATATAACATGATCAACATGTTTTATCATTAGCGCCAAGGTTATACTCCAGCCAGGCAAGTATACCAACATTACCAAGGCCGCAAAGTGAAACACCTTTACCGGAAGTACAAGAGTAGTCAATCATAAAATGAATCACGCTTGACGATGCATGCACAAGAAAACGTGGTTTATCTACGAAATATGCGGTGCACATAATCTTTTAATAGCTATCGGCGTTCTCTGAAATTCTATCTGTGAGATAAATATTAGGAAATGTTGATAATGGTGGATGACGTTAAAAACACATAGATTATTTTTATTACGTCATGTGCGTAAGTAATAGCAATTTTAAGACTATAGTATAGCAGGGAACGGAAGTGTCTTAATGGGAACGGAGTCTTAACACTAGGTTCCCAGGTTCCTTTATTCTGCTATATGAAGACGATAAAAAAATATATACATACAAACATCCAAACTGTGGCACAATTTCTTTGGTTTGTTTTATATTGTTTTATCATAATAAATAAGTTTCCAACCACATTACATACTTCTTTGTAACAATTCCATATTACGTCTAAAGTAATGAAATGTAAGGTATATTTGTTCTTTTACATTGAGGGCATCACGCTAGTCTGAGATAAGATAACAAATATACCTGTATCTCGTTTTAATAATGTTATTGTTCTATATAAGCTCATATTGCTTTGTTTAGCTGATAAGTGGTTATAATTCATATAATTGCACGGAAATAATTTAATTTAAAAGGAATATTTATATATTTTTTAAATATATATAATTATGTAAATTTAGTTTTTTCCGTACAGTCAACTTAGTGCCTACGTAAGTTTCTCTATAATATCTCCAAACGATAGAAATAGTTATGTATCGGAAATAGTCTGGAAAACTGACATTTTTATTGTGATAGTGTGTGAAGTTACAAACTATTTAATTAATATATTATTATTCATATTATTTGCAATACTTTATATAAGTAGGTTACGCCTTCAAATGTAGGAGGAGATCTATTACTTGATGTAGTAACTATAAACCAAGAACTAAACTTCCTAAATATACATGTTATTTACCAAAACATTAAATTTATTATTTATTAATATGACATAATCATATTGACGACCTTGTTTAATATAAGCTTTTTTCACTTTTATCGTCAATAATCATAATAAGTCAATCGTCATAATCGTATTTTGTAAAGAAAGAGAAGCTAGAAAAAGTTAACGATTTTCAGCCCAAAAAATGGTATAAATTATATTAATTGCAACGAAAATATATTAATTGTAAATATTAATCCGAGTAGAATCCCAACCTACAAATCGCTACGGCATCTTTTTGTAAAGAAAATTTATACTTAAAGATTAAAATTCACATAGGGGCAAAGTGGCTACATGCATATATTACTACATCAGGTAGTCTCAAGTTCAAGGATACAAGTGTGTTCTCGCGTGCACTACACATTAACAGCCCACATGCTCGTAAAGAGATAAAAAAATAAAATTTCACTTTACAAGGGAAAAATGTGAAAGTTTCTACGTAACAATGAATTCCGCTATACTATGTAGGTACATGTAAGTTTTTATATATTTATACTAATATTATAAAGCTAGTATAGATTAACGTGCTTATCTCAGGAATTACTGATACGAACTAAAAATTGTATTCATGCGAGCGAAGTCAAAGGTAAAATCTAGTTAACTTATATAAATGAAACATTTTTTTTATTTGTCACAATTATCTAGATTTTTCTATTCGTTTCCCTTACATTCAAGCTACGACTGAAATCTTTCCACCGAAAACCAGCACATGTTTACAAGATTACTCATAAGGTTATAGCCAAAACTGTTGCCAATAAGACAGGTATCCAAAATTAAAATATCTATAACGACTGTCATAAATTTTAAATGATCTCCAAACTACCTAAATAAATAAGCAAATATTTTGCATTAAATAGAAAAAAAAATCAACAAAATATGTTTTAATTTTATAAAAGCAACACACACTTCTAACATACATTACACGAACAAACCAAGACTAGAACGGAACTCAATTAGCTTTCCCTGAGATGAAATCATATACCACAGCGTGAAAACTAGACGACGGCGACGGACGGACAGTTTCAACACGACACGCTTATATATCGTGACTATAAGATTGAAACTAGTATGAAATATATAAACGGCGACGTTCCGTTGCGCGGGCGCTAGCTATTTTATCTGAGCTACCTACCTGAAATGATTGACATTTTTCTTTGTTTGCGCTTGTGAAACTGAGGTGTAGTTGTCATGTAATAATAGTATCTAGATGCTTAAGTATATAGGGGTAAATTAGTTTTGTTTATTTAATATACAGATGCTAGAATGAAAATGAAATTTTTATATTAATACAAAAAATATAATAAAATTAAATCAGCTTCACGCTGTATTTCGCACACAGCAGGGTAGGCAGAGGGAACCTAATAATATAAGACACCTGTTAATATAAGACACTCTGTTCCCCACTTTCTGCCGAATTCTGAAGGCATTGCGTATTACCGCGCTTTGCCTCGACACCAGAGCGAAGAAATGAAAATATAAACATAAATAAAATTAATAATACATCACTTTATTTATTTTTATTTTTAATATTTAAGAAACAAATTTTATTAGAAACACCATTTTACGAAATTTGCTTCAAGTATTCATAATAAAATATGTTAAAATTGCTTATTTTGTCTTGGTAAAAGTAAAATATAACCGTTGACAAATAAATATCATAATCAAATGTCTATTTCATTAAAAATTGAAAGGTAAAAAAAATGAAAGGTATAAAACCGCCCACTTTCTATATCACAATGCGCGGATCATCTCGCGACATGAGTTTGCGCAAACCGGATACGTATATTTGAAAGTACCCACACAGCACACAGTACACAGTATTGCACAGTAACGGTAACGGTTCAAATTGTCGATCAGCCGGCGTTGGCGGATCTGTGGCCCATTTAATACGTAGATTGACAGATAAATGACATTTTTATATATATACTCGGTGACACACATACGTTTGTTTGCACAACAATATGAATGGGCAGTAACTATCGGAAGTAGACGTGCTGTAAATAAACTTTGAAAAAAGATGTCAAATAACTTATGGTTAAAAGTACAGAACGATTAACGAGTCATAGGGTTTCTTAACTTTTTTCATTTGCTCACGCTGGATTAAAATTTGTTATAAAAAATAAGGTGTAGAGAACAGCCACTCAAATGTTAACATTACTACATTAGCGCTAAAATACAAAGTAAATACAGTTTCCACTCTACAAAATGCGAAAAATGTTTAAAGACATACAATAAAATGTTAATAACACATATTAATTATAAAAAAAACTTAAAATTATAAGTATTTAAGGTCCGCGAGTGTCAATTAAACACTCGGGAGTTCTTACTTCGGACCGGTTTCGACGTGGCAACAATTAGGACTTCCTGTGTACAAGGCTCCTGGGCGTGCGCACGCCCACCATCTTCTATATAATAACTTCTGTATAAATTACTAGTATGTGGGTATTTATTTCCATTTATGTATGAAGCTATTATATGTGTAATTAATATATTGTTCTTGAACAACTATCGTTTTATTGTAACCTACTCTACATTTAAATAACTATTGCTTAAAGTAATCTTAGTTAATTTACAATATTAATAAACTGAATAAATTTTATACTGGATTCGAACCCACGCTTATAGAAGCTATTTTCTACGACTGTGTCGAAATCATTTCGTCTAATAATAAATATGCTATTAGCAAATATAATTATTTTTAAGTATTACACTCAATAATAGATCTCAACAAATCAAAACTGAATGGTGGTCATTGAGTTATTGTTCTGTCAGCAGCTGCGCCTACGGCACATGAATTTATTATCAAAATATGTATTGCATACTTGGTTCAACAAAACGTTCGTAACATTGTTCAACGAATAAACAAAAGTTGTAATTATTATATTATATAAAAATTTTCATTTCAATTATATTTTTCATTTTAATTACAAAACAATACTAAAGCTATTTAATTTTGAGTCTATTTTGTTTGGCCTTCTTAGGCCGACAAATGAAAAAATATATATCTAATACGAATCGAATGTTACAACTTGTCTTATCCTTATATGTAATAATAATGTCGTATACTATGAGTATTTTTCCCAATACAAATAAAAATGTCGTACGATTACTGGCCAGGTGGAGAACGTCGCTATAATAATTATCTCAACAACTTTAGGCTTGAATACTAAATATATTCGATTTTTTTCATAAGTAGGCATTCATGTGAAAGAATTCCTTTATAGTAGTTCATTAATTTTAATGTCATTGATTCTATTATTATTAAATTCTTGTAAAAACAATTAGCACCCCTGGTAAAATATTGTTTCATCGTTCTTTGTAGTGTTGAGCTTGACGTGACAAAGTGATTATTTCCATGTCGGACGATAAATTTTAACGTGTTTGTTTTTCTATACGGCGTTTCCGATTTACATAATATTATTCATGAGCCGGCCTTCCGTGTTTACGACAAGGGAGAGAATATCTATCTTTTTAAATTCATCTTTTAGGAAGTGAGAGTGAAACTTTCACTGAGTTTCTTAAAAATATAATACGAGATTTTCCATTTTTATACAGGGGTCTTATTTGATATATTATTAACATTATTATATCATTTTAAATGTTTATTTATAAAATTTAGTGCCAAATCTATACAATTATTTCCAGATCAGCAATCGCTATTTGAATTTACATTGTAAATTATTACAAAATCTTTTTTTAGCTTCACTGTGTATCCCAACTAAAGCATAGTAGGTAGAAGGAAATCTATTAAGAAGCTCTATTCTTATTTTTCGCCCAATTTCAAACATCGCGTGATAAGTTCATTGTTGTGCCTTGTCTTGCCAAGCTGGATCGAACCCACTACCGTCTTATTTACTGTGAAACCAATCTATTACTAATTAAAAGATATGAAAATAAAAAATGATTAACAAATTAGATACAAATTAGTACGCGATTTATTATTAGACCTAATATTATTACAGCAGACGTAGATAGATGTACCAGATACAAAGATCGATCTAAAAGCAATATAGAACCGGTCATTCTCCGAACATAAAATTTCTTTGGTTCATTCACCGGGAAGCATTAAACTCAATTGGTATGTTGGACGTGGTGAAAAATATCATAAAAATATGTATGATTTTTAACGTACCTACCTATTTAATATATTTTAATAAAAAAAATATAAAAAGTAGATAATATGTTGCTTCTAAGCAATTATTATAAACGGGAATTGCTCGAACATGTCATTATGAGACTTTTTATCCTCTTATAAGAACAGTCTCGACGACCAACTGACAACAAAGGTAAAATAACTTTACATTATTAAAAAGAAATCTAAGCTCACGAAAGCTACGTAAGCACATATTTACTATTCAAAACAGTTTTAAAAGGGAATTGTCCCAGACGATGGAGCACTAATTGTGAGTACGTTCACAATTTTTTATTCGCTCTAAACAAAGAGTTGTTGAAACCGCCAGGTCTCGAGGATTTGGCGACGGAGTGCAAGTCATGAGTTTATTTATCGGTTGTTGACTTCTATGTCGAAGTACGAACGTAGCACCTAAAAAAAATAATTATTATTCTATAAAAACAACTTTTATCTAAATGATCTATGCTCACAATTTTAAATGTTATTCCTAGAAACAGATCAACCAATTTAAATATCTAAGTATTTTTCATGTAGAATTACTTTGCATTTTTTTAATAAACTTAATTATATTTCATCGATGTTTAATTTCATTCAGTTGTCATTTCTATAAATATAAACATTATTTTCGTTTTTCGTCATAAGCTCACATATTATGTAGCGGTAACGAAAAAACTGGTTAAATAAAATATAATTTCCGCTTCTCACGATTCTAGTAGTATTATAAACGAAGGCAATTTCCCTCATTAACATAAATAAATAATTGTTCTCTGTGCCACATTTATTACGTTTACGGGTGACATTCGAAAATTAACATACGGATTGTATGAAATAAAGGTAAAGATGTTTCATAAATGTCTAAAATATGAAACTGTGGAACTCCCACTGACGTTATGGTAACATGGATTCCCATAGATTTACCCAATTATACAAAATTATTAATTCAAAGCAAACTCCCTATTACATAAAAAAATTACAAGAAAATCTAAAATATGAGACCTAGAAATTCCCATCAATTGAATCTACTTCATAGATCTAACTATCAAGATATTGTTTAATGGGACACATAGCGACCTATATTACAATTAGTGGAATTGTGTCAAATATTCCAAGGCTGATGGGCTGATGTCATAATAGAATACTTCATGATGCTGAATTGCTGATACAATATATATGAATTAGTTGATCAAATAAGGATATACTACAGTATTTACTCCCCCGAGACGGGATCGAACCCACAACGTAGATTATCGTCAAAAAATACTTTTAAGAATTGAACCTGTAGTAAGACAAGATAATATCTTCATTTGCACCTCAACTGGTAATGCACATGAGATGCTCAAAAAGCTATTGTTTGTGGAAATCTTCTTGCGGTTATGAAAGTAGTATGGTGGAAACAGAATCCTTGCCGCAAGATTTCTAACTGAGATACTCGAGTGAAAGGTTATGTGAAAAAATATAATTTAAATACAAGTTTTTTTTTAAAATAAAGTAAACAACTTTTTATTTATATTATTACGTATATTACCTTAAGCAAATTAAAAATAATTAGTAAAACTACAGAGGGTATTAAGTAACGTGAATGACAATACTAATTACGGCGAGCTTTCAAAATGTAACTAGCAAATTTAATTACGAAAAATATGTTCACGATTACAAGTAGTAGGTATATTTATGAAATAATAAAAATAATAATCTGTTTAAACTTTTGGCGGTCGTCGCGGTGTAGGGGCACAAGCGAGTGACTGCAACGCGACGTTTGTGGGTTCGATTCCTAACTCTTTGAAAAAAAGTAAAACTACAAAACATGTTCAGGACTGGGGGCGTAACAAAATTTTACAATTTTTTAATTATAACACTTCATTGTTCTGTATGTTCTCGAGGGCTTCTCTGTTATGCGAAGTACAGTATCAAGGACCATTACAACTAATGAAATAAAAGAAGATGAAGTATCATTGTCATATTCAAGCATTTCCTTCACAGTACTGAAATTTAAAAATTATTTTAGGAAGCTAGTTTTAGTAGGTACTTAAAGAAACAAAAAAAATAATTCAACATTGCAATGTGTAGTGAAAATATAAAAAGAAAATAATATAATTTCTAGTGGTTAAAGCACAGTATTTCAAAAACATTCGGTATAATAAAAATATACCTAAGTCATATGAAATATAAATGTATAAAAATAAATGAAAAAAAAAAAGACTTTTAATTAAGTAAAAAAGAAAGCTCAGAGATTAAAGCCTCATTAGAGACAAAACGAGTCGGATTGAATAGTTGGATATAGCGTCTCTTTTCAAATGGTTAACTACCGAGGGAACTGCTCGCAATAAGGTCAATTTGCGACCTTTAAAAGCTTTTTCAAAATTAGAACTTTATAGAGGTGTTCATTGAACTGTAGAAAATCGTAAACACATTTCAATGGGTGATAAATCAACACAATGATAGTTAAATACAATAAATAATTAAAAATAAATAGTTAGGAAATTTATAAATGAGCGGAGAGTGGAGATCGGAATAACTGTGTTATTTCTATTGATTATGTATATAATATAAAGAAATGACTAAAACTTCAGGCTTGATCGATGGCCAGTCTAAGTTCGAGACTCGCAGAGTACATACACCCTTGCCGTTGACGACATCGTCTCAAACAGCCACATAATGCTTAGAATTTCTCAGGGACAGAGGTTCTTTTCTCTGTCGTTGTAAAAGCCGTTAGAGCTAACAGCATTAACCTTATGTTCGAAAAAAAACACTATAAGAATTCATTTTCTTTTAGATATCAATAATATTTTAAGTAGGTATATTTATTGTAGTATGACACGAAATGACGTATAATACAATGTATTTGCAAATTATATTATAGTTTATTCAGGGGGCGTAGAATTGGGCCGTTACTACTATTTCTGTCCGTCAAAATGTCACGCAACGGTTGCGCAAACGCACGCCTCTTGCGATACTGTAAAGTGGGGCTCGCATTTAAAAATTGATATAGAGGTGACTTATTAATACTTTATCTATAATAATCTATAACAGTGACGTCATCGTGGCCCAGTTAGGAAAGTAACTGGTTATACACCTGGTGAAAAGGATGAAAGTTAAACATTCTACAAATCCCTGCATTGTAAGGCCATAAAAAAGAATTTTAAAAAAATTGAATACGTCATTTCTTAGATCAAAGATTTTTCTATAAAACTTCTAATCCCTTTTCAAAGATCCAGACTGTACAGATGATAAGATCAGATCGTCTATAATGGGATAACTGCGCTGAGTCTAGACAAAGTCAAGACAGGGCACAACTTGAGATTTAAAACCTAGATAAACACTTTATTACACTGCAAAGAGTGGGCAGAGACCGTGACCTTAAAATTGCTTAAAACATTTTACTTTCAACTGTGATGAAAACATTATTTTAACAAATTGTATATCGAGTTGATGAAAATGATGATATTTTTTTAGTTTTACAGTTTTATGAAAATTGCTTACACCTTTGTTGAAGCGTTCCGTATGTCATGTTGCTATCACGAAGATTTATTTACCTGAAACAAAAAAAAATTATACATAAGTTTAATGTTTTTCAAAAACTTCTGTGGAAAAGTCAGGCTTTTAAAAAAGTACATGTAAGAATTTAAATTAATTTATAACGGTAATGTACGTATAACAATGTGTAACATACGTATAACAATGTGTAACATACAAAAAATAACATTATTAAAGTTGAATACTGAAATGAACACTTCAAAATGACCTCATATTTTAATAATTTTAACAAGCAACTATTCACAAGCTGAAGCAAATAAGTAGATTTTATATTTAATCCGCTCTCATAAATAAACAGCAGATAAATTTGATACAATTTTTGCATAATTTGTCAAATAATTACTGCCCACAGTATTTACCGTATTATAATTTGTTGCTCACATTCGTTTCGTCACATTAAATAAATATGTTTACTTTAAAATAATACAAAATAAACACAATCAGTAAATGAATATATTTAATCTTGTCACTCTCATTTAATCTCATCACTTTTTTAGTACAAACTATATTATGTAAATCATAATAATAAAATTTGTTAATTTTATACGCATTGCTATGAGCAAACACTACTTGTATTTACACAAACGTAGTAAAATATATTTGTCTAAGCTATTTTCACAGATTAGCGCTAAGTCAAACAATAGTTTTTCTACGTTCATTAGTTAAGATTTGTGAATGAAATGCAAAATACTGATTACATCATCTTTTTGTCGAATAAAATTGCCGTTAAAAGTACGCTGACTGCGTGCAAATGGACATGACGTCCGTTTCCGATTGTATACTGCGCACGCGCATACATATAATTACAAGGAAATTATCTATCTATATACAATTTTTATAACCAAACATAATTTATACGTATGAAATTGCATTGTAAATCTCTATGTTATAATTACTTTCTTTGTTATAATGACAATATATATATATATTTTTAGGATAGGCATGTTTCTATAATATTATAATAACAAATAAATAAATAAAAATAGCTTTAATATGTGCTCGTACTACACAAACAATTGATCGACGCGACGTTTAATTGATACTGACTGGTCGTGGAATACGATATCCGTTTTCAATATGACGTATGTACAATTGTTAATATATTTATGCGTATCACGAAGATCGAAGATATACATCTACAATGAACACACATTCGGTAACATATATACTATATACATGTATTACTATTAATATGTATTAAATATATAATGTTTATTAGAAACTAAAACATAATTAAGATGAAAATCTTAGTGTTAATAAGCGTTTGTTCTAAATCAATTATGGATAGAATGCACTCAATAAACCCATAGCTTCGGAGGCACAGTAAGCATATAAGTAGTTAATGCATACTAATATTATGTTTACAAAAAAATTAAAATTATTTGTACTTTTAATTATTAAGTACATAAGTAAGTATATATATGTAAAATAAACAGTGATTATAAAAAAACTTATCAATTCATACGTTTATAACATTTACTATATACGTAATTAATTCGTTTGGATTCTCGCACGCGTCTCTATCTACAATAAAAAACTACACAATGCAATAAAATACACAACAAAGATCAATATTCTGTACGTATATTCTGTTATACAAACCAGCAAGGCTAGATGATTGAAGCAAATATTGCTTTTGGGAGTCGCCAATAAACAAACAATCGATTTTGTTTATTTAACCGACTATTGGAAGTCAGAAAAATGTCTACATTATCAGATAAGAGAATTTAAACTATTCAAAAAAAGATATATATATAAACGGAAAATGGAGAGATTTTTTTCCGTTCTAATCTTTCCAAGGTTTCAACAGCTTCGGTAAAGCGTTATATGTCGATCAGTATTCAGTAACAAGAGTTCTATTATATTATGTATAGATAACATTTGATAAAATATAATCCCATCAAAAAAATTAATATGAAAATAGGAGTCATGGTCAAATTACTAATGTTTGTTGATTCTGCCGAATAAATTATACTAAATCTAATAAATAGTAAAAATTGATGCCTTTAGTATTTACCATTTATCTGCCATTATGTTTAACCATATTTATATCATGGCTAAATAAAACTAATTTACTTAACTTAATTTTCACTTAACTTAGACATAGAATATTACAAGTCCAAAATAACCCAGGGAACACCGTATATAGCAACATCAATCACGCATAATTCCGGCGATTGTCTCAAACCGGACGGAACTAGTAACGCGTTTATATTTAAAGTTCTTTGTGATCAAATTTCTTTGATCGTTTTAATACTCACATAAAATGTTTTTGATTTGTGGGCGGAGGTTTTGAAAGTTTGTCGGCGTAAAAAAGTTTAATAGTTACAGCCACATAAATTAATAAATAAACCTAAATGCTTAAATTACGAAAGACCGACAAAAAGTGTACTTTTATGCTATAATAAAATTAGTTTTAAAGTTAAAATGTAGATTATTATAAAATACAAAAGTAAATAAAGATAGCCCACGTGCACGCAGTCTCCACTATTAAATTAATCAGAAACAGGTGCGCGTTGCAACAGAGCTGACTAACTGTGTCGGGCGTAATAGCTTTCTTACCTTACATTTTGTTTCAGAGGTGATATAAATGATGTTACAAAATAATAGGATTTATTACTATATATAGTATTGAGGCTTTAAAGGGTCCAAACGTGCGACTGCAAACACTTAAATAATTAATATTTTCATTTTTTACGAGGCCAAGCGCGGCGTTGAGCTCCGCTATTCAACATGTAACGCCTCGAAAATTCGGCGTAAAGTGGGAAACGGAAGTGCCTCAGTTTCCCTCTGCCTACCCTGCTATGTGGGGGTTACACCGAGAACCTAAGTAATAAAAGATTAAGTGACTACATTTTAAGGTGCAACGGCAATTGTCTTGGTTTATCTTAACGTAAGTAGGTTAGATAACAATTTATGTATACGTTTCACGTTTCAAATATTTATATATTTACTATAGACGGATATCGTACCTACTATCTCCGTTATGCTAAGCGTTGATTATCTTGGTACTTCTTTCTACCTATCAAAAAATCTAGAAACGGTAGGATAAAAAAGGTAAAACAATCCATACCTATATTATAAATTCGAAAGTAACTCTGTCTGTCTGTCTTTTACGCAATCAGGGCCAAACCGCTAATTTAATTGTGATAAAATACTCATATAGAGATACTTGAGGGTCTCGGGATGAACATAGGATATTTTTTTTCTCATGTTTGTAATATTTTCGATATACGGGCTCGGGTCCACTAGTAATATATATGCCAAAGTTATTTTTTGATATTAGCGATAGATCTCTTTTATTGCTAAGAATAACCATTGTATTCATCGAAAGTCAATTGCACCCGCCGACCACCGTCCTATTACGGTCAAATAAATAAATGCGCCTGCGATTATATCAAGATAATATACATGTATTACAAAAATAACACTTACGCAACGAACATTAGGACCATTTTAGTTTGTAGTATTTGAATTAATAATACTTTATGAATAGTCTGATTTGATATGACAAAGAGCTGCAACAAATTGGTGGGAGCATCACTTGACCATTTCTGTTGTCGTATCACAGAATGGGCACAAGAATGGGTATTACAAATATAAACTTTTATTTAGGTTCATCCTGTATCCCACATACGGTACGTAGAGGGAACCTAGTGTTAAGGACTCTTTTCCCCACTTTCCGCCGATGTTTTTGGAATGGAAGGTATAGATTGTGCCCAGAGTGAAGAAAAGTAAATATTAATAAAGAATAATTCATACTCCCGAGTGGGAATTGAACCCACTACGTCCTCTATATAAAACTTTACATGATTTGAATATTTAACTTTATAAATTGTTTTATAATGTATAAATAATAAGCTTGACTTGAATAGTTTTTAAATAAATATGTCTTTAACAATTAATATTAGTATCGTAAGCAAAGATAAATAATTAGCCTTTTGTAATTAAAAAAAAGTAATGAACTTATAGGCTATGTGCAAAATTACGAATAGCAATTTAACCATTAAAAATAAAATAAAAAATATGATTGCAGCTTCTATATTTTTTCTTCTACTTATATGGGTTCATACAACCAGCAGTATAATGCCTTATAATGTATTCTAAAAACGTGAGTAAACCGTCTATTACAAAATTAGCATAAAGAATAGGTTCGTCTTCTGTAGAATTATATTCTTGATTTTATTTTGACTTCAATTAAACTGCCTTTTGAACTCCGGAGCTATATTATTAAAGAATGAATAATTGAATAATTCCAAGTCCACCGTGGCGCAGGGGCACAAGCGTGTGACTGTTAAAGCGACGGTTAAGGGTTCAATTACCAAGTGAAGAAATTAATTATTATTCATGAATATTTTTATTTCCTTAGCTCTAGCAAGAAGCGCGGTGTTGAGCTCCTCCACTCTTGCTTGCTCCACTGTGCATACCTTGCCATATGCGCGATACAGAGTGGAACTGAAAAAAAATGAATAATTCCTTTGTCCATATGTTGCAGGTGTCTAAGAAGCACTAAAATGCTGACAGGCGACGAATATAAAGAAACCTGATAAACTAGCACTTTTTAAAGGCTTATATTTATGATAAAACAATTACAAAAAGGTATATTTAGTTTTACCTTATACTATATTTAAATTTACTAATTATAATTTTCATTAGGTATAACGTTCTCAAATCATTGGGGGAAATAGTTTCCAATAAATCAAGTTTTTTTTGTGTCATGTAATAAATCATTAAAAAAAATATATGCGTTTTTACATACTTTAATAAATATTGTATATATATATATATATATATAATTTTTTGCAACGATGCCGAGCAAGTAATTACGTTAACTTCTTAGATTTCGCTTGGACCTCGAATCACGACGCGATTCGTGACTGAACGGATGAAACAAACGTTATGCCCATTAAAATAGTGGTTTTCAATTATTCAGCCTTGGATGCAATTTTAATATTTAATACTAGTTGATTATTATATTTTTCGTGTAAGCAATTTTCGTTGAGTAAAATACATAGAGATTAAGTAAAGACTTGGAACATTAACTAAATGAATTATTTACTTTGAATTGCTACTAATTGAATATTAAATATTTAGAGAGTCAGTTGATTTATATGTATTTATTTGTTTTGATAGTTTAAATTGTAACGTCTTGCGTAACAAAAGGCAGGTAGATATTTTTCTTTTACTTTTATTGATTACGAATATTACGATATATCAAGTTTAATATGGACAGGGATTACTATGATAATAATGAAGAGAACAGAATGTAATATATGTCACATAAAGTTTCACGTGAGACATGAATCAAGATGTTTTTCAATAAATATATTTATAAAATTGAATCCTCCATCTTAATGACAATAACAGATTTCTACATAGCGACCTAATTCCTTCAAGGATCAGACTTAATGTTTCTCTACCCCATACAAAAATAATAATAAACAAACTGACTTAATTTACTGACTTAAATTATAATCAGTACGTATCTATTGTTATCTAAAGATACTGTGTTTTGAAATATATTACTTTAAAGATAAACAAAAATGTTACTGTTATCATGGCGCCTTTGAAAAGTGTCTGACTGCATACGCTATATCACTAAGGCAGGCAGAAAGTGTTTAAACAATTGTTAACAATAAGTTTCTCTTGCCTAGCACTTCACTAAAAAACTAAAACTAAAACTGCATGTATATATTCTTTATTGCACATATAAGAAAATAATAAGAAAACAGTTAAAAAGTTATGTTTACAATGGCGGGCTTATTGGCAATGGCATGTAAAGCATGTTGAACCAATAACTAAACGAAATAAAAATATCAAAGAGTTACTTTTTTTACTATAATTCCTATAACATGGTTTCTTTACTTTTACTAGTCAAAAACCAGACCAGCACTTGAGCTTAGACATTGATCCAAAAAATCCGTTACACCTAGAACTGTGAACGAGAGCAGGCCAATTAACGGCTTTCTTTCATATGCTTTGTACGATTGAGATATTATGCATTACGCCTACTATTCGGAACCGGGTCGAATAGTTGGCTTGAAAAATGCTATTATATTCGACGACCTAGTAACCAGCTCTTTATCGACTACCATTTATCCTTACAGTATATTATTACCTACTCTATGTGATTGTGGCTATATGTCTGCCAAAAAGGAATATAATAATAAAATAAGACCTTTTATTTTTTAGTCATATGTGTAGTTTTTTAAAGGGGTTAGTTGATTTGAAATAAGCAATTTCAAAGGTAGCTCAACGCATCACCAATTTCGTTACCAGTTTTCAAAGGAAAATTAAAATAATTGTTCAGAAAACGTCAATTTTAAACATTTCCGCTACTATAACAAAATGGCTAAAAACTTACTGTTATAAACAGCTAAATTTATCTTATAAATCTCAGTAGTAACGCGAAATACCGTGGCTGTGCACAACATCAAGTGATCCACAAAGCTAGCGAATTGGAACGTGTCGGGTACAAATAACGCAATGCACACCACTTTGTAAGGTTAAGGTACGCAATAATAAAACGATAAAAACAACAAACTTTACTCCTTCAATTATATTGACACACTTTAAAAGGAAAAAGTTATTTTCTCATCAGTTTTCAGAACATCGGTTCAGTAAAGCTAGCGTACCTAGTTCAAAAATATTTAGAATTTTTTAACTTTTAAAAGCTTTAATAATAATTAGGCACTAAAACCTCTAGGTCTTTAGGTCTAGGTCTCACAACACATTGCACACACGTGGTGCTGACATGAACCTATTCATCTCTAACAACAAAAGACAGTAAAACTATCAGTGTTGTCAATCAAGCGAGGTGCACAGGTCGTGTGGGCTTGGCATTAACCCACTTCGGAGCCCGTGGGAGGCCGTTCTAAATGTATGATTAGAAAAAATATAAGCATTCAGTTTGTGAACGCCACAATGGTTTAAGAATAAGTGCGACATTGAATTAACTAAACTCGACTGTAACATAACGCCGTGGGTGTAAAATTGTAAATTACAGCGTACAGCATGTCCTTAATCGTAAACGTATGTAAAAATTGGTCAGTGGGACACACTTTCTAACAAATATTAATTGTATTAATATTCAATATATTTATGTTGAATTTTAAATACAATTAATGTGATTGATATGTTTTCCAGCCTGTTGATTGCTAATTCTAGGAGATTTGAAATCGTGAAAGTTGTATTAATATTTGTCATAGTTGGTAAAATTATATTACTAATATTTTTTTTATTATTTATGAACTAATACGATTTGTAATGTACCTAATACGAGTTTTATGCATAAAACGTAACAAAACTACTCGATCCAGATTTCAGTGAAAATAGCATCAATGCCATTTAAACATTTAACAAATTCTAATTACTCATGCATTCTTAAAACGTAAAGTGCACGAGGAGCATTTTCAACTTTAAAACAATGCCATAAAAACTAAGGATCGAGAATTCTTCATCGCGTGTTGCTTCAACTATGTGATGCTTATATTCCTACAGTTTCAGTCAATTTACATTGAAGCAACTGAAAGGCATCCAGTTAGAGTGGTATAAAAAATATATATGACGTTAATCAGCTTCACGTAGTATCCTGCACACAGCAAGTTAGGCAGAGGGAACCTAGTGTTAAGACACTCTTTTTCCCACTATATATGACGTTAAAGTATTATTTATTGCTAAAAAGTTTTGTCTTAGTAAATATAAGCATTATCTTGAGTATAAGCTGTTTTAACCGAAGGTATGATATGGAATAAGTAAAAAATAAAGCATATTTTACTGATCATTAAAATTTGAATCAGAAAATACCCATATGACGCTATAGAGTACAAAAGACCTGTTAAAATATAACACCAGTATAAGTGGCCAGAAAATTAAAACCATTATTTCGATACTACGTGATTCAAGAAACTTTGGACACAGGCCAATTTTCAGTTTCAGTAAACGTATATAATATATAGTCTAATGTTGAGAATAGAAAAATAAAATGGAAAAACTGATCTTCAATTAATTAGGTAAAACTTACTTCTAGATTAAAAAAACTTTATGATTACATAACATTTTTATACCTACTAAAAAAAAGCATTACATACACGAAAACAAAAAGTAAAGAGTAAACCAACAGCTCTTAACCATAATTGGGCCGATCCTCGCGGTACCGTTAACTGAACGACAAACATTTGGACGTTGCGATGATTTCGCAATTCGCACGCCGAATATAGGTTATCAAGTCATATATACCTGATAAGTGAGTTTGCAGTGATAACAGCCACAAAATAAACAATATCATAGATATGTGAAATTTAGCTAAATTTTTAAAGTTCATTCACTCTTAATTACTAAAGTACAGTGGAAGCCTTTTATTGTTGTTTTTATTTTTTAAGTGCCTCGTATCTGAGTTTGTTGGCCTTTTTAAAATTAGAATATAATGTCTGTGTCAATCTACAGCAACAAGAAAACCGTTGCAGAATCTCTTATTTGTTTGCCTATTGTATTCACAAATTGACGAACAGTTAACAAAAAATCGATTCATCAATATGTAACGGAAAATAGAAGTAATTACCGTTAATTTACTTTAAAACATTCCGTTTCTCAAATAACAAAAAAATTACCACTATTAAATTTCGAAGCAAAAAAATCACTCCACTCAACTCTCAAGTACTTCACAGCTTTCGTTTAGTCTAATATTCCCTTTCCTCGCTCAGCGCTTACATAATCTCATTTGACTACAAATTTAACGTCATAATTACAATTTCATAAGGCTACGCTAGAGGATTGCTCGATGGGTTAATTAATAGCTCACGTGTACGCCTAGCTGTACCTACAACTTTATAGAATATACGGTTAATAGCGTGTGCTCAGCTTTGTAGAAGCTCTCGAGGAAAGCTCTTTGAACTTCTTAAACCCTGCAGATTATCCTGAATGAGAGGTACTTATGGCGGCACTATGGTGTCTCGGGGAATAGAAAAATACAGTCCGGCTTGGTACAGACGAAAAAGTAAAAAAAAAATGTTGCTTCAATAATATTTACAAAATATAGCTTACGTGCTTAGTAAGTTTTAAATATAATATAAATTTAACTCTTTAGAACAATATACCGAGAGTATAAAGGTGGCCTTTGCGTACCTGAGCAAAGTAGGTCATCGGCTGGTGGCAGCGGGATCGATGGCACCAAGCAATGAGATACCGCGAGGTTATTGTACTATAATATTTGTTTTTCCATTTACAAGTATCGCATCGTTGTCTTTTTATACGCGAACAAAATTTAAACATCGGCCGATGTAGTTATCCATATTAATAATAACGAACCATTATACGACTTTAGGACAAAGACCTTTACCTTAGTTTTTGAATTTTTATCACGTGCGTATAATGCGTCACACTTTAATATGCTCGTTGGCCGAGAACTTCTGTCTTGACATTAAAAAAATCGAAGGCTATTCCCAAGGCATTGACAATTGTTCGACGCAGGAAACACTGAGTTATCTCAGCCCTTTGTAACTTACGTTTACTACTACTATTATTTACTATTTATATAGATTCATTAATATAAATGTTATCACTAAATTAAGTTAGATATATCTTACATTGCTGTAACACTATTACCGCAGCAGCAGCAGCAGCAGCAGCAGCAGCAGCAACTGCAGCAGGTACGTAATCCTTTTACTACGTAACTAAAAATGTTTGGTAGCTTCACTAATCGACAAATATTTATTATATTGTTGATCCGTCTATATCTATAAAGCTGAAGGGTTCGTTTGGATGAACGATTGATTTCAATAAACGGTAGTACAAATTGAAAAAGCCTTTTGAATTAGAGTGTCCATATATTGAGATATTTAGGCTATATAATATCGTGATAGTAGCTTCGATACAACTGTAGCACTTAGAAAATATTTAAACTTGTATGACCGCGCGAGCGAAGTCAAAGGGAAAAACTACTAACATATACATATATGTCACAGAAACATTATATCCAATATAAGACAAACCTAATTCAAATTTAAATTAAATATTAGTTTACAAAATAATCACTCGCCTTTAATAACGAGAGCTTGACTAATTTACCCAGGCGTGAATACATATCAATCATTAAGTAAATCTATTCAATTAACATTACATACATTTTCATAGACATTGATTATACAGCTAGAACAGACTAACACAGTGACTAGTAAATAGCTAAACAAGGCTGACAGAGAATGGAAGATATTATTGACATCGCAACTTGCGTAATACTGTTTACAATCAAGGTTACTGCAACAATCATGCACAAAGAGCCGTTAAAAAATCCACGAGCTTCGAGTTAATTAAAGTTATCCTTGAAATATTTGAGATTTAGACAAAATGCAATGATGTGAAATCTAAACAACAAGTACTTACTTAAATGTATTATAAAAAAACTAAATCTTGTTTGTTTGTGGATATAGAAGTTAACGAATACACCTTAAAATTGTATCAAACTTATTGGCTTTTAAGAGCGATATAGGAAAATATAATTTTCTAAAAAATATAAACTGTTACAATCATTTACATAAATAATGTAAAGCGAAAAAAGTAGAAGAAAACACTATGACCCAAAAGTTAATCCTGTGCAATAGCGTAGAGACTTTCCAAAAAAGAACAGAGATTGAGATCGCAAAAGCTTAAAAGCTGAGCCCAAGGCAACTTCAGAACTTCACTTAAAAAGTCTTCGACTAGATGGAGCTAGTTGCTATTTCTTTAACGTAAACTTGTCTGCATTTCAACTTGCATAGCAACAAAGCACTAAAGGCTTCCAGATAAAAATAGCTCGAGATTACCTCTCGGGTTATTTTTAAATGGACACAAAAAATGTTTTTAATTAAATATAATTGAATATTCTGTAACTTTATTTTAATTGATAAGATACAAAATGTTAATGTTTACTTGAACTTTGACTTTAATTTTATTTCACAAATATAAGATCTTATGTCAGTTAAGCTGGGCGAAATACTACTAAAGCATCGAAATAAAATACAATATTAACATTATTATAAGACATATATACATAGCTTTACGCTTTATCCCTAGCGGGGTGCTAGAACGGAGCGCCAAACGCTACGGCTTCTACATACCTCTTTCGCCTCATCCACTGTCATCAACCTCTTCATACATGCCCTTCGGGGGGTCCTCACGTTTTTTACGTTACCTTCCTCCATTATAAAAAATTTAGAGATCAAATATGAAAAAATAGAATATTTCTACGTTAAGAAGAAACGCTGTTACAGTTTCACAGAGACCACATCACCCGTTCAACAATATGCACCTCGTTACCTAATCCTTCATTAGCTAAGCTTAGCAAGTCTATTTTCTACTCTCATTAGTATAATTAGGTGGCCTGTTAGACATTGTTACCGATAGCCCGCTTACACTATGACCTTATTGCGAAGGAAATGTCCGCGTCTTGCCACGTGACGTTCTGATTTTAGATCGACAGTGTTATACTTATACAAGATAGTCACTTACTCTACATTTGTTGCTATGTCGCTTGGAGCGGTAAGCGATATACCTATCTGTGAATATGTAACCAAACTCAACCTAAGTCTAATGCCTTTTTAGCAATGGTGAAAAGTACAATTGTATTTTATCTTCCCGCTATATCCCGCATTTAGCAGGATACGGAGGAACCTACTGTATGCATTCCCCACTTTGGTCGCACGGCGGACTTTTGCCTTGGTGGCCACGACGAACTCTGTAAGTCTAGTATTATTTTATTATTAACAACAAACTCAGAAAATAAAACATTATTATGTATATCTAAGACAAGTAAAAACATTAAATAAGATCACGTTAACCCAACATTTACTTGTAACGGAATAACCAAACAGACATATTTATTTCCATATATTGTGTACGCCATACAAATAGTGCACGCGCCGCGTTGTACTTCGAAAGCAGTTTACGTTTCCACAGAGCTTGTCTCATGTTGATTGTTTGAGTACCTACACTCAAAGGCGGAAGGGATATGATGAAGCGGATATTAATTATTCATTATAATATTTTCTTTCTCTTGCATAGCAGAATAGGCAGTTAGAATCTAGTGTAAAAACTCTCCGTCCTCTTCCTTCTGTTCAAATTCTAAACATTGCATATTATTGAGTGGTAGAGCACAATGCCGCAAGAGCACAAAAACATAAAATTCATTTGTGTAAATGAATTACACAAAACCCGCACTTACATAGTGTCACGAAGGCTTTTATTATTTTGGCACACAAATAAAATAATAATTGTTATAATCTCATCAAAAATTGCTAAATATTTTTGTTTCCATTAGAAGTTATTATATTTTTATTAGTTTCACACTGCGGCGGAGTGAACCTTTGAACCTAGTATTAAGATACCTCCATTCTCCACTTTTTACCGAATTCTCGTAGCATTGCGTGTTGATGGCGGAATTCAAAGCTGCAAGATGGACTGCGTGGATGTAGGAATTTAATTATACTTTTATAATTACTTACCACTACAACAGGAAACATCGTACGCGAGAATCTGAATAATATTGTATACGATTACAATAATTAAATGGTGAAAGTCTAATAATAAAACTAATTAGATATTAATTAGCTAATACATTAGTAAACGGTAAATTACTTCTGTACTAATGATTTACAAAATTAAAACATTTACAAAAACAATATGATATTTCATTTTTCAACTTTTTAAACTCTACTTCTACATAATATCACGTGAGGTTTAATTAAAAAACGATTATTATTATTATTTACTTAAATTATGTAGTAATACTTGTCATGTCTCGGAAATTATGGCGAAATTAAGGAACGGAGTGTTTTAACTCTACATTCCCTATAAGCGGGATACACCATGTTCCTTACTTTAAAAAATAAAAGCTTTTAATAAATAAAAATCGCTCGCCGCTAATAAGTTGACGTATGTATCACGATTTGCGTAAGATGGTAAAATCGATAGGAGCCGTCGCGACCGTATGACCCAATTTATCTCGCAAGGACTGCGAATGTCAACCATTTTGGATACGATTTTCGGTAACGGGTCATTAGATCAGACAGTGGTACGAGATTTGTTCACGTTTTATTTTTTTCTGAATATATACTTATTTCTTCATATAAGTCGATAACGTTATTATACGAAACATTTGAGGCGCAAAAATAAAAATTGACAGTTATGTTTACATTACATTTACAACGTTTACGACTGAACACGCGTCGATTACAGGTTCGATTTCCATTTGAATGAAAGTTCAATTTAAAAATAATTTTAGTGATATGGTTAGAAGTGTCGTTGCTATTACCTTGTACGATATAGGAAACTGTAAAATGAGATAAAAATATATTTAAAAAATATGCAAATCTATATAAAGACTGTTTATTTTAAGAGATTAAATCGGTATACGTGTTAATGCGAAGTGGATTCCACGTTAATGCGATAAACCTTCGTTTAGTTTGCAACTGTGTACCACCGCAATACGTCAGTCAGTGTCTCATGCAAAATATATTGGATTTCCATTTAATTAAATTATAAAAACAATTTGACCCGCATACGCCTTTACATAGCATAGCATAGATAACTATATATTTCAATTTGTTCTAGCCTAAACATGTACAATTTAATTTCAAATTTAATTTAATAAGTGGAATATAAAATTAAATTACCTTTATACTATGTATTTTTTTAACTTAAAATTCACAGTTTCCGTATTCTGTGCGAGCAAGCAGATGGAAAACTTAAGAGCACATCTTCATAAAAATCTTCCTGGTTGAAATTTGAACCTATAATCATTAAGTCACATAACCCTGAGCATGTATTTTCAGAGTTTTTAACAACTCCAACTAAAATATATCTCCACCTCAATAGATAAATTATTATTTTATTAATAATTATTGAAAATAATTAACACTGTTTAATTTCGTTCCAAATCTCTCATTATAATATTAAAAAACGTTGAAACCACGCATTATTTCATATTATTCAAATTCCCAGTACAAAAGGATGAATTCAAATAGCATTTAGCGAGCCTTATAACTAAATGTATTCAATGAGTTATTCGAGTCGCATAACAAAATTTAAAATTATACATCTAACCCTATTAGTAATAAGGACGGTTTTCACTTTCCATCGCCAGAACTCTATCCCTATACTTTATGGGACTTAAACCAGTTCTGGGTTTATTTATAAGGCTACCTGGTACAGGTGTCTCGGGTGTTGTGCGTCCTTCAGACTTGGATTGCATATTTTTTTTCACGCTGCCAGGTCAAGATTTTCGGCCTTAATTGGTAAAGCATGCGTTTTGTATAAATTTAATTATTATTTTTAACAAGTATATTGAAAACATATTTGTTTGCGTATAATAAATGTATTAAATCAAAATAAGAATAAATATCTACTAATAAGTTCTGTGTACTTAAATATATTATTTTATCTGTATCCCAGTGGTTTTTAAATATATTTCAAGTAATAAAATAAATAACATTTTCTCTAGCAGAGCGAAAGTTTTTAAAGCGGCAAAGTGGTCGTCAAGAAAGTTGGACGTCTCAAAGATACATTGACTTGTCATTTACCAATGGAGTAGAAGGATTAGTTCCATTTTAAATTTGTTGAGTGACTGACAGACGCACGGGTAGTTGCTTCGAGCTTCAAGGCAAAAGCTGAGAATAGTTTTCGGTTAGTATAAAACCGGCCGACATCAGAACTAACAAATTCGTAGCATACCGACAAAAAAGAGTCTGCATTCGTAAACTGCACAAACATTTCGGCGAAAAGTTTCGGCATAAAAACCCTGGTACGACGAACTCGAGATCAACTCACGTCATGCCATAAAGAAAGTTGTATGAGTAATTCGAAATATACGTATGCTTTTTGTTTTGTTAGAATTGACAAATTACGTTCTAAAATAGTGTAAAATTGTTTAAAAAGCATTTAATTAAATAAATTTGCTATCTTTACGCAATTAGAATATTAAGTAATAAGAGAACGCAATTAAAACTTTTACGGCAAACATTGAAATGAGAGGTTTAAAACCGGTTCAAAAAAGAAACTACCGCTAGGTGCCGGCGCCATGAGAGCGACCGATGTCGATGTTTTAGCTGAAAAAGTACTTATTGTGTGAGACGTAGATTTTAAAATCAACCAAAAATAATTGTCACCCAAATTACAATTTCCCAGAAGTAATCATTTTATATGCAACAACCAGATACATTAGATTTTTTTGTGTTTTTTCAAATTCAGTTAATGTTTTGAGAGAGCTATTTTTATGCTACAGTAAGGGTACTAAATCGATTATTTTACCGCGATTATATATGACCACGAGCTATTATCATCGTATCTCATAATGTATAATTAACAACAACATACTTAAAAGAATAATAAATAATATCTACGTAGAGTATTGTCTAAATGAATAAAATATAATCGATCTTTAACGTTCTCCCAGCGTAACCACAATATCTTGTTATTTCATAAGTGGGGGCAATCAAGTTGAATGCTACGTGCGATCTCATAAGTGTAACAATAGAAAAATTCACAACAAATTATTCTCTTACAGTATAATGCGCCAGTTGTGGCACAAATAAATGAATGCAAAAGTGACTGGTTCGGTTGTCGGTTCGATCCCCACTCGACGAAATTAATTTATTTTAACTTATATTTTCACATCTTTTCTCTGGAGTGGAGACAAAAGCGGGCATTCAGTTACGGTACTCAACAAGTAAAAAATATAGAAAATGGGGAAAGTAGTATCTAAGCACTAGGTTCCCTCTGCCTACCCTGTTGTGGGCGGGACTCAGTGTGAACCTGACATCCCAGTGGAACTAAGCACATTTCGATGAAACATTTTATTAAATATCTTATCTCGCACTTACGACCCGTTCAATTGTAAATGGGTCTCACCTGAACAAACTCTATGCACTTGTGTCAATTTTACAATCTATTATACTCATTTAGGTTATTATTTTGACGTATTATTGTTATTATTTTTATATTTACGTCAGATATTTAATTTAAGTGGTTTTTTTTACTTTTTCGAAAAGTATATTTAACCAGTGTATTTAGAATAGTATAATTCAAATAATGAATTTAAATATGTCTATATGACAAGTTAAGCTTATTTATATAGAAATACTACTGCCATAAAAAACTATTGCATATATCGTAGCAGCCACATTACTAAGTAAAATTGTTACAAATTAATAAATATTTATAAAATCCCATTGAATAGTATGCTGCTTTATTGAACTTAAAAGCTCAATTGTATAAAAATGTTGGAGTTAGAAAAGTTAATATAATCTTAGCATAAAAGATTTAGAGGAAATGTTTAAAAATTCGTAGGTAAGATTTTTTAATCACCTTTTACTTAGGGCCTAAAAAAACAACTAATGACATTGGCTTTTTAAATTACAGATCGTTAAATCTTGTTTTGAAACCACGGATGCGTTCTGACGTAAATAACCATCTAAATCTCACGAGCACGGCGACTTACTAGATGTATCGGGAAGCTTTAAAATAGAACTGGATACGTGGCCGGCTGCGAGCGACTGTATATGTAACCAACTCGTCGAGATAACGTTTATCATTATCACTGTATCTATGTTACAAGACACGTTTAAAACGACGTGTCAGTACGATTATAGGCGGCGTGATAGATTGAAATAATTAGATAAACTAACTATCTATTGCTATATTATATGAGATGAACGCCAAGATGTGCGTAAACGTTGGGGCGGGTGTGGTCAGCTGATCGTAACGCACGCACCCTGGCCGCCGCCGCTGTTCACAACAAACGATATCGATTTTGCCCGCCCGGAGCGGATCTCGCAGGAGAACAGGTGTTTAGATATTCACTTACATTCGGAAACCTAATAACCGCACAAACATTTACGCATCTCCCTGAAGTTACGTGTAATATGTTCTGAACATCTTATTTATGATATTTTCATGTTATGTTTAAAAAATTCTCAGCTACAAACCTTGATTCCGGAGCGACCTTGTTGTTTCAGCAACACATTTTCGGGCTTCATATCGCAATGAATAATTCTGTTTTTGTTGAGCGCGTGAAGACACTGCAAGAGGCTGTGCGAAAATTTGCGCACCAACTGCAAGGAAAACCCTTGGAACTTGTTCTTCTTAATCAGCTCGTATAAATTGATCGAAAGCAGCTCGAAGGTGATGCATGTGTGATTTCTGAATGTGAATGAGTCGAACATGTGTATCACGTTCATGGTATTGTCCTTGTCCTGTTCGCGGAGGTGCTCCAGGATGCGGATCTCCTCCTGCGCCTGTCTGTGGAACCGTTTCTCGTTCCGCACCATCTTAAGCGCTACGTTCTCGCGCTTCTTGTGGTCGTACGCCTTCACCACCTGGCCGAAGCTGCCCTTGCCTATCACCTTGAGCACCTCGTACCGGTACGCGATGTGGTCGTGCGGGATGTGTATGTAGGAACCCTGCTCGTTGTCGTACTCGCAATTGTTCGGGAAGCCAACGAGCCCAGGCCGTTTCTTGGCGTTCGCGCCTATAAAGTACACTTGGGGATAGTCGAATATCTCGCGGTGCTCGTACGGGGTGAGCTTGTTCATGTAGAGCTTCATGACCTGCTCGGGGCTGGCGGCCGCGGCGGGCGGGCGCTTGTCGGGCGGCTGAGCGTTGGCGGCCGGGGGCGCGGGCGGGCCGGGCTCCAGCGGCGGCAGCGCCCCGTCCCGGAGCAACGCGCGCCCGAACGCGTGCGCGCTCCCCAGAGGCATATCACCGGTCATGGCCGAGCGGCCGCCAGCACCGCGCACCTCGCTCGCCGTGGCCGAGCCGAACACACTGCACCTCACTGCACTTGCACTAGACGGAGCCAGCGTTGGGCACAGCACATTTCACATGGACCGCGATGAGAGAGAACCACGCTTCCACTTATGCGGACACATTCCGTCTCGGACACGATGGGTATGAGACCGTCACAGTTGATACCGTGCGACGCGAACGTGAAACGCAAACAAAGACCCCCTTCCTTGCGGGTCGACCCGACGACAGGACCAGAGAGAAAATAGAAACTGGTCGCCAAAGTCATTGAACCGTTCGTCTGCGAAGAGCGTGCGAGTGCGAGTGAGAAAGATACCTTCTTTTGTTTTTAATGTCAATTCCTAGAGGGCGCTTCACAAGTTTCGTTCTAAAACAGATTTTTATGAGAGACCTAAAAATGTTACTTGTTTTGAAAAATATACCATGAATATTGAGCTTAACTAAAGATTATGTATAAAATGACATACAAAAAGTAAATATGGCACAAAACTCCTAAAGTTATTTAAATAAAATTCTTTTGGTTGAATACGACAAAGATTAAGGTGCATATAATATTCATATTTTAGTGATGGATGTTTTTTTAGCTTTAAGCTACAAGTATGCCAAATAAATAATTATAAATATACATAAAATATTTTATATAGAAAGTATAATAACATTTCTTGTTTATATATATGCACTCTTTTACATTACATTGTATATTATGTATTATTTGCATTCAACTAAAAATTGATATTAAGTTAAACATTTTTTTTACTTTAAACTAATGTTTAATAAACTAGATAATTCATTTTAAAGTGCTTCTAATACGATAATATATTTATGAACATTTTAGTCCTATACTTTAGGTCTTGAATCATGCTATAATTGTCTATGGCATACAAGTCAAGTGTCGCCATCTGTTGAAGACTGCTCGAGCCAAGAATAGTGCATCTTCCATCCAATCTAGACGTCTTTTTTCACTCCGTTGTTTTCTGTCATTTATACATTCGTAACTATGTGTTAATTATATTTTTATTTTCAAGAAAAAATATGTACATAGACTGTTGTGTAACTAATCAGTGGTTTTAAACGCAATAAGAATAAATTGGTGTTAAAATATGTAAGTGCATCGCATTCTTTTAATGATTAATCACTGTGATTTCTTTTTTGTCATTTAGTTACTGCTTTGTGTTCTCCCTAATATTTAATCTTGATATATCCGGTCGTTCTATTATATTATAATTTAAAATAATCTCATAGCCGGTACGTGCGTAGACTATATAAAACACATATTAATAGTACTTTCTCAAACGTTGAAGTAATACAATGTAATTTCGATTAATTTATTATAGATATATTGATTAAGATTAAAATGTTATAACAAGCTAATATATATAGCCATATGTCATAGCCGTTGAATCTGCTTGCAGTGTTGGTGTATTTTTTCATTATACACTAGCTCCATATTTATATACCATTTTAATGTTTGGACTGCAGCCAGTGCATCAATACAAGTCAGTTTAGTGTTATGTTTTATCAATTTGATAGATTTATGTGTAGTAATGTTTTTCTAATGTTATTACCAAGCTGAGTCATTTACTCTTCAGAGCAGTAAAAAGTGCTTGATATTAGTCATCACAGAGTACCTTAAGGTTATATAAGCAAACAAGTTTTATGGGCAACATATAAACTGTAGTGGAACAATTATAAACATCCACACTACAGGAGTGTGTAAGTTTATGGATAATCTCAGTTTACTCAATAAAACTGTTATATATTTACAAAAGCTACTGCTCTTATAGCAACTTTTCTTTGAATTTTATTATTTTTATAAGTGAAACATGATCGTACACAACCAATGATAATATAAAAAAATAAAGTTATTTATATTTATTATTTGTATAAAAAATATTTTTTCCATAAGTTCATGCTTTATAAAACTATAATGAATTGTAATTTATACTTTTATCCAAAAATGCTAAACTTTTATACTGAATTTTATTGCTTTTTACTGACAAAGTCTTATTAATAATACCTACTACCTATGTATTGTAGAGGTTTGGATTATTATAACATTGTATTATGAATTAAAAAATAATACATATTAATGTCATAATCATAGAATTTTCTTTTCATACTACATAATACTCATTAGCATTCATATTTTATTATTCTTATATTTAAGTTAATTATTTAATATATATGAAATCTTTACAACTATTGTGACGATATATTGACATTTTATTAATCTTTAATGTATAGATGTGATTATGCCAAAGCAACAACATATTTGTAAATATGATGGTTGTGCTTTCAATTTCCGATTGAAGAAATGACATATTTATATTTTTATACTCTACTAAGTGCAAAACACGGAGATAGGGTGTGTCTTGTCTTTAGTTTCTAGAGAGAAACTCCTACCTTGCTATATGTGGGACAAAATGTGAAGGTGAAAAGTATATGTTAAAATAGGACTCTTTTGACTTATAATTACTTGATATTTGTGTAATTTTCCTCTGAAATATTTTTTTGGTGATTGTATATACCACCACACCACTTAAAAATGCTAATGATTTTTATCATTTTAAATTAAACCACTGTAACTACATTAATTGCATGTGTTTTGATATTTGAAAAACCTTTTCAAAATGTTACAGTAGATACCACGGTGAGTATATTCTTCTTAGTAAAAATCGTTTAATGTAAAATATGTGTAAATTGTAAAAACAAAAAAAATATTTTAAAAAAGTGTGTGACTGTAACGACCTAGTGGATTCAATTCCCACTTGGGGGAAAGAATTATTATTTATTAATTTTTCATAATACTTCGCGCGGCGTTGACTTCCGCCACTCAATAGCGGAGAACCAAGTGTCTTAACACTAGATTCCCTCTGCCTACCCTGCCTATGCTGTATACAGAAAGAGAATCTCTTTACATACAAAAGTTATTAAGTATTGACCAACATTTAAGTACATCTAAATAAACAACATTACATTTAAAATTTAAATGAGTTAATAATGTGTTTGCTGTGTATAATATACCTAAATTAATTTTCTTAATTACATTTAACGGGTTTCACATTATTTAGATCATCTGTTCTTAATTTTTAATTAGTTACATTTTAAATTATCATTTATATAGAAATAATAACAGAAGTACAATAACTTCTTAAATGCCAATATTTCAATACAAATTAATGAATAAGCATAGATTATAGCGATAATCACGATGCTTATACCTTGAAAATACTTAGAATTACCTTTGTATTGTTATTGGAATCGATAAGATATGAAATTATGTCGCGCTTATCAGTTTAAAGAAGATTTTCGATGTATTGAATTATTTTGCATATAAATGTCGCTATTACTATTACGATACGGAGGGATCGTAGCGTTTGGCGCTGTTTTCTGTCTGTGGCTTGGAAAAAAAACCACAAAAATAAAGAAATTAAAGACATTTTTTTCCTTTACTCATTTTCTTTAGGTGGCAAAAAGAACAATAGTAAAAGCCATTGCGATTATTAGTCATCAATTTTATTGTAGAATCTGAATGTTAAATTCAGAAATCTTTCTCATAAAAAATGTTTTTAATGCATATCAGCTTAGCTTTGTCTAACGGTATATTGGAATGTAGAAAGTATAAAGTAGCGGAAGCCGTATTTAGCCCCTTTAATTAAATTTCGTAATTTAAGAGGGATATATTAAGCTTATTTTTTCCTGAGTGTGCTTACTTGAAAGTGATATATATAGATAATTTTGTACTATTTATATTTCATTAATTATTTAGATACTAGTTATATGATTTAATATTTGAAATTTAGTCTTCTTATTAAACGCACTCCTTCACATACATACATATTCAAAATAAGGAAAATTAATATAATGATAAAAAACGTTAATATCCAGTAATGGCTATTTATAAAAATGAACGAAATGTATATTTAACAAGTTCTCTATACCATATCACAATGCATCTTGAATAACGCAACTCTACGCCGCACTTATTCTACCTGAGCGGAGTATTGAAATCGATCCCACAACCATTACGTTCAATGTCATGCGCTGTTCCATTTTCAATATTTTTCTACTTACTTTCTTTCTTTTTAAAATTCGTGCATTAAAAAAAGAAAGAGTACAGTTGAAAAAGAAGGTCCAAAAAGTAAGTAGATGCCGAATAAGGATTGATAGTCCTTAAAAAGGAAATTACAATATCCGTTCGCATCTTCCGATGCCATTAATACGTATTCGATAAAGCGAGCTTACCTTCGGCGTTATCCGTTTAAATTAGATTATAATCCTCCTTATATAGAATATTAAATATATTATATTAATATGCTATATAAGGAGGTTCTACGGAAATAGCTTTTACTTACCCAAAACTATTAGGTACATGCATATCGTTCGATATAAATATAGTTTTGTATATTATGTTTATATATAGATTATGCTTCAATTATAAGTTCTTGAAAACTTTAGTTGAGTCTAAAAACTTGGTAGTTACCTTATGCGTTTTGTCTGTATGTCTTTAACTTTGATTTTACTTATACTATTTATTTTCACAAAGAAATGATGATTCTATGAAGAACCAAAAAAGTAAGATATAAAAGCACATTCTTATGTTTTTTTTGCTTCACGCTCTATCCCTCATATAGCAGGCGAAACTCGACGAAAACGTAGGAAATGAAAATATCAATAAATAATTATCGAAATCGAACCCACAACGTCATGACGGCCTCAACTTTCTAAAGTAATATATATTTTTTTATATAAAGGCACACGCACAATTATTGTTATTATTTTCTACAAAAAGCTTCATTAATAAAAGAATATTTAATCATATGAATTCTTTATTAAGTTGGTCGTTTAGTAACTTAACTTTTATAAAAAAACTTAACGTCCGAAATTGATTTCTTTCAATAAACGGATTAATATAGAATTCATACATATCGATTGTCTACAATAAGCCGTTCGTCATAAGAAATTATGTAACTCACTCAGCCTTTTGATTTTCTATACAACTGGCTGGAGTAGCGATTGAAAAACTCTTGTGTTATTCTAACGTTCTAAAGCCACGATATCTTTTGTTGCATAATTATTGAATATAATTGAATTAATTGTGTTTTATTTTCTGATTTAGACGCAATGCTATATTTAGATCCTTATAATAATTTCCAAGTTTGATGAAAAGACAACAGAACGTTATACGGGACACGTTTCACATCTATTTCGTGAGACATTTAAACAGCTTTTATTCTTTTGAAATTACTTTGTGCAATCTAACATTTTGAATATGATAACATTCTCTGCTCTGGTGTTGATGCAAAGCGTGGCGTTGAGTTTAGCCACTCAACACGCGATGCGTCCGGAATTCGGCGGAAAGTGGGGAGCGAAGTGTTTTAACACCAGTGCTCCATCTGTCTACTCTGCTACAGAATACAAGAATACGGAAGCTGAAAAAAAAGAAGAGAAAAATGTACTTATTTTAAATCGTTCACATGTAGAAACATTATAAACGCGGAATAACACACAAGCCATTTGATACAATTTTCTAAAATTTCTCTTCATAAGTGTAATTTACATTTATCATGCGCTACATTCAAGCTCCTATGACGTAAATACACGTAACAACGCGCCCGTCACCCAGACGAATTTATAAACACCATTAATATTTCGGATTCCACAGTAATTTGGTGTTAAGAGGCAGATATATAAAAAATAATATTTTCAACTGTTTTTTGTATGTCGAATGTCAAAAAAAAAAGTCATCTGAGTCTTTTCAGATTTGTTGGATTTATAGTCTATAATTTTTTTACGTACTACTTTGTAATGGTTTGTCGTTAATAATAATTATTCGTAATTCGTTTTTTATTTTCGCAAATCTTTATCTGAAAGGATAGGAGAGACAGAAGAAATGTATATTGTTTTTATTTTAAAACTCAAACGAGCAGATTTCATTTTTACACACAAAATTTGTATTTAATGAATTACATTTTAATTATTTTGAATTATAATAGGTTTCGCACATATCTTTGTAGTTATACGTACATACATAATTAATTAGTATAATGTCTATCCTTCTTGCAAAGTAAATAAATGTAAATGACAGCAAGTTATAACAATCTTGTTTAGTGCGGAACTAGCGGGCAGGAAAAGTGCAATTATAATCTAACTAAAGTATACGCGCCCTAGTACACATGTGTGACGCTACGTGCGTTGACTCTGTCCTCAAACAACAAAAGTATAATTAGCTCATGTTTTGATATTGCCATTTTCATTGTCAAATATTTTATTGAAACGCCTTTTATACCCGACTGCAAAGGGAGGGTCATGTTTTTCGCACGTCCTAATATGTTCCTTATACCTCATATCTCCAGAACTTCTGAACGGATTTACATAATTCAGATATCGTTGAATTCGTTTTAGTAGCCCAATTATTTTTAAATAGATCATGTTAAAACAAATCGAAAATGGCTACTGTAGGACGCCATTGTCCTACACTCATAATTTCAGTCAGTCAGTTCATAATTGAGCATTTTTAAAGGAAGGTTGAGCCTTTAGAAAGGTATATAAAATTGAACGAAGCGCTCACATTCCTTCTTATATATACTATATAGGCGTTTTTGTGTTAGCGTCTCTAGAGAGATGTTTTTCCAAAATTTACAAACATTAAGTACTAAATTAACGATTACATATTTATATGCAATAAACTTTACTTTAAAGATGACGTTTAAATATTAAATCACTGTAAAATACTAGCACCAGTGATATGTGTCATTTGTAGTTATTGCCCATTTAATGACGGCTATAACTAAAGGTTATTCTAAACGAGAATTTTAGTTCAATAACATGATATGGAGCTTGGTAAATGATATATAGCAATTTATTTTTTGCAAACCTTTTTTCTAGACGGTGCCGGTGTTTTAAAAAAAGCCTTAACGGTTTCAATGACTTTTGATATTAACGTATATCTATATCATTAAAAACCGGTACAGAATATATGTAGATAGCCTTTTCAATCTATAACGTTACATCGCTTAAATTTAGTCGTTATATGATTACTCTACATTACATTAAATTACGTAAGAAAATCTTAGATATTGGATACTTTTTTATTTATATCTAGAAATAATTTTATATTTTATAATTTTATTTGATGCTGTCTCTATCATATAAGCGTCACGTAGCGTAGGCAGAGGGAACCTACTGTTTAGGTACTCCACCTCCTATTTTCCGCTTAATTCTGGAGGCATTGCGTGTTAAGTGGCGGAACTCCATGCCGCACTTCCTCGATATCAGTGCGAAAAAAAGTAAATATTTGATTTCCTAGAGTGAGAATAGAACCTACAACGTGCCGTGTTTACAGTCACACTTTGAGCCCCGCGCCACGACTGGAACTGGCCTTTTTCATATAAGATTTATATTTTTTTAGCAAAGCTATTATTATATTCCTTGTTCGTGCAAATGCGAGTTAACCACCTAGAGCGTGCTCGTACTACGAAACCATTAACTCGTGTGACTTTGCGAGATTCAATTCTCTAAGTGATACCTATCGTAAATTACCCTATGAGTGGTTAGGGCTATGATAACTATGATAACTATGGGAACATTTGCTAAGTTGTCGTTATAGCTACTTTATTAAGTAGGTAAATGTCTGGCGGTCGTTTTGAAGTTAGCAATACTATGAAAAATACACCGTAGAATGAAAAGGACTCATGTCTAACTCTAAGACTGGAATATGATCTGTCTTTCTAATATTTGATTTAAAAAATAATTAATTTTTTAGGGAGTTTTATATTTTATTTATTTATTTTTTATTTGTTATCCATAGTATTTGCCCAGCTCTGATTTGTCGGGCTTTTAACAAATGACATTTTTTAAACATATTAAAATTTTAAATTAATTTATAGTAAATAAATATATTCTTTATCGTTTATTTACTTTGAATGATTCAAATAGTTTAGTATAAAGTTTTAAATGAACTTTTTATCAAAATATATTATTGATTTCGTCTAAAATTTCTATAGGGATTTATTGAATATATAACACTCTGGGAACCACCCTTATCTAGATGTGCTAATTAGGTTAGAGCCCTATTGGCCGATAGGTTATAAAGAAGTCAGTCACCTTTACTGAAAGTAGATTTTGAAAGTTGAGGAACTTGTTAGCAAACCTGGGCTTTGTGTTTAAGCCAGGCTTTATAATGGTTGTAGTACAATTTTCCCGTATAAAACTTCGTGGGGCCCTATTTCAATGAACTATTGTTATCTGATATAACTCGTAGATACTTACTTATATTAGCTTCGCCCGATTACATTTCTGTGTCACCACTTGTCGTTGTATTGATTGTTTTTATGACAGTTTAGAAACTTTATTCTAATTTTATTTATATATTAGGTATAATAAAGTCAGTCAAGTCAAATCAATTCGATAGGTTGTGGATTCGATTCCCGCTCGAGGAAATTGAATATTTAATATTTTCATTTCTTCGCTTTTTGTGTTTGAGCGACTTTGAATTCCGCAACTCAACATGCAATGCCTCCAGAATTTGGCGGAAAATTGAGAGTGGTAGTGTCTTGATAGTGACGGAGTGTCATAACATTATGGGGCTCTCCAGGCTCTCTCTGCATACCTATACCCAGACCCATATGTGCGCAATACAGCCTGAAGCTAAAAAACCTGTCTGTTTTTCATACTAATAATATGTACAATATAATATATCATACCCTAAAATTATATTCATGCTTCACCCATTTTATTATCCCAATTTTCTATTCATTCGCAATCCTTTAGGGCGAATGTAGAAAAGAGCAGTATTGTGCCGAGTGTTTTTATCCACCGGCTACGAATGTAGCTATGAATATTAAATTTTATGAAATGACAGACGCTCGTGCCAAATCTTTATTGCCGTTCCTACTCCATTCTGCATAACTTTAGATATGTCTTGCCTGAAAACTTTCTGGCACTTGTACGTCTTTAACATTAAAATACTGAAAATCTGCTCTAGTTCCTTCCTTGTTCCGTCCTTCTTCGTTGTACCTAATTACTAACTTATTTAGTGGATGTGCAGTGGAATTTATAAGCTTACGAGTTGGCTATTATTTTCTTTTGTCTTTATTAACATGGTTTTTGCATTTTGTTTTATTCCTAGAAACACATAAAAGCTTCTATTTTAATGTTGTTTATGTATTTATGTTACCAAATATATTTTTTTTAGTTTGATTATGTGTTAAAACTAAAACAAAGTTCTCAAAATTTTATAATTTGTGGTACTTTTAGGAATAAAAATACATTTATAATTTGTTAAGCACAATTTCCTATTATACTAATATTATAAATGTGAAAGTTTGTGAGGATGGGTATTTGTACTTGATAGCTTATATATCAGAATTTTTCCCATAAACGAGCAAAACCGCATGAGTCACTAGTTATACAATAAATCTCAAAATGTTCTTTATCGCGTCTATATACTTACGTTAGTATTACTATACGAGTATACAGTATAACTCGTCAAAGGTGACTCGGACCCTCAACCTCTCAAGAGGGGTGGTTATCAGCCCGCATAATACTTCTGTACCCTCATTTACCCGTATACCACTAGCAAATGACCGTAAATGAATACGATAGAAACATATTTTTTCCCCTTATGTCAAGGTTAATATACATGTTTTTATTTTATAACTTCCAAGGATATAGACAATGGATTTATTATTTTTGTGTTGATAAAGAGATTATAGTAACTTTGCTTTGCCGTGTTGAATAGTGGAACTCAACGCCGCGCTTTGTTTCAACATTAAAAAGAAGAAATGAAAACATTAAAAATATTTCGTTTCCTCGAATGGCTTCAAGCCTTTTATGAGATACTTTCGTAAATACTAAAGCTTTGCACGATATACATCATAAAAAAGCTCCCCACAATGCCCTCTTTTACATCTAATAAGTGAAGATTTAATTGGAATCCACAGGAAATTATTAACACAGGGGGCAATGACTCATCGGCCAGACGTCTGTTAGCTCGTATCACTCGCGGCCATGTCAAAGTTCAACCATTAAGAACTTAATGATTGTCGTACTTGTAATATGTGTGTGCGGTTATTTCCTTTCATTTTTTTTGTTATAGTAATTGAATTATATGTATTTGGAAATTATTGAAATTTTATAATGAGTTTAGATTGTTATAGTTAGTTATATTTATATTCGCGTTTTGTTTTTGTTTTTCCGCTGTATCTAACATTGTTATACTGTACGATTTTTTGAATTTTTTTTGTATGTTTTCAATTTCAATTTATAAAGCCGTGATTTTTTTTATTGTAATATATGTATTCGTAAACGTTCAGTGTATATGTAGTGTCCATGTGATTGTCACTTTGGTATACTTTCACGTTATAGCGAGCGACCATAGTCAAATTTGGTATACCTTATTTGGACTGCAAGTCACTTGCATTTGCAGAATTATGCTTTAAAACGACGAATTTATTTAAATTCTGCTAAATTCTCCGATTTTGATACCATTAATTATTTTTTAATTTTATATAGGTACCATTCATTATGTTATGTTCCTAAAGAGGTTCACAATTTTGTCTAAAAAGGTTATGTGTCTGTACGTTTTGAAAGTTTATTCAATAAATTCTATTGAAAATACTTTTAAGAAAAAAAAAATCTTTCTTTTAGAAAATTTGCCCGCTTCAGATATCATATACTGCCTCGGCCCACTAAGATTTCAAGTAGAAAAATTCTATTACTTTTGCCTGTAACCTGGAATTTTAAATCTAACAAAAAATCTGTAAATTGTATGGAATAGATACACCTACATATGTCACATTCAAAATTCGCTACTACGTAGACACTGACGATCCGATGTAATAAAAGTATTTCATTCATTTTATTTCACCTCTAAAGCTCTATGAGGATCTATTTTTGTCCAGGCATTGAAATAAAATGTTTGAAAATATACTTTGATAATTTATAAACGGCACCTGAATATCTCTGAGATTTTTTAAATATTCGCGCATTATTTAAAAATACATAATATATATGTCGTTGAGTTTCGCACCTCCACGCAGGTCCCGAGGAAATGCCTCCAGAATTTGGCGGAAAATGGAGAGCGGAAATATCGTAATGAACACGGGACGGGTGTCTTAATATTACGTTCCCAGGCTGCCTACTCTGCTGCGTGCCTATTACTACGAAATTTTAAAATAAAATAATTACCAATTAATCTTTCTATAAGTATGAAAAACACAGTGACGTTTCACTCATTCCTTCCCCTTGGTCCTTCTAAATCAAACACATGACATGTAAAAAATGTGTAAAAATGGACTAGGTGTCGAAAATTCCCATTAGTAATGGTTTTGTAAATTGTAAACTATTTAGAACCGTTTAACATAACGCGATTCATACATTACGTGTGAAGGTTATTGTTGGAACTATGAGCTATTTAGGTCAAAATACACTTGTCCTTCTGTAATATGAAGTTAATATAGACCCGAAATTGAAAGATGGCCGGTTGTTTTTTTCAATGATTTATAATTTAAAATCATTTTTACTTTCATTTAAATATGACAAAAAAAGTAATGTTAACAAAAATATCTTCATAATTTTCCAAGAACATATCTCGGAAGTTTTAAAGTAATAAAGAAATATTGGCAATATTAATCTCCAAGCTTTTAAAATTTACTTTTGTTAACTATTATACGAATAATAAGTAAATGTTCTTGCTTCGGCGTAGCGTTGAGTTCCGCCAATCAACACGCAATGCCGAGAGAATTCGGCGGAAAGTGAGGAACAGAAGTGATTTATTGGCAACGGAGTGTTTTAACACTAGGTTCACAAAGTCCTTTAGCCTACCCAGCTATGAAAGGGATACAGCGTGAAAGCGCTAAAAACAATGGTCATACATGGTTAAGCTAAGCTCAGCAAAAGCTCAAAAAGTGTATGATGACGTTAAATTATTATTAAACTATTGTAATAAAATAAAACATTTTATTCAACAAATGTATTTATATTTTTATATTTATGAAATATTCTTAAAATTTGCAAAAGAATTCTTGAATATTATCAGACTGCCTAGAAAACAAATAAAATGGGTATTGCAAAAGTTTAAAACTTTTGTTTCTTTTGTACTCAAAGCTGAATAAGAACTTATAGAATAAATTTTGTTTTATTGAAGCAAGTTTTGTATGAAATCGTTGTCTTATTGTTTATTATTATTATCTTTATACACTTTATTTAATTTGAGTTCTCAACGTTCCACGTATAAGAAAAATATTTTAACATTAGTTTAAGACTTTCTCGCCAAAAGCTTTTGAACATGAATCAAAACAGGTTCCCTCTGTTACCCTATTATTTTATCATTTTTTTTATAAATGAAAAAGTTAAAAAGTTAACCATCTTATTTGTTACGCTTAGCCGTTATTTGTCTAGCAACTTTTCTCCGTTATAAATAAAATGTCTTTAATGCTTATATTTTAAAAATAATAAATATAACAAAGCCAAAAAATAACTATATAAAATTATATGTATATATATATATACATATAATTTTATTCAAACTCTACCTTAGATGCTTCTAAGGTAGAGTTTGAAGCGCCGGATACGAAACTTTAGTCTAACAACAATTTGTAGTCGGTTAAACCGGTTAGAATAGTTCCATTTAGCATTGTGCTTAATAATCGTTAACACCAAAGATAAGTTCGTTTATTTTTTTTATAGCAATGAGGCACTGTTAACACGACAGGTTGTAAGTTCGATCCCACTCGAGGTAATTAAATATTTAATATTTGAATTTATTCGCTATAGTGTAGGGCAAAATGCTGCGTTAAGTTTTCGCTTCAATAATTCGACGGAAAATGGGGATAGAAAGTGTCTTAATGAGAACGGAGTATCTGTACACTAATTTCCGAAATTTCTTCTGCCGTGCTATGCGCGGGTTACAGCGTGATCCTAAGAAAATGTTAGAATATTTTTCTAAAATATAATTAAAATCTTAAACTTTAGAAATGATTTATGACAGTATATAAAATACAAAAAAAACTGTGTTATGGCATTAAATCGAACAATCTTAACGGTTGTATTTTGTGCCAGAAACTAATTCCCACTAGCTTTTATTTCCGCCTAAAAATCCTCTACAATTAACCTACATTCGATACGATATATTGGATTTACTATACACTATCACGACAGCCTATAATTATATTACTATCGCTGTTCTGAGTAATATACGTTAGTGCTGGTGGCTTGCTCCTTGTTTGGTTATCACAATTAGTCTATTAATGTAAACAGCTGTTATTATCATTTCATAATTTTTAAATACTTTGACTATAAACGGTTGTTAGTTCATTTCCCTAAAAGGGGGAGGGATTGTATTTCAAATTGTTTTCATTTCCTATCTTTGACAGTTTCTCTGTAACGTTAACCGCAGCATTAAGGTCTGTCAATCAACACATCTCGAAAATATATTTTTTTCTAAAGTTATTTTTTATAATGATGTGAAATTTAGAAGTAGAGTAATCTATTGTTTTAAAATATAAATACACAGTTCACATGTTTGGTAGAATGGTTTGGCTGTTATTAAACCAAAATAACTTTAATATATTATACCTGTTTTACTTAGAACTCGATAAACTTGGCCTTGTTTACCCAACAAGTATGAAAGTTATTTAAATATACCAACTACCTTTACAAAGTTGTTTCCGACGTCTTAACTTAGAAAATTTCATATTTTAAGAAATAATTTGAAGCGCATTTGTTTTTGCAGCATCTACTCTAATATTTTTTTTAGCTTCATGCTACGAATATATCCCACATATAGAAAGTTAAGCTATGGAAATCTATTTAGATACTCCAGATATTGCGTGTTAAGTGATGGAAATTAACGTCAGGATTTATCCTGTTACCAAATCGAAAAAAAAAATATAATTAATTTCCCCCGCTGAGAACCGAACCCACAACCATCACCTTTACAGTCAGACGTTGTTCCGCTCGTTACGACGACCTAATATGACATGAAATCATATATTATACATAGCGTCTCACATATATATGTTAACCCAAGTCCTTTGTGAGAAAATATCAATCTCACAAGGCTTGATTTTGGCTTTTTCTCTTATTAAGGTCAACATGCTACAATACCAACAACATAACGATAACAATAACGTTGCAGAGTTACCGTTTATCGTGACACCTGTTCGATACAGTCGCGAAGGCGTTAAGTCCTCAGTGAGCTTTTAGACTTAAATATCTTTTTTTATGTGTACAGGAAAATTGCGATGCTTCCTTCCGCATTGTATAGTATATAGTATATAAGACGCTTCCGAAACTTCGCGGTCGCACTCCTATTATGGCCGCGACATTGGAAAGTTGACCTTATATGTGGTAAGGCTTCTATCAAACTAACACAGCGGATCTTATAAATTGCTGCTGCTTATTTGTACGTCGTATGACATTTTGTATCACCTTTGATTAAAAATAGGTTAGGTTTGGTAATATCGATTCGATTTGTATGTGCAATGTACATAATATACTTACATTTTTTTCTGCACCTAGTGTCAAAACACTCCGTTACCACTTTTCGCTCGAATTTGAGAAATGATGTGTCGACTGACGGAGCTTACTTCCCCTGAGTTTACAGTCAACGGACTTTCATTCAAACGCTGTCCCACAGTTTCGCAATTATTATTATCTTAATGTGATTATAATAAAAAAAAAATCTTGTCGGTGTGATAAGAAACGTAGCTATATTATATCTTATTATAGTTATATATTTAATATGCAGTACATATCATCAAAATGGACAGGCAAATGATTTACGCAGCAATCCATATAATGATGCCAATTTTATTTTAAATATGGAGTCATTTGCGTCGATACCGTATTAATTAAAAATATTACACACATCCTATATTATCTTGTTTAAAAATAAAATAATCACGTTTATAAATATCTAGAAAATTTATTTTTCTGGTTGCTATTTCAAATAATTTTCTTTGTGTCTTCACGCTACGTGATGTTGGCAATGTAAACTGTGTTTTGCTGACACGCCTCAAGCCCGTGTAGAGTATGTTTTGCAAGTAAATTGCACGTAGGTATAGGAATATTTAAAAATTCAACCTAATTTCACTGAAATATTAAATTAAAATTCATCATTATTACATAAATAAAAAATATTTCCGTTTAAAACAATAAGGGAAGTTGTCGGCATAGATAATAAAAAGCGGTGTTTAGTTTCTTGTATCGCTTTAAAATAAATAGGCCGTCCCCTCTGAACCCATATGAGGATATCTGTCAGTTTTATACCAACTTTAATGATGTACCTACTGTATACTATGATTGTCTCTACTATCGTGTTATATAAAATATTAAGGCGTAGTGGCATAGTGGCTGGTTGTAAACGCAACGATTGTATATTCGACTCCCGCTCAGCGGACTGAATTGTTTCATTTTTTTCGGTCTAGTAACAAGGCAAAGCACGGCGTTTGTTTCCGCCATTCAAGGCGTGACGTCTCTGTGAAGGGTTGGGGAACAGAGCGTCTTAACACTAGGATTCCTCTGCCTATCCCGACATATTCGGGATACAGCGTGAACCTAAACAAAAATAGTATACAGGGTGGAATTGTCAGCACCACTTTAAATGAAACCACAGTTTTAACTACTCTAATATAATTCGGAAAAAAAATAATTCCCAAAAATGAAAAAGTTATTTTTTTCAAACAAAATAAATAATAAAATTATCGTTTTAAAATAAAACTCCATTTGTAAAGTATAACATAGGCACGCACACACTTACCTGTCAAATCGGAAACGTCGCACACGTACGTGTGCGACACACGAAATACAGGTATGGATAAAAATCGTGAAATGAAAAAAAAATCCTACGTCCAAACTGTTGAGGTACCTTGATTAATTTCTTAGGTGTGGGTTTGAAATATATTACCCTATATGCAGTTTCAATAAAAGAAGCGCTGCCTCTTCCACCCTGTAGATTCGGTCTGCGGTCATAAGCTGTTAATTCTATTTCAATAATCGGGTCGGATCTTATACCTCGAGTGGGGATCGAACCCATAACCAGTTGCCACAGGCCTCGATACTTACTTTTTTATACGTATTCTATCTATATATAGCTCGGAAAATCATTTAGATATAAAAACATAAATGTACAACACAACTAGGCACAACATCCACCACAGACCTTAATTAAAGCTCGATGCCTGTCCGTGATTAAGAAAATGTTTTGTAATCTTTAACTATTTTCACTCGTTTGCTTTTTGTGTTCGAACATTGTTTAGAATGAAATGAGTTTCAGCCGGCTATGTGTATTTGGGTTGATATTTGCAGTGTTTCGTCTGTTCTTCTATTGTTAAAGTATTAGTAGGTATTAGTAATTACAAAGTATTCAAGTTATTATTATTATAATTATATACATTGTATGAGGTTAGAATAATTTTATGATGTTATTTTATGCTTAAATAGACTTATTTGTATATTTTCTCTATATATTTTATGTATAAGTCTTGCTTGGTGTCTAGTGTTTGTTTTATATGCGTACGTACTTGCCCAGTTAGAGGTACAATAATACTGGTACCTCGTCGTTACAAAACGGTAGAAACCGATCGATCGGTAAACTTCAGTTTATTATAGGCAAAGAAATTCTTTGTTATATACTACTTACTTTCAGTTGATAATGCTAAAGCTATAGAGGAAAAGAAGCCAATTATATATTTTATATAACAATTGTCGAGTGTGATGTTCGCCAAATCCTATTAATTATGACACTGTATTGGCAACTTTACAATGGTCGCGTATATTTCACATAAATTTAACCAGATTAAAAGAATTTACGGTGCTATTTTTTATGATAAAACTTGAGATGAGATTTATTTTTTAAAAAATTGTTATAGTTTGACTAATTTTAATCTCCGACGTAGGTAATAATTAATATTTTTTACTATAAATATAATATATCATATAATATCAAACCTATTTAATCATTAACTCGTTCATATTTAAAAATCTAATAATATAGAAAAAATAACATTACGATAACGCGACCTTTGATAACATGTTTCAGCCACATCTAATGTGTCTAATTATATGTTAAAGTTTATCATATTTTTTTTCAGATTTCTCGCGAAATGGAGCACAATATATTATAATGGAAGAGAATAAACTACAGAGCAGTGGTTCCTTATGTCTGTGATCGTTCTGTGATAGTCCATGAGCTAGGATGGACACTCTTCAAGTGGGGCATGGGCACAGCAAGGGCTCGAGCAGGAGTCAGTCGCCGTCGACAGCGGACCTTAGAGATCCGGCAGTAGTAACCGATGACGTCATACGCTCGAGGGTACAGTCACCGTCTACGGCGCACCATGTGAGTTCTTCGCCTTTTTTTTCTTTTATATTGTATTTTAATTGCTTTGTTTTATATATTCATATTTTGTTTTATATATTTTGTTTGGTTAAACTAGTCGGTTCTCACGGAATTGTAAATTGTGTATATAATGGCTATATTTTGAATTTTTATTGTAATTAATTTGATATGAGCTATAAAGCGGTATAAATATATGAATTATCTTAATACTGTTTATAAGCTTTGCTCCGGAAGCACGTGTCATGCTCGTGACTAACTAGTCCATGACACAGGCACCGTTAATTATTATAAAATAATAAATAAATTATAATACGTACTATAAATGTAAAAGAGATTTAATACTATAAATGTAATAATAATAAGATTCTCGTACATTTTGTTACACCCAACCGTATATTAAAAAAAATATTAACATATTTAAAGTTTTTAATATAGGTTAAATTATTTAAGATATAATATTATATAGTAATAACGATATCAACGTAACTGAGGTCTTTCACATTTGACACGCATCTCGGCGACCGTCTCCATTTACTGACTGATACCGATATCTGACAGCAAGGGCAGGCCAGGCGTAATATAATGTTTTCCGCAAACAATTGATTTAACACCGCTGCCTTTATAATGTTTTGTATGAAATATAGGAATATATATGAATCATTTTTTTAGCTTCAACCTGTAATCCGCACATAGCAGGGTAGGCTAAGGGAACCTAGGATCAATGTGTTAATGTACTCCGTTACCATTAAAACACTTCCGTACTACTCCTACTGTTCAAACGATTTCGGAGTGTAGTGGCGAAACTCAACTCTGCGCTTTGCCTCGACACCTAAACGAAGAAATGAAGATATTAAATATGTCATTCCTTCGGATGGGAATTGAACCCACAGCTTGTCGCCCTTACATAGCACGCTTGTGCCCCATCGCCACGACGATGTGTCATTTATAATTTATGCTTTGTTGTTTTCCTGCTTAGTCCTACTGATGAAATAAGGAAATTGTTTAACTAAGTATTGCTATTGGTAGTTATCTGTCTACGCAATTGTTATAGGAGTCATCACGCCACGGAGAGTCTAGAGCTCATCATGTCAAGTCCCACTCGAGAGATCTCGGCAGCAGCCCGCTCTCTGGCAACACCACGGCCAATAGTTCCAGGGAGTGAGTTGTTTGATTTTTAATTGTATTTTTTTTTTCTTATATTGGTGTTCATGTGTTGCAAGATGTCAAATGAAAGAACTTAAATTTACTAATAAAGTATTAAAAATGAAAAATACCAAGATAATATTTAAATATGAATAATAAAATGTTTAAATCACAAAATTTACTAAGTTAACTAAGCTACGTTTATTATTATTTGTAATTTACTTTGAAGTTAATGTGACATTTTATTAAAAAAGTTTATTTCTCACATAGAGCTAACTAAACGACCTTTTGCGGTTTTGATATATACTTAAATATGGTAATTTGAGACAAAGCCTTTTGTTTTCGAGGTGAAGTAAGGGAACTTGTTATATGAATCATGTCTAAAGTTTTTGTTTGTTGGTTTTATACCTGCTGCTTTATTTTGATGTGAAGGCACAACTTATTTATTTGGAGATATTTTTTGAGATAATTTTCGTATAAATTTCGTATAAATTTCCAAGACAATTAATGTTCTTAATATATATTACCCCGCGGAAATTGTTTAATACTAATTAGGTTAGGAACCCCAAATACAAATTACCGGCGCTATAAATAAAAATAAATAAAAATGTTTATTGTTCGGACAACACACGATCCATATATGTTAGTAATAATACAATAAAACTTAATATATAGTGTTAGTACTTAATAACTAATAGTGACATTGTAATGTGACACATGTGCCGGATCAGCGGGCAGTCCCCACTGTCGGCGATAGCCTTCAGGACACTGTTGCGGCTGCCGCGCACTCGCCTTAAAAGAGAGCTTGCTTTCTTTCGGAGAATGGCCGGGAAACTGTCGACCCCTGCGTGCGCGAACATACTCGAGGCTATGCAATGTTCATATAAATTCAAAAATAGATAGTAGAAAATTAAAGATATATTATTTTAACATCTATTCTTAAACTAATTCCAGCCTGGAAGATTCGCCTCAAAAGAAGAACATGTCGAATATGTTAGCTCCAGGCGACTACGCGTACGCGGTGGTCAGTCCCAACGTGTCGTACGCGTTGTCCTCGGACGAGTACGGATCGCCGGCGTATAGAGGTATGTCTAGGTTTATTTTGTGTTTTGTGTACAAATAAGTGGATTTAGATAGATTATTTCGTTTAATATTAATGTTCAACCATTCCAATTTTAATAGAAGCAAGCTGAAATAAGTCAATGTCAGTATTATTATAATGTAAAATTATCTATTTACCTTACCTATCTTAAATAATTATTTAGTTACCTATTTAATAAGTTTGTTATAAATACGTTATACATAGGCAAAAAGTGATGACAAACCTAAACAAATAAAGTTATTTACTTTAACTAAGCTATTTCACTGTTTCCAGGTCAAGATGGAGATTACATAAATCAAGGTAAATATTTACTAACACAAAATTAGATAATAATATCATTGTTGGGATAGGTTTCGGAACTTTTATGTTTTCTTTCTTTATGTGTATTAAAATGCAAATTTTAATTGTAATTGACTATTGATTTGTTTGTGCACTAGAACAACCAATTAATTTATTGCTGACACTTTTCGTTTGTAATGTGCTCTGATATTAAATGTGAACATTTCCTTGCATTTCCAACTGTAGAATCATCTCTATCAAATTACTATTTTATATATACGTTTGCATTATATACATTTTCTTTTTTTAATTTAGACGAATCAGACGGCAGTTCGAACGTGGCATCAGCGAAGGCGCAGGCCGCCATCGCGCATCTCGTTAGCAAAATAGAACGTACGAAGGACCTGATACGACTGGAGCAAACTATACGCGATGGTTAGATATTATATTTGTACGAACAATGACTACACTAAACTATTTTCTTCTACAGTTAACACTATAGTATAGTATGGGCGAAGAGTCGTGGTCACCTTGGGCTTAGTCATGCGGGAATAAAAGAATCAAAAGTAACAAAAATCTTAACATCAAATGCTAACTTCGGGGTGGCAACGACTCGACGTCATTGAATGTTACTTGTCTTATGGGTTTGGGCCACTGCTCGAAAAAAGATTTCTATAATATAACACATAAACTATTACCATTTTCAGATAACGTAAACGAATACCTAAAGTTAGCAGCAAACGCAGATAAACAACAATTGCAACGCATCAAAGCGGTTTTCGAAAAGAAAAACCAGAAGAGCGCGCTATGTATAGTGCAGTTGCAGAAGAAATTAGACGGCTACAATAAGAGAATTAAGAGTTGGGAGGTATGAGAAAATTATATTTTAAATTGTTATTCGAAGCTCAGGATTGAAAAATATTTTTGGAAAATTTGAATCCAAGCCCTTTGGAAAAAGTGCAAATGTTCTTATCACTAAGCCGAAATTGTTGTATGCTGGTTATCAACTTATTTATATTGCTAGCAATATCTCTGTAGGGATAGTTTTTTAAATTCCCACTACACAAAGCTAATTGCTAATAATTATCATTTTAATATAAAAGAAATAAGTGTAGTATAGTGTTTGAGGTCGTCCCTGTCGAGTGCCCCTGTTTACAGTCGTAAATGCGACGGTTGTGGGTTCGATTCAGATAAATCTTCTTTTCTTCTGCTCTGATAACGGAACAAAGCGTGATATTTAGTTCCACCACTCAACTGCAATGCCTTAAGAATTTGTCGGAAAGATAATTACCTTAATATTTATTTGTTTCATTAAAAAATATTTTCAGCAACATGGCACCAGTGGACAAACGCACAGACAGCCCCGAGAGGTGTTGCGGGATATGGGACAAGGATTAAAGTATGTAAACAAACAAAACTATTAGTTGTTAATGATTACTACTTGTAGCGAGGCCGTTGTGGCGAGGTGGCACATCGTCTGGCGGTGAATGCGGCGGTTGCGGGTGCGATTCCCACCCGGGGGAATAAAGTATATTTTCCTTCATTCATCGTAGTTCATTTCCCTTCTCTAGTACGCCCTTTAACTCGCAATGTCTCAAAAATTGAGGGGGAAAATGAGAAACGTGCCTTTATACTAGGCTTTCTATACTGACCCTATATGCGAGATACAGTGTGAAGCTGTCTTTGCTTTTTGATTATACCATTCTTATCTTTGGACCTACTATCTATCCTACTAATAAAAATAGAAATGTGAAACTTTGGGACAATAAATGTTTATTCACACACTTTCACGCAAAGACTACTGAAATGATTTATGTGAAACTTTACTGTAATATAACTTATACACACATATTTTTACACATTATAACACATACATATAGATATAGATGTTGTATAACAAGAAACCGTAAGCGGACAAATCCACGTTTTCGGCTAGCTTATCCATATTTTAATGAATTTAATTGTTCCAGAAACGTCGGCGGCAACATCCGCGATGGCATCACGGGTCTCGGCGGCAGCGTGATGTCGGCGCCGCGCGAGTTTGCGCACCTGTTCTCGAGGTCCAACAGGTTCGGCTCTGCAGACAACATAGCCCAGCTCGCCGGTCTGTATTCATACTTATATTGGGAAGTTTCTTCTTTATTTGTATATAATAATATATTGATAGTTTTTATTGTGGTAAGGAACCAGTAAAAGTCATTTGTTCTCGAAATTTCTATTATTTAAATTTGTTGCGTCTTTGATGTGTAAAACCATGTAACACATATTGTCTAATTATAGCGATAAACGTTTTCTTAAATGAAATTTGGAACGACAACCGTAGGTTTTCGCTATATTTAAAAAAAAAACAACATTGAATTTTAAAAAAAAAACAACACAAACATGAAATCCTTTATGTTGTGCGTTTATTTTTTAAATATTTATGTTACTATGTAAATAAGTGATGCCTACTTTAATATTATTTAGTGCCTACTTTAATATTTATCATGTAATGTAACATTATCTTAATCATGAAAGCTTTAATTATGCAACAATAGTTTAAGTATTTATTAAAATTATAATTTAATTTATTTAATAATAATATTTATTTAAAAATAATCTGGGAGTATATAAATGTTAATATCTTAACAGTGAGTGCATGTGTGTTTGTATTCGAAAGATTTATTTAGTGTGTGTCGCAGTGTCTCGAATTTAAGCGAAAGCAGAGGATGGAGTGGAGTGTCTTGACACTATGATCTAATTGCTTAATATGCTAGGTACGGGATAGAGTTAAAAAAACTAATAAAAATATGTACCTATATTGTTTCTATAACATTAGACACAAAATAATAATTTAGTATTATATGAACATAATATATATTATTTTTAATTTAGTTAACATTTTTTTTCTTTTTAATACACTTTTCTCTTAAGCTTTTAATAATGCTTCATGGTGGCTTGCTACTTAATAATATGTACTTTTTAAAATTTCGTTGTACTAGTGTAATAGTAATATAAGTCTTAGGTTCGTTTCTAAAATTGGCAGCATCTAACGGCTATTTCATTTTAACATCGTTGTGTCTACCTGTAGACGCAACGACTGTGGGATCAATCCCCATAACGGGGAATGGATAATTTAAATTTTCCGGTTCTAGAAACAAGACATCGCGCGGCGTTGAGTACCGACACTTAACTTCAATGTTTCATTAATGTATTACTACTATTTGTTATATTGTAGCAAATTCGTACAAGATCTTTTTATAAATCGTAAAGCCGTTGTGGCGCAGCGGTACAAGTGAGCGTTTGTAAACGCGATGGTGATGAGTTAGATTTCCATTCGGGGAATGAAAAATTTAATATTATTATTTCCTCCCTCTGATAACGAGACAAAGCACGACGTTGAATTCCGCCACTCAACACAATGCTTTCAGAATTCGACGGAAAATTAGGAACGAAATTGTCTTGGTGGGTTCTCTCTTCCTACTATTTTGTGTGGGATTCAGCGTGAAGCATAAAAAACATGTAGGGGAAATTAAAACTTATTTAATAATATTAGGCTTATGGCGTAAGTTACTAAGTTATTTTTTATTTATACGCCTTGCTGCATTACTACATATGATTTCTTAATTATGTGAAAAACCTATTAGAATCTTTTATTATTTTTAAAACTGATTAAACTCTATAGATATTCGATCTTTATACTTTTTACATATATTTTTATAATTTAAATTGTTTAAAAGTTACGATTTGGACGATGATTTTATATTTTTTTTGAATAATGGCCTTATTTTTGTTTAACGATTGTAAAATCAATTGTTTTCATTTACATTTCTCGCTAGTGTCATTTACATATACATAATATAGTATGTTAATTGTACGTTTTGTCTCGCAGAAAACACGGGTCCCTGTAAGTATGACGCGTAGAAACATTTGTGTTAACTATCGCACTCATTATTAATGAAATTCATCAATTTATAATACTTAGGCTCGTATTTATAGATCGGTCTCAGGTATGAGATCAAACTTGAGATGATGTTTTCATTCTTAGATATATAATTTATTAATGAAAACAGCATCTCAAGCTCGTTCTCAGGCTTGAAAGCGGCTTATAAATATGGTCCTTTGTTTATATTTCCATTTAGATCTTGAATAACTTAAAGCACATAGAAAAGACGTAGTTTCAATCTGTTACATATTAACCTACAAAGGAAAATATTTTACCCATTTATGTATAGATTTTTGATTCTTATCCACCACTTAATATTTAAAATAATAAATTTTAAAGAATAATTAAATATCCTTACAAATAAGATTAACACGAAACTATTATCTTAAATAGTTTACACCATTTCAGTATCATCTTTAATCTCTTCAACTGTCATTCATGTTTACTTATCTCAAGGCCACAGTAGATAACACAATAGTGCACAAGTTCATAGACAAGGCTTTACAACTTGTGACTTCATTTCAGTTGTTTTCCAACGTTCTTACTAATTGCACTGTTTTGCATATAATATAATGTTTGTACGATAATAAGTTTTATTACGTTGGGCTTAGGTGTGACTTTTGAGTGGTAAAATGCACTGGTGCTAACAAAGTGAAATGTTATTCAAAAAGTGCAGGAAATGCCGGAGGAAATGTAAATAGTTTTTTTTTTGTTATATTTGTTTTTGTCTATCTTTGTTTATTAATTGTTATCTGTATATATAAATAGAATATAGAGAATACAGATACTTAAATATGCCATAATTATGTTTTGTCAAACATATTTCTAGTTGTTGTAGATATGATATAATAAGTTCAAGGCATTTGACTTAGAATCTCTACAAGTACTTCGCGTGTTAATGCTAAACAAAACCTAGGTTAACTCAACACTGATAAAAACTATTTTGGATTGTAAATTTGTGATTAATACAGAAAAGCGGATTTTTACAACATTAAATTGCACCTTTTATTTATTTTTTTCATGCAAATATATTTAATCTTTACAACATAAATCATAAGTAGATATTTTTATTTAACTTTTCATACTTTAGCGTAAATTTAGTAAGAAATCACTTTTGCTTTTTATCATTATCCTCTTTCTTAAATCTATTCATTTCATATTAACATTTTGATAGTTACGCCAAAATATGTATTTTCTAAATATATATATTTTTTTCAATGTATCCTATATTATTCACATTTTGGCATAACTCAAGTTATAATTGATTCATTAAATATACGAAATATCACAAATTCGTATAGCAATTAATGTTAGCTTATCATCTCATTCTTGCACGCCAGCCCCGCAACACACGGAACTGAGAGGTAAATATATTTTTATATCTTTTTATATATTTATTTATTATACGTATGTATATTATATGTTTATCAAATTTTAAATATAATGTTTAAATTACTTTGTTTTCGTAGTAGTGCCATAGTAATATATTATAATAATATTTAACTACATTACTTTAATTATTTTAATAGGAAATGGCATTTACAGTGTATTTTTGTGTAACCTAAATAAATACTGCACAATATATTTTTTTTAATTAAAAATATAATAAATTAGTTGTTGTACAAAAATTTTCTTTATATTATCTTAGCACCTTATTATAAGATAAGATGTAAGTTGTAAAACTATATAGAATTATATATGTATGTATGTTTGTTGTTTAGTTATTGTTTTTTAACTGCACACAGCCTTGGCATGACATCATTGGAAACGTTCACATCCATTGTATTGTAAGGTCGTACTCATTACACATATAGTTCGTCGCGAAATATTTATTGCAATTATCTTTTATATTATACGTTATGATATATTTTAAGTTAGTTTAAGCATAGTTTTTTTAATTTAATGGTTTATACAAAAATATATTTTTTAAAAGAAATTTAAAATTTATGCATCGTTTCTTAATTTAATTATTTATTTCAATTATTATAAATTATATAGCATGAAGGCAAGCATGACTATTTTGAAATCGAAATTGATTTGGTTATGTTGAAGGTACTCGCCTACATTGCATGCGCAATCTATCTATTGTATAATAAATAGTTAACGTATTACGAAAAAAGAGAAAAGATATATCGTTGATGCTAAGACAATTGAAACATTAAGAAAAAAAAGAACGCTTACGGCTAAACAATAGTCAGTGACTTACTTCAAGTAATGACTTGCTCCGAAAATAAACTTGATATATTTCTTTTTTACACAAACGGCTTATAAGCTGAAAAAAATTGACAATATTTTTATCTTATCTCTCTTAATCTTTAGGAAAAAAAAACATTTACTATGGATTATTTAGTTAATTCTTTATGTGTCTACAACCTTGCGTATATTAATATTACTGTATAGTAACTACACAGTATTCCTACAAAATGAGGTAGAGTAATATACCCAAGGTGTTCGTACCCGTATTGAGTTCCCCTACAACGCAGCGAACGCGTCGTCCGAAGGCTCGCGCGCGTCGGAGGCGGGCGAGGGGCGCGGCTCCACGCTGCCACGCACCGGCGCCGCCCCCGCTCCCGCCGCGTCACCCGCCGCCGCGCAGAAGTACTCGCCGGACGGCTCGCCCTCCTCGTCTGTCACCAGTGAGGGTGCTCCGTAAGTCATTTTGTGTTTTTTTTTGGTATTTGGTGGAGTAGGTAGATAGAAGTGTTTTGTAAAGTAAAGTGAAACACTTTCTGTTCAATTCTGAAGGCATTGTGTGTTGAGTAGCAGCACTCAATACAGCATTTTTACCTTGTCACCGAACAAAGAAGTGCCACTGCGCCGCGACTGGCCTTAGTTATTGAATTTATTGTCAATTAATATATAAGCATTAATTACCGCCCAGGTATCCAACACAAGGTGGATCAAACAATATGTCAGATCCGAACTTCAGTATCAAGCCCATACTGAACGAACTGCGCGAACGGCGGGAGGACTATGAACGGTTGGCGGAGAAAATTGACTCCATTAAGGTATACTATCGTTTTATTTATTTTATATCAACCAGGGCTGTTGGACTTTACTGCATATAATGTGACTAAATTTATTTTTTACCATCCCGCTGCATTCAGCATAGGGCAGGGCAGGCAAAGGGAACCTAGTGTTAAGACACTTCATTCTCCACATTCCACCCAATTTTGAGACATTCCATGTTAAGAATTTAACACCGCGCTTTCTCTTGTTTTTAAAGTGAGGAAATGAAAATGAATTCCTTGGAGTGAGAGTTGAATCTTTAGTCGTCGTGCTTACAGTCAGACGCTGTGCTATGGCGCTATAACGGCGATTACTTTTATATTCGGGTTAAGAACCTATTGCTAAGTAAAAATTAGGTCAATAAAAAAGGCTCTAATTTTCATCATATTTCATTTACTATTTGACAGCATTGCAGTCAAATAGTAAATTTCCTTTGTTTTACATTATAAATATATGATATAATTATTGACTATCAATTAAACATGCCATTTTCAGAATTTATCTCAAGAAGTGTCGTTCCTATCCGCGGCGTTGCAAGAGGAGCGCTTCAAGACGGAACGTTTGGAGGAGCAAATCAATGATCTCACTGAATTACATCAAAACGAGGTATGTTATATGGCATAAAACTTTTATACAATATTGATATTGTTGATTAGAGGGAAATGGAGGAAGGTCACTTGAAAAGCACGAGGACTCCCTGGAGGGCATAGTGCTGACTAATGGCAGTGGACAAGGCGAGAGATCCAGAGCTATCCAGCTACCCCGCTAGGCATACAGCTTTAAACTGGAAAAAATATTGATCATTGTACCTGATACTCGTTATGGTAATATAGCTATATATTATTGTATTATGATACCACAATTATATTATGTATGCTGTTGGTAACTAGTAAATTACCAAACGATACGTCGCACTTACTGGTATTAGTAATTTTATTTGTAGTAGTTAGGGAGAACATAGTTCGGCATTTGAACAAAAAATAAGTTATCCGAATAGAGATTTAAATAAGGATCTCTTCTTTGTTGATGTGACATGTACATTGTACACATATGCAGAGATTGCAGTGTCCAATCTGAGAAGTAGATATTTTAATAAAGCATAATTGAAATTAAGTCATTTAATTTTTACATCTTGTGATATTGTGAATTAGGGTTTTGTAATAGTCTCCATATATTCCATACTATGTGTATAGTTTTAGAGTCATATATTTGCTGTTATTAATATTATATAATTTTAGGTAGAAAATTTAAAACAAGCCCTGACCGATGTAGAAGAAAAAGTACAATATCAAAGTGAAGAAAGAATACGAGACATACACGAAGCTCTAGATTTATGTCAAACTAAAGTAAGTAGTTTTAACTTTTTATTTAATTATAATTGAGTATAAAAATGTGTGAAATGTAAAATCTGTAAGATGTAATTATAAACAAAAAAAACATACAACATACCCAAGGATCCACACTAGAGTGTTATAGTGTAGATCCAGCCTAAGTAGCATCAGGAGAACATGCACTAATATGAGATCTCCCCACAGATCAGCAAGCTGGAGCAGTGGATGGCGGGCGTGGGTGGGGGCGGCGCGGGTGGTGGCGGCGGCGAGGCGGCGTCGGCGGCGCTGCCCCCGCGCGTGTTGCTCGTCAAGCTGCTCAACGTGGCCATCACGCTGCTGCAGCTGGCCCTGCTGCTGGTGGCCACCGTCGCCGGTGTCGCCATGCCCTTCTTGAGGACTAGGTACCTATTCTTTTAGATTCATGCCGTATCCCGAAAAACAGGAATATAACGTGTTAGTAGAACACTCACGCTTCTTACTTTCCGCTCAATTTTCGAAACATTGCATGGTGAGTGGTGAAATTCATTGTTGCGCTTCGTCTACCAAAGGAAGAAAAAGAAAATATGGCTTATTTATTATTTACTATGTCCATACACCCAATAATTAATTAAGCTTAATATTTATTTTAGAACGTATAAAAATCAGTTGTAGTATAAGAATTTCGACGTAGCTTGATGAGAACGTACAGGTGAATGTTCAAAACGTTTGGAACGTTTCCACGGGTTCAAATTTTTTATACGTCTTCTATAATAAGTTTTTTTCCTTCGTAAGTAAGGAAAATGTTTAAAAATGTTTAAAAAATTAAACTTATATTTATACTATGTTATATATAAACACAATGTAACTATGATAATATTTTATTAATTATATATTTATAAACAAATTCCAGAGTACGAGTACTAACAACAAGTCTCGCAGTAATGGTCGGCGTCATGGTACTCAAGCAGTGGCCCGAAGTGACTCAACTCTCCGAACACCTGCTACGGCGACTAAAGGAGTACCTACTTGACAAACACCACGACAGGTAATAACCATTTGTATGTGTTTATATGTATTTATATGTGATTATATGTACAATGTAAACTCTGAATGAACATTTTATGACGTTATTTGAAATGGCCATAAGGTGAATAGAAAGAAATATAGTTTTGGTTTCTTGTTTGGAAATTTAGGAGCAACTAAATCGCAATATAACGATACACAATCTATTAGCACCAAATATTTTATACGTTACATAATAAAACAAAAAAAACGTAAGCACCTACAGTTTTTATCAATTTTAACAATTTCGAATGTTCTGTCACTTTTAACCACGTATTTGCGTTATTGGAGGTGAGTACGATGTTCTACAGAATGTATCCATTGTATCGAAAACAAGCTAAAATCTAACAAAGTATAGTGATTTCGAGGGTTTAGAGAGTGTTCCGTTAGATCGAGTGACGTTATCTGGAGTTTACATTGTATGTATACACAACTCGTGTATGAAAATCTTGTGTGGGTTTTTTACTTATATTTTTATTCTGTGACCAAATGTATTGTAGAAATCATTTGTTATAATTGTAACAGATTTTTTATATATATATAATTTGTTAGTTTCATACATTTTGTGTATGATCTGTTTTTTTATACAAAATAGCTTGTCTTTTAAATATTTGATATATTAATTACATAATGTGCTTTTATAATGTCAAGTTAGTAATTGATTATTTTTTGTATATTAATGTATGTTTGTATGTTGAATATTGTGGTAAATAGTTTAATTATTGAGCTCGTTATGGTGAGTGGGAGAAATGAATGGATTTTTTAAATATTTTTTATTTGAGATTCTTTTTTTTATAACTTTCTTTAAGTATTTGTTTAGTTGCGTAAGAAATACTAAATATTATAAGTAAAATTTAAATTGTATCACAAACACTCTATAAGTTAATAACATGTATTTAACTTTCAATCAAGACAAATAGTTTTATATCATACTTATTCTTAATTTGACTTTTACATTTGGATGGAAATTATTTAAATTTTACAACCACTATCTAACTTGTACTAAATGCCGCAGGCGGCGATTCTATGGGGTGTATAACAAAACTAATATTAATATTAGATACTAACGCTTTTAGTTACTTTCCTTATAAAATTCTAAAATTCATTTCACTCTAACTCACCTTCATTTTTTAACAACTGTGTAACTAAATACTAACTATTATGTACTATTAATAATACTTGGATGGTATTCAAAATTAAATAAATCATCAATTGATATTGTTAAGAAGATGTCTCTCATATATTTGGAATATTTTTTCTTTGATATTCAATTTTGGTTATCTTTTTCTACCTCCAACTTGAAATGAATTGTTAGTTTTTACAAAATAATTATAATTTCGTTGACGCTATCGCGACGCAGATTGGTACTGTTAGACTGTATGCAGTTTATATATAAAATATTTTCATTTCTCTAACTTCATAGGAGTTTGACTGACAAATGACACTCAAAGTGGACGAAAAATGGAGTACGGCGGAGAATATACTCCAAAATAGTGGGGGATAATATGATTTCCTTGATATTTTATTTTTCAGATTTTTGAATATCATCCAAATTATTGTTGTTTTTCAAATATAAATATGTATGACGCTTTGTTATGTACAGTATATAGTGTACATTATGTATCATAGCTGAACCATATCAATGTGAAATTATATTATATGTATAATAATTATAATTAAAATAATATTTATATTATAAAATTATTTATTGTTTCGTGACTTGGACGTAATTGCAATAATAATATAACAAATTATATATTTGTTTTTGTATTTATTTATATATTTTCTTAATTACTTATTTATGTTGTTTTATTTTTCAATTGGCATTTTTTTTTCTTAATTTTCTTTTCTTTTCCCAATTCAGGTATGAATGCAAGTCGTTGTGTGGTTGATATCTGGCGTTTCGGAGATTTTGGTAATATTGCAATTTTGTCCTGACTTTTGATTTAAGTCTATGGCCATTTTTTTAATATAAAATGTAGGTGACAGGTGGTAAGATAAATAAGTGTAATTTACTTTGGTTTTATATGTATAGGCAAGATTTCAATTTTATTTATTGTATATCTGATTGATTAAAGAAATTTTCTTTAAAAAAATACAAATTAATAATACTGGATTCTGTGATTTTATTTTGTTATTTTAGTAAATTCTTAAAATTTTTAAAGTGTCTCTTGCGTTGCGTGGTGATCAAATAAATTCATTTGAAAATAGTTGTGGTAATGTTTATCTTACCATTTAACCACATATGATAAATATTGGTGAATCATATTATTATATTAAAAGCTAGAAAAAAAAACAGTTTAATTATTTTAAGTTTAGATATGTTTGAAATATTGCATATAATAATTTCGCGGTGTAAGAATATAAAACTTATCGAATAATTTGGGACACTGCTGTAACTGTTATATAAAATAAATATATAAATATTTCTGCGCCAGAAATTTTTGTATGCAATTTCACTATTGTATGAACAACGGGCTGGGTCCCCTAAATAATGTTGATTATTTCAATGCGGATACTCAGTTTTTTAAATGACAAATTTTCTTGAAATAAGTATCGGCTATCATCACATTTATGGTTTTAATTAATTAAAATTCTATAATTATCCACATTTCAGCAAAGTAACCCCGTAAATGTGAGTATGGTCTGTTACGGTTTCATTATATTTAGATTAAAGTTCAAAACCTCGAATCGACGAATCGTACAGTTATGGTGATGGAATTTACTTTAATTTTACCTTTGAATTGCAATTTTTGCTTCAATTTGTTGTAAATATTTCATTTTTTGTGAAAATTTTGTTTCCCATCACAATTAGCTTCTTAGCGACAGTGTCGATATTATTTTTATACTGAAACGTGGCTTTAGCGAGTGAATAAGGGTGTAGGATGCATTTGATAGCTAACTTTTATAGGCAATATTTGATTTTGTATTAGTAATATGTATAGATAATACAATATTGGGCTCTTTCTAGCGGAATTATAATTTATTTTTACGGTAGGTTCCTATATTTATGTTGTTTAAATTGGCTTTATTCGTGTTAAAATTGTCGATGAAAATTCTAGTTACGTTGATGCGTTGTAAAGTGAGTGAAGTAATCGTCCCATGTTGTTAGCTTTATGCAAATAAATGGAAATGCATGCAAATAAATTGGTACAAACTGCTTATTATTATTATTTAGTATAGGAAAAATATTATTTTAAATTATATGAGACGAATACTTTAACCACTATTAACTAAATTACAATTTAAGAAAGGAAACATTTTTAATATTGATATTTGTAACATTCCAAATTTCTTACTGATCGAATAGTACCTATATATTAAATAATTGGATAAATTTTAAATTGTTCTAGAACTAGACATAACGCCCAGTTTGTACCCTCCACATTGTCATAATGTATAAATGCTCTGATATTAAGTTAATTTGTATATTGTGTAAATATTTTTTTTTACTCTGTGCTGTTTTTTTTTGTTTGTATCACCACAAGTTATAGTCGATGGGTCGAGAGTTAATAATTTTTATATTACTTATTAATTTATAATAATGTTTAATGAAATTATATTAAATAAATAATTGAATACGCAAAGATTGTATAGAATTAATTTTTTTTTTTTTACAAAAGACCAACGAGTATAACGTGTGCAAAGTGTGAAGTTCGCTTTCACCATATCTATTTCTTTTATAAACTCTAAAGTGTCTAAGAACAGCCCTATAAATAAGCAATAATGTATATAATATAATTTGCGCAGAGATTTTGAAAATATTATGTTGAAGCTCTCCTGTCGATGTGTAGTACAATATTATGTAAAAGATTTCATTATTTGTTGCCGGCTATTGATTGAAATAAATCATCACAATTTTATTCAGTATTGCATTCTTATTTTTTTACAAACCTAATTGACGATTTGCCTCTCCATAGTATGATGGAGCTATTGGAAATGTTAATATATAATATATTTGTTTTCTTCTATATTATTTTAGATAATACACTATGGTATTGGTTTCCAGTATCAAATACGCACTCTCTCCAGAGTCGTCGTGAGAATTACGTGTGTAGGCATGGCCGTGCGCGTATGTGGCTGCGTGTGTGTCCGCCGAAATGATTTCGTTGAAATCATCGTAAATTTTAGTTATCGTTATTTACACGTTTAATATAAGTAAAGAAAACAATAGACGCTTGTTTTAGCAACGTTTATGTCTAAATCCTAACCATTTCATACAAAAGTATTTGTAATAAATATATGTATATAAGAAATTTTAGTTACGATGTTCATATTTAGATAAATCATTACAGATTGGAAAGTAAAGAAAAAAAATCGTTGGTAAAAATTTATTTTATCCCAAAAAAATAAATATGTATATAAAAATATAAATTTACACATCAATACCTCTGTTGTACATAATTATGTGCTTTTATGATGACAAAAAATATAAAACGGATAAAAAGTCACAGCATTATTTACGATTGTCATCTATAATACAAATGTTATCATTTCGTTATTAAAAAAAATATTATTATTTACTATTTTTAATAAAAACAATGGTTTTACGAGAAAAGTTAGTCCATTCTCAGATATAGTTTTATCAATAGTTTATTACAACAGATACGTAATAAATAATATTAAATCAACTAATAATAATGAATAAACTTATCTAATTGGAATGTTATTTTCGAAAAGTATAAAAATGTTTTTTTTTTGGTATTAATAAACAACATAATTATTCTTCTTGAGCGGAGGAAACGGAAACAGACCTCGGTAAAGGCGACAAATGTTCGGGTTTCGGTGGTAAAGCCGGTTTCTCTTGAATATTTAACCTTAGGCCGTGGTCTTCATCGGCCCCTATTTGTATAGATCCGTCCACTGTGTCGATTATATCTGGATGTTCAAAGTCAGAGTTGTCTACGATTTGCACTTCAGACCTTTAATAAATATATTGATTTTTTGTATTCTAAAATGCATGTAGGTACTTCTTCATAATAAGAGTCTAACTAAAATAATTACATAAATTATAATTTTGTATAAAATTTAAATGTAGTAATCCCAATATATTAGGTGATATTATGACGAAAAATAAGAACTTCTTATTAAAAATAATATTATATATTAACATGACATACCTCCATGTAAGATTTTACAGTAAAGGCAAAAGACCGCACAAAAGACAAGAAACACTTAAAGCACCCAAGACCACAAAAAACATAAATGATACTCTTTAATTAGAAGAAATAGTGCATTTGACATTAAACAGGCGTGTTTGAGGCGAGATGAAATGAAAGAAAGATATTCAATTCCGATTTATTTATTTATATGCTTACATTACATTAGTTCACTAGCATACGCTTTATATTATAATATGTATATGGGTAAAATAGTTTAGTTATTCAAGTCTAAAATGTCCCAATTAAAGATCAATATAAAAAATATACTAAAGAAAAATATTATAATCATTCTTAACAAATTATAAATGTACATTAAAAATAAAAACATATGGTATATAAAATAACTCGTTGTATTAAAATGGAATTCCTAAAGTACTAAAAAAATAATATACAAAATTATCAAATTTCTTGTATGTATGTAAAAAATGCCGATCGGGAATGCAATGGAGCAGTCGCGGAATGTACGTATGTGTACTAAACAAGGGGCCTTCTATAAATTACGTCACAAATATTTTGTTTTTTTGATCAAGTTATTCTTAGATAATGAGTTTCTCATAATTAATGAGAACTTTATTATATTATATAGTTAGTTAACTGTCATTGAAGACAGTAACAAATGAATGAATGGGAACAAGGCATTCATAAGAATAGTTTATATTGATTTATTATTTATCTGTTGTTTTATTCGGAACAACGTTTAACGTATATAAAAAAAAGGAATTAATTGTCTTTATGTTGCTCTCAGCCTCAAAATTCCTAAATATATCCTTATGAATAATACGACAAGCATTTAAACACGAACAGTAATAATAAAAGCCATTAAAATACCATTGCTTGTTTATAAAACGTTAAGTTAACACGTTGTAGGCCTAATTTAATCGACGTTAAATTCTCAATCCGACATTAAGTACCGAAACTTACAATTACTAAGATACAATCGAATATTACCGACATTCGTATAAAAAAAACTAGAGAAATCGTTTCGTTGTAAAAAACGTATAAAACCTCGATAAGTACTAGAAACGTTAATGATTAATGAAATTTAAATGTAATATTTAATTGATTTTACGATTTGGGACTTACATAGTATATAAGTAATCCTATAGTAACATGAATGTTGTTTAATATTATGGAAAGTAAAACAAGTAAAAATTGGCACTTAAAGTAAATACATATTATTAAATATAATAAAAAATATATAGTTTGTATGAAACATACAAAAAAATTAACAAAACTTCATTCATTTAGGACATACTAAACTAAACTTCTAAACTTTAAAAAAACTCAATTCTTTGAAAACACTTTGAAAGTGTTAAAATAAGTTTTTTACTTTCCATAATACAAAGCTTTTATATAAAAACCTATCTACATATAATAATAATATAGTATAAAATAATAATTATTATTTGCGATCGCAAACACAAAGTAATAAAGACAAAAGGACATCACAATACACGAACTTCCGTCACCACAGAGTAAACAAAGCCCAGAGATTTCGTTAAAAGTTATTTACAAATTTTCACATTAACAATTATGAGTACAAAAAAATTATTTGAACCCAGTGTTACAACACAAATATGACACAAATTAAACATATTTTTTTAAACTTTACTTATATAATTTGGGTGCAATAAAAAAAGCGTGTGAAAAGCTTTCGGGTTTCGCTTTATTTACAACAACCGACACCCTGCCTTATTCTATGTTTATATTATTATATATACTTAAGGTACAAAGTATCGGAATGTGTGACAGTCTGTATAAAGGCCATTAATTTGTTTTACCATTTTTTATACCTTAATAATAGCTTTCAACTTAAACCAGGTGGGTGATATTTATTATTAGTAATAGACAATTTGTCTAAAATTTTGAAATAAAATAAAATATTCCGCAGGCCTCTCTGCACAATTACAAGAAAATGGCGACATTCATTTATCAAATAAATTAAAGCATGATATTTATGATATTGAAACAAAATGCTTTATAAAACGATCATAAGTAAAAAAATATTTTATAAAAAATTTTACATAATTTTAAAAAAAAATCTATGACTTAAAACTGTTTTTTTTATTTGTCATAAACCAATAATAGAAATGAATATAATTATTTTACGTAATGTAATTTCTTAACTGATATGCTTAAACATTAGTAATATTTATAAAAAAATAAAAATCTAATATATTTTTTAAAATAATAATTAGAATGGCGTGTAAAAAGTCATTGACGAATAAGTTAGTATACATTTAGTATAAGAAAATAAAAGACAATAAAAATATTGTAAATGTAAAAAAAATGGCGTCACGACAATTATGATGGCATATTCAATCATTGAACAATGTTGAATATTAAAATTTTAAACTAAGAGATGCGGGTTCGTGTCTCTTTATATTAAATTTTTTATACATATCTAAACCAAATTATGACATTACAGAGTAATCATATTATGATTGTACTACAAATAGTATGATAGTGCCAGGGAGTGGCGTGATAGTGCCGGGGGTAATATGATAGTACTGGAGGGTAGCATGATAGTACCGGGGGATGTCATGAGGGTATTAGGGGGTGTCATGGGTCTTACGCATTGGGTTGTGCCGGCGACATCGGTATATAGTCGAGGGCCATGAGGCACGCGAAGACGGTCATGATCATCTTGGGTTTCCTCTCCGTGATGTCCTCTGGTAGCGCGTACACTCGCGCACCACAACGCCGCGCTATTGATATTGCGTATTTGGCGTTTGCGTGTTTGTCCTGTAATTTTTTTTAAGTAAGTTATAGATTAATTTATATATTTTGCGAAACGACGTAGATAGTTATAAATTTCTATATCAAACTTATAATCTATATTATTACTTATAACAGAAACTGTTTCTGTTATTTTGTTTAAGTTACTTAAGTTAGTAAGATTTTATTGTTTTTAACATTTTTAGTGTTATTTCATGCCATTTACAGAAAAATTTTAAAAGCGTGTATAATTTTTAACGTATTTGTATTTTTTGTATTAGTATAACTTAATAAGAACGCATAGCTTAATAATCAAAGAGCTCTGACTGTAAACAAGAGGCGCGGATTCGAGTCTTGTCACTTATTTTTTTTAATACATATGTACATATAAATATGAAATAATATTATGTCATATGTACCTCTTCGGTGCCTCCATGTAGCACTAAATCGTAGTTAATAGCGCCTGGTTTGATAGCGTCGATTAGGTCCAGCACTACGATAGCATCCGCCAAAACTTCATCCTAAATAAATAAAGAATAAAGTAAATAATCTTTATAATTTAATAGTATATTTATATTTACAAAGTGTAAAAAACATAATACTACTATACCTGGAAACTCCTAATACTGGATGTCTTGCCGGCAGATTGTAATTTATTGTTGACCCATTGTACAATTTCTTTTTCAATAATGGGATTCCCGGTGTTGGCGAGTCGCGTTAATACAGACAGTGTATATGCTCGCATCAGTTGCCATATTAGAGCTGGAAGAACAAATTTATATTCATATATGAATAATTTTATTTCTTATTTAAATTAAAATATATTTACTACTCAGAAGATGAAATTTTAAAAGATTATCAAGGTTATTATAATATACCATTTTAAAATTTTATAATATAGAAATAGTTTCGTAGTCAAGCTATGTGATACAATGAATGATATCTATATTTCAATTCATAAAAATAAGAATAAATGGAAAAAACCGCCAATGTCTTTTAGATAACAAAATACGAGTGGGAATCGAACCCATAAACCGTTGCGTTTACATTTCGACGATGTCCCAAATCTTTAATAACAATTTTTAATAACTCTTACCTAAAGTTAGCGTGGCGTTGCCTTCGTTGATATCAGCTCCGGCAATGCCCACTAAAGAGAAACCAAGCTGTTTTCCGAGATCTACTGCATAGTTGCAGTTTTCTAATCTCTCCATGAATTTACGTAACTTGGAGAACTGGCGATGGACCTAATAAACCAAAAAATATATATTTAATTTTATATTCATAATCATAATAAGGCACTTTAATGATATCTAAAAGAAGAACATGCATCTATCATCTATCACAGATCTTTTTTAAATGCTGTCTGTACAGGCATGTACAGAAATAAACATTATAATTACCTTTTTCCAATTAACAATGCCAGGTTTGATAATGTCATAGAGCTGAAAGATGACGAGGCCGTCAGTGAGATCAGAATACAACCAGTTGACGTGTGGTGCTACACCCATTGAGTTCATCCAGTTACGGTATGCTGAAAGGAAAATAAATATATCATTATAAAATATTGTACTTTTAAAAAAGACTTAAAACATTACATATCTATATCACGAAGATGATTTGCAGATTTTCCGTTCCTCTCAAATAATACAACTTTAAAACTAAAACTCCTCTTTTCTTCTGACTGGTCTGGGTCTCTGATGGTAATATGCCTTATTGTCGATATCAACCTAACAACCTTGAGGGTTCATGGCTACTTTATATGGCCTAAAATGACTGAAGAAGATCCAAGAGAGAAATCTCTCAAAAAATAAATAAAATATTGAGACTGGACAACATTAAAAAGAAACATCTCACTTTTCTCCTCCCTAGTCTCGTCGAGCTGGTGATACGCCTCGTTGTCCACATCAGTCCTCTGCAACCCTGGGTGCTGGTTGAACAGATTGGCAACGAAAGCCAAGTTCAACTTGTACACTCCTCCTACAACATCAGCCGGAGTCACGAACGCGCGGCAACGGAGCTTGGCCGCTTGCTGGAGCATGACCTCGGCACGACGGAGGAGGTCTGTTTCCTGTGGAAATGAAAGTATTGATAAGTTTTTCATTTTATAGGTGAAAAGTTAAATATAGTACTATCTACGAGTCCTTGCTGCCCTAAAGTAGAATGTAAGTTATATGTGTTTTACGATTTTTTCTTACTTTTGATTGTTTTTGTTCCGATTGCACAATGTGTTAACGAGGAATTGAGCTTTTTTCTGAACAACAAGCCAACAAATGTTGTTGTTTACAATAAAGATAGACTCTACGAATCAGTCTAATCAAATAAATCTAATGATAACGTCTTTACAAATTATTATTGGGGGGACGCGGTGGATGTGGCTTTCATCCTACTCCCGGTAATATTATCTTTATGTCCCCATTATAGTAAGACAAAGTGCGGCGTTCAGTTCCCCCATTCAACATGCCATATTTCAAATTCAAGTGGAAAACATACCCTCAATGCATCCATAGTGACGCCTGCATCGTCCGGTGCTATTTGCTTCAATAGATAAGAATATATCTCTGAATCGGCGACATCTTGTTGGAAGTTGGTGCAGCGACGCGTGATACCCGCACTCTGGAGCTGGTGGTTGACCCAGCGGAGGAGGATCGCTTCGGGGGACAGGGCGAGGAGGTCCTCGATTCTTTCCTGGAATGGGTTTTTTTATATGGACTTTTAATATTGCTTGTAAGGGTAAAGAAATCATATAAAGAATCATTGTAACAATTCACTGAGGCCAGTCATAGAGCAGAGGCACAAAGTGTGACTGTAAAACGTGAAGCTGATTTGATTTGATTTCGATTTTTGTAACAAAGATTTATGTAACAATTTTATTTTATTATTAAAATGAAATATGATATGTTTCTTGAATTATATTTGTATCTTGATATACGGGATAAACATTAATGTAAAAAATAAGCTATACTTCACCTGGTCATTAAGCAGTTCCGTAAGTCCAGGACAGTGTTCCAGTGTAATCTGGTTGAAGAGACCAATACGGATGATCTGCCAAAGAAGGCCCAATACCAAGTGAGGTTTACCTGAGAAAAAAAACGTTATAAATAGAAAAAAAACACATAACGCATAATATATGAAATTATGAAATTAATAATTGATTACCTTTTGAGGTACAGCACCCAAAAAATCATACAAACCTATAAAAGAAACATTCACATTACCTTTAGCCAAATCATGTGCATCTATATTGACGATGTTACACCCGATAGATTGCGAGGAGACGAGGGCGAGTGTCAGATTCTCGTGTTTAGTGTATAGCGTTAGATTCTTCTTGTTGATTGCGCGCTCGTCGATTGTGTCCGGACACGAATGGTTTATTACTTTACTGTGAAAAGGATGAAATTGTTTATTATTATGGAGGCGATCGAACAGCGAATATTAACGAATACCTGCGGCATTCCTGTTGCATAATTGCGGGTACGATTCCTACTAGAATCGGAATGTTACAAAAATTCGACGGAAGCTTCCGTCTGCTTTCCATGTTATGTGGTTTTTTTTAAGCTTCACTATAAAATCAATTATAATTAAATATAAAAAGAATATAATATTATAATACTTTATAAATATTATAACAAATAGTTACTACAATGGTAAATTCTTCCTAAATAAAGTAATACTTTTATACATTAAAGCTTCGTACTGTATAGTAAGAGGCCAAATCTATTCAATAAATTCATGTTGTGGTGTCAACTAAACCTCTAAACAGTCTGGACGGAAAATTTATAAATAAAATGATAGAAATCGAACTCACACTTATTCGATAGTCATTTATTTTCATTTACTATTTACATAACAAGTATTTTACTAAAGTTAAAGAGCGTTAGCATTAAGTTATTTATGAAGATACTTATAAGAATAACCGAAGTCATAGAAATGCATCTTAATATTAAAATCTTTTCACATGAGTAACGTAAAACTATTTCTTAATATAATATCATTAAACGAATCCTTAATAAGGCGTATAATGAGTTGCAATTTACAATATACACTGATTTTTCAAAAAAAATCATCAAAATTTAGACCCAGTAGAATTATATATAAAATAATCATTTTCTTACTTTTAATTATTTTCTTGGACAACCCGTAAAAGTTTAGAAAGCCTGACTTCAAAAGGCCACGACTCACCAACCGTACCGTAAGTCGTATGTAATTTATAAACTTACCACAAAATCAACCCATCTTTGAGTTTCTCATACAACTGTTTGCCCTCGGCGTCGATGGGCAGAAGGTGTTTGAGGTCGGGATCGTGCTCTAGATTACTATTGATCCACCCCGAGAACGCCATTTGTTCTTCCAGACGTACTGAATGTGTTGTGCCTTGAAGTACAGTCAAAACGATGTATTAAATATCAGTAATTATGGCATTATTTCATATAAAATATATTTTGTGAGACCTACAATTCAACTAAAGAACGAAGTGTTTTAACACTAGATTCCCTCTATTTGCCAGCTTTGTGTGAAATTACTTAAACTTAAATTAGGAGAAAGCGGAAATTTTCAAAAGGAGTAATTTTATAGAAAAAAAAGGACAAAACAGAAAAAGAGAAAAGAAAGCTTAGGGACTCGAACCCACAATCAATATCTAATTATTAACTCATACGATAAGTACACACAAATCAAAACATAATATCAAGAGTAACAAATACAACGGGTCCATTCAGTACTCGCTTAATTACAATCATTCGAAATCGTTTATTAATGCAGCTGTAAATTCATATATTAGACTAATGCTAGCATTGATGTCTCATTGAGATAAAATATATTGAAAGAGAAGTCTGTTAATATTAATATTATATAATTGATAGTTGATTAAAATCTTATTATAAATATTAAGTACGTAATATACTTAGTATCTATACAGAGTTTCACCAGTCAACATGGAATGACTAGAAAATTAGGCGGAAAGTAGGGTATGAAGTTTCTCAAAACAAGGTTGATAGGTTCCTTCTGAGGGTCTGCCTGTGAGAAAACCATAATACTGCTTTTATATTTACTAACATTTACTTTTACCACGAAAAACAAATAAAAAAACTTCAATCGTATTATAAAAAAATCAATTCCATAAGACCATTTAATTTGTTTTAAATATAAAAACAAACTTTTATTTACAAAACAGTAGTTTACAAAGTGAAAGTACCGTCACTCGAAGCCTCGCTCATGCCGCCCAAATGCTCAAGGTTCTCCTTTTTACTGACGGCCTGTTTGAAAGTGCTCGACACCTGAAAAAACAAACGGCATTTTTATGACAAAAAGAATTAAATTCTATTGTAAACTGTGTATAGGGTAAATGTTGTACTGGATAATTTTAGAGGCAAGTAGTAGCGAAGGAGTACAAGCATGGAACTGTAAGCGCGACAGGTTGTGATTCAATTCCCACTCGAAGACATGGAATATTTAATAATTTCATTTCTTCGCTCTGGTGTCCAGGAAGCGCGGCATTGATTTCGTTGTTCCTTCTCTCAACACTCAATGCCTCCAGAACTCGGCGGAACGTGTGAAAGCAGTTTTTTTTTGTTGATGAGTTTATTTAACAATATTTTTAATAAACAAGCGTCTACAATGTCCAGGGCGTTGTGCAGAGCAAAAATACGTTTTTTATTTGATATATCTACATATATAAATTCTAATAAATATATATAAATGCCATTTTATTACATTTTTAGAATATACTTAAGTTAACGTAAATAAGCTGTCTCGTGTGTAACATACACACGTCCAGACAATAACGAGCTGTTCATTGTTTTTTTTATCAATCAATGAACATGTCAATGACATTAACAAACTAATAAATAAGGTCATTTGTTCTATTTAAAAATACAAATAAGAATATGAGGCCGTTTTAGCGCAGTGACTGTAACGCGATGGTTGAAGATTCGATCCCCACTTGGCGGAATGAATTATTACTTATTATTATTTTCATTTCTTACCTCTACCTACACTACTATACGCGGGATACGGTAAAAATATAAAAAAAAATATTACAGAATAGCAAAATTTGCCTTGCAAACGAGCGTACAGGTCACCTGACTCACAACTTCCATCAGCTTAATTAAATGCCGTTAAAATACAATATAAATTGCACATGCATGTAAGTAGCGTTCAATGAATTGTAACATGCATTTAACCCTTGCAACCTTTGTCGCTGAACGTCTATTGGCTTTGCTACGTATTGTTAGTAGAGCCTACTGAGCTAAGGAGATTACATTAGTTCACTGGATTAACTCGATATGGTATTGTAAAAGATGTAATTACTATCAAATATCGTAAGTACTTCATAGGCAGATATTTTGAGGTAAGTTTAAATAAATAAATAAATAAATCAGCTTCACGCTATATCCCGAACACAGCAGGGTAGGCAGATGGAACCTAGTGTTAAGATCCCCGCTTTCCGCCGAATACTGGATGGATTGCGTGTTGAGTGGCGGAATTCAACGCCGCGCTTTGTTTCGACACCAGAGCGAAGAAATGAAAATATAAATTTAAATAAGTGAAACATTTTACAACTGTAAAAGCTGGCTGTTTATACAGTCGGTTTACGGACGATAGTTTTGCGTGATAAGAAAATATTGATGAAAAATTGCATACTTTTATGAATTGAATTGAATTATCATTATTTTGTATAATATATAGAAGTTAATCGAATATTACATATTTTTATCGATAAATTTACATTTATTTGCGCTCGTTAATTCGAATAGTTTTTTTACTTGAATTATACAGACTAATTACAATTTACAAATAACAATGTGCTATTAACATTTTTTTTATTTATTTATGAATTGTATTCATCCGTGACATATATTAGAGAAATGGATGTATCACAAGCGAAACGTTTAGGTCGGTCCTCTCTATCGTTTGTTTCGCGCTCTCGCTTGCACCCTCAACTCGATTCGACTCGACGGAACGTGACAAGGGCTCATCCTTTTTCGTCCATGCAGCCGGCGTATATCGATTTATGAGACTATATTTTAAATTAATACTGTATTTTAAATGTACAAAACAATTTTCTTTTTATTTCTTTTTATCACGAACCAAACGATAAGTGCATTGACAATATCAGATGATCTTTTACTACAGTATCGGCTTGGCGCCGATAAATATTATGCAATGTGCGGTTACTGTAACACTACAATTACACGCGTCGACATCAGCTATGATCGATATTAATATAACCTAAATATGGTCAGACATTTAACGCAAGCCTTACTTACTTGTCTACGGTAAAATGGCACCCATCCAATTTTTACCAATTTTATCGTAATTTCGTAATTATACTGCAGTTTTTAATATTACTTAAGGGTAGTTATGTATATGTATTTTAAAGCTGTTTAATTTAGAAATGATCCTTATGGAGTATCACTTTTTGTTTTTATGTATATCGGACACGGAGTGTCTTAAGTCTGTTCTCTCTGCCTATCTCATCTATAATAAGTGCAAAATATTTGGGAAAATGCACTAGAAATTACCTAAGAAAAACATGAAAACAAAACAGATTATTAATGCACTACAATCAAAATTTACCTGTTGTGCTTTAAGGTTGGCGCAGAGTTCCTCAAACTCTGACAGTGAGATGCCGTTCTTCCTTGCATCGCCGTTCATGCTGCCGTTGACGCCGCGTCCGCTCTTGACACCGTTGTCGTAATATTCTTCGATCATGCATCGTACCTATTGAAGATGAGGTTTAATTAAGAATACGGTTTTTTTACTACACAGTCAATTTTCAAGAAAGCGTTTATCGTTTCAATGTAAACTTATTCTGGGTACCTCAAAATTAAGAATGTGTTGTGTATCATCCATATTACTACTATTTATAATTTATTATAACCTCTATATTATTAATCTAAGTATTAACTTTTGGATCATCATCATCCACTAGGATAAAACTTAAAATTAACAACAGATACCTTTTATATCGAGATTACGTTTTAATATAAAATTTCGTTTACTTTGCTAAAGGCTCAGAACAGTTATACCAAAGTGTGTCAAGTATTATACGAGGATACAGTTTAATCTCCCTATTGTACTCGCCGCCATGTACGAGCACGGCGGATGTTGCGTTTGTGGGGACTTGAGAATAATAAAACCACAAATATCAGTGTTGCGTTAAACCAAAATTAAGTTTAAACTGGTTTCATCATCATCATTAACAGTCTGACGTCGTCCACAGCTGGACATAGGTTTCTCCAATGCATGCCAATGAGCTCGATCTTCAGCTCTTGGATTTGCTAAATTGGAGCCAAGATATATAAACTATTTTGAAGGGTATAATTTAATTGTATATATTCCGAATTCGACGGAAAGTGGGGAATGGAGTGTCTAAACATTAGGATATCAAGTTCACCATGATAAAATAATAACTAATAAAAGGAATTATAACATCACCTCATGTGTGGTTCAAACTTACAACCATTTCTTTTTTAACACATATAGTTATATATTTATATGTAGGTATTTTTTAAATAGCATTAATAAGAAATAATAAAAGTACCTTCCATTGAGGTATTTTGTAGCCGACGCTGTCGAGGGCGTCTTTCAACTCCTTCAAGTCAATGTATCCATTCCCGCTCGTGTCCAGCTGCAACAACATAAATTGGACATTAACACTTGACCTTAAATATATAAGTTATCAATCGATTAAAGCTAACGACGACATTATTGCACGTTGTATTTTCTAGAGTATTTTAATATTTTTCTTTATGTCTTATCATTATTTGTGTTTGTGGGTTTTTAAGGCAAGTTGTCGCGCAGTCGCACAAGCTTTAAGCGCGACAGGTTGTGAGTTTGATTCTTACTCGAAGAATTGAATTATTTCCTTACTTTGTTAACGAGACACAATGCTTCCAGAATTGGGCGGAAAATGAGGAATTCTTAATGGGAACATGTCTCAACACTAGGCTACCAGGTTCCCTCTGCATACTCTGCCATATTCTTGACACGAAGCTAATAAAAATGACTCTATTATAAACTATTGTAATCAAGAAAATAAAACTCATAATTAGAGACTTCACCAAAGATTATACTATAAATATCTTAAAATTGAAAATAATTGAAAAAAATACTAGTCATGAATTTAAATAACTCCAGCTCTAAAAACATTAACATATTAAATTAATTTTCATAACCAAAGTATAAAAATGTATCAAAGTATGACATCTCTATATAGCTACTTGCAGGTTTTTCATAATGCTGAGGCCGCACGATACGAAGTAGGGCAATGATTATTTCATGCGAATAATTGAATAAGCAATAGTACAACATAAATCTCTATTATAACATGTCATTTGAAATTTATTTATGTTAAATCGGTCTACGCAAGACTAGAGAATACTAGAATAAATGTAATAAGTAACATATTCATACACACTGTTTACAATAATTGTAAGGCGCAATTAGTATTTTTAAATGAAATAACTTGTAATAAAAATTGTATTTATTAGAAATTCCATATAAAAAGACCTTTAGAGCTAGACAAGAAAATTCCTATTCCTTTGCAAATAAACGGTTGAGTAACACAAAAAACTGGCCTATCACTGAGTTACATATGCACAATATATTCCTATACATATAATATAAATAAAATAATCAGTACTTATTTTAAGGAACCTTGCTAAACCATTCTTGAATGAATAGTTCAAGATTGCATATAATATTTATGGTAATGCACAGTGAGACGTTGTTTACTTCGACGGTCTTAAGGTCGTCGAATCTTAACCATATTTAGTCAAAATGTTCCAATCTACAATTTATCTATTGTGTAAAATAAAACGATTATTCACATTAGAATAAAAAATTGTATTATAAAGTATCTATCTATGTGTATAAAATGTATTATAAAATATGTACCTTTGATAACATTTTTATTACTTTATTATTTCAGAACGTTATAGGAAAGTGATGATGAATATTATAGATATTATAGATGAATATTATAGAATGAGATCACCATCTCTTCTGCGAATATAAATATGAGAAGACCTTGATTACTCTTACTTTAAAGCTTCTTAATTAAATTCTCTTAAATGTAACATTAATATAATAAAGTTAAACTATCAGTTCCTAGAAAGAGCATTTCTTGCACAATACATATACGAGTACATCTTATGTTTACATAATTTTATATTTAAACACACGTATTATTTGTCTTCGACAATAACGTAATCGATATAACGTTATGATAACATCACACTAACGTCACAATAACGTATTTCCCATTGATGGGATTTGATAACAAAAATGGAATACCTACATCTAAAATCAACAACTGGTTTTATAAACACTTAAAAATGCAAAATTTATTCAGAGATCAGTTCGATCCGTTATTTGTATGAAAGTGAAACATAAAAAGTAATATTTTAACGAAGCCACGATTCGTTTCCATAAAGATGTGGTAACAAGGTCGTCCATTTATACCTAATATAGTTAGACATACACAAGCGAAACACTTGTTATATTACCGTGAAATTCGTTATATAATTAGTGAAAATACCAAAGACTTTTAATAGAAAAAAATCTTTATGTCAATACATTCTTATTGTTTTGTATACAAAACGAAAATTAATTATAATTAAATAATTGGTCACACGGTCTGTGCTAAAACTTAATGGAGGAGGTTTTCAGTTCAGTCAGTTTTAAATATATCCGTGTATTTTAACAATATAGTGGAGAAAGTAATATATATTTATATGTATTCTACTTTTCCCACAATATACGAAAATATAAATTTTACTTTATATTGCAATTAAGTAGGAAGTCTTAAAGTATGTCACAACATCGACTTAATAATTGTTAAAAATTGCAGTCATATTTCAACATCGACGTTTGTTTCGCTTGATGCATTTAAATAAAACTGTTAAAGTGCAAAATTAATTATTGTGAAAGTTATACAATAACAATAAATCTTTAAGATTTGTGTGAAGATAATAAAAAAGGTAATTGTCCACTTAAATGTCTGGCGATTTATTAAAATAAAACTTATAAATAAGAATTCCCCTATAATATAAAGATCCTTTATATAATAGGTATATTGTTAGCATATAATAATAAAATGGGTTATGCTATTCAGTTTATGAATAAAAACCTATAAAATTCGCAAGAATTTTGCGCATATTTTATTACAAAATATATATAAAACATCACAATTGTTAAAAATTAAACACGATAAATTTATCGTAGTACCTATGTAACATTGAAATAGCAAATGTGATTCGCAAGTAATAACAGTAATCGAAATATATAGCAAAAAATCTTGCTAATGAATTTCGGGCTTCAAGTGAAGCAATAATATTTTGAATATAATTATTATTCAATTATTATTATGGTATAAACTATTAAGTTCAATGTATGGGTTTTATCCAGCAGCAAACGTCGAAATAGTTAACATTATCAATTAAGCTTAAAGTAGAGGCCAGTCGTAGCAGAGGGGCACAAGTGTGCGACTCATTTATTTATTTATTTTCATTTCCTCCGTTTGATAACCAGTCAAAAAAAGAGTTGACAAAAGAAAGAAATAGGAAACATAAATACAAATATCATGGTTATTTCAATAATCAAACATACCACTAACATATATATTTAACACTACGAAAAAAAAACCCAAATTTTCATTACCAACATAGCAAAAAACCATAAACGCACAATATTCAAATCATATGTTGAAATTGCATTCAACTCATATTGCATTTGATCCATTCTATCGGCACATAAAAGTAATAGGAGACATGATAACCTTCGAGTGATATCAGTTTAATTGAAAAGAGCGCTGACCTATTAAAGCGGTCGGACGTATGTTATATACTCGTAGCTCTAATTTTTAATTACAAGGTCAATATCAAACTGTGAAATGTGATAGTTCAAAGTCAACTATTTTCTATTGTGCAAGTCTATTTTAAGATTATAAAGGATTATGTAAATAATATGCAATCGAGTGTTTAATAAACGTATCTAGTTATCTTTTTTCTAAATTAACCATCTTAATTGATAACCATCATCAATTAAATCTGTTTTCTGATATTTTTTGTTGAATAAATTTTAATTTTTTTCTTCAAATTTACATGGAAATAGTTATATGGTAACTAAAAATTCCAATTAATAAATAAAAAATATATATTTAAATCGTCTACTCAGCAAAAAATTATACATCTTTAATCAATATGTATATACATGCATTAAAACCAGAAATCATTTCGACTTAAAAACACATAACACTACATTCCATATAATAGAACCAACGTAAGTGATAATGGTTCGTCCGTATGTCTGTCACATCCCGTCGTCACCGCACTTTAAACTAATTCAGAGAAACGATAGTGTTCAGTCGTTAAATATAAATAACTACATAGTACGTTCCTAGTATAACACTTTCAATTGATAAACGGAATTTAATATACTGAGAATAATTATTATAAGTATTCATATTTAGTTAAGAAATAATAGTCGATATTGTGATATTTAATTTTCGCGATTATTACATATTTTAAATGAAACTTTTTAACCTGATCAATCGTGTATATCCGGTTAGTAGTAGTTAAAATAGTTTCATTTAAAACAGTCGATATTACTTAAAATTAAGTACAATGTTTCAGTAAGGAAGGAAGTATTGAAATTGTTTTACGGTCTTTACATTAAAATATATATTAGTATATATTTAAATATAATTTTACAGTCAAAACAAATAAATTTTGTGGTCAGTCGTGACGCAGTGGCACGAGCGTTTGACTGTGGTTGTGGGTTCGATTCTTACTCGAAGAAAGGAAGTGTCGAAGCCAAGTGCGGAATTCCGCAATGCAATGTCTCTAAATTTGAGTGGAAAGTGGGGAACAGAAGTCTTAACACTACCCTGTTTCCCTTTGCCTACTCTGCTATTTGCGGGATTCAGCGTGCAGCTGAATTTTTTCACCAAGATTCCCTCATATAAAACCTGAAATAGCTAACACAAATTGACTAGACATTGCAGATACATACATAACTACTTGATTATATGAAGGTTTCAGCACACCCCAAGTTCCCGGCGAATCGATCGATTTTATATTGCGTTTGCAGGATCTAAGCATCCTAACGATTACTTACGAACAATTTTATATATTTCTTCAAATTTTTAGTACTTTATTATACCACGTGCGTCTCGTTTCTCAACAATATTTTAAAAGTAAAAATTAAGTTCCAAACAATAAGTATGTACTTAAAATACGTTAGGTAACAAAAATGTTTGTATAAGTTTTGCATAACAATGCAATTCACAAATACGTTACTGCCAATTATTTTTTATATTTTTTTTTAGCTTCGCGTTTTTTTAGCAGAATAAGCAGAGGTTACTAGTGTTAAAACACTCTGTTCCCATTAAGACATCGCGTGTTGATCATTTCCTCAAATGGAAATCGAACCCACATCCTGTTGCGTTTATAATCCCACGCATGTCCACGACCAGCCTCATTTTCTGTGAATAATTATTAATTACAATATTATGCCAAATATAATTAAACAACTCATTTTCTAGACGAAATTTCCTTATCAGAAACATTAAATACACAGAATATTCATATTTTTTACTCATACCTCCAATCCATGACGACAACAAATACTAGGAACTAAAAGTTGTATCAATTACGATCTAACCATATAAACATATCCTTATAAGGAGAAGTTATACTTTAAGTAGGATTACTTACGAATTTGTCAACTATGCGGTTATTCCTCATTCTCCATACACACTATAGAAGCGTATGTCTCATTTTGTATGACTCACACATGATTCACTCGAGGACAAATCGTGTTTACATAACAACGCCGTATGTATTTTATATGTTATGCCAGTTTTATATTCTATGAAATATGTACCTATTTCATATATTCTTCACCTTGGTTTAGAATTTAGATTGACTCTACCTTATAAGATTGACAGAATATGATAAATGAATTTTGATTCTTCTAATACTATTATTGTAGCCAGTCAAGAGGTAAGCCTACTTATGTATAATTGTATATACTTTATGTATACCTGTATTTAGAAATAGAAAATATTAAAAATATATATTTTTTGTTATCATCAAGTACTAACAAAGTGTTATTGTACAATTATATTTTTTAACAAAAAAAAAATTGAATGTTCAACTACCACCAAACTACCCTTGAAGTGTATCCTTTCCAATAAAAAAAATCATCAAAATCGATATTGAGTTATTCGTGCATTTGTCGCACATTCTTAATGCAAATCTAAGTGTTATGTAATTTTCTCACGGTTGTTATTGTCAGGAATGGACCAAATTAAAATAAGATCACGCGGGAATCATTAACTTCGATTCGATTTTGATGATTCTTTTTTATTTACAAATAAAAAATCTCACACAGTAAAAAGTGCTGAGGTGAGGTGCATAAAAAATACTGTCGAATTGAAAACCTCTTCTTTTTATAGAAGTCGGTTAAAAATAATAAGCGTCCAAACAACTCCTACATAATACATATAAAACAATCACATTGTAAGCCTTAAAGCCGATAAGGCACTTCTTATATTACGTAAGCAGACAGCATATCTATATAATACCTACAGAATGATAATCATTACATGAAATAAGCATTAGTTGCGATTTATCAGTAAAATTATTAATAAAATTTCAACAAATATTTGCCGCGCTTTGCCTTGGTTCCAAAGCGAAGAAATAAAAATATTAATATTTAATAACAAATTCCCCCGAGTGGGAATCGAACTCACAGCCGTCGCGATTACCGTCCCTCCCTTGTGCTACCAGTCTGAACACTATATCGAGACCTTAGATATTTAACTACAATAAAAAGAAAATGAATAACAACAATTCATTGGCATTGGCACGTTGAAATTTCTTTGTGCGGTTCTTACCTTTCAATTCAATACAAGTTATATAGCAAGAGTTGCAAAAAAGTCGTCTTGACAGTTTATATTTATTTCTATAGCAAAGAATCAGTCTAAGCAATATTTTTCACTTGCTTTCTTTATGAATATTGTAACTTAATATTAATAATGGGAAATTCTTTATTTTTTAAGACATTTCTTATAATTCTTATCTTAAAACGAATGCTGTTCAGAACCTTTCTTAAAAGGTCTGTAGCAAAGAAAAATTTAATATAAGAGAATAGAATTTCCAAATCATACTACTTATGAAAGAACTACACAAGATTAATAAAAATAAAATATTTTATTCATAATCAAAGAGTACAATCCTCCCGTTTTTGCCTGCAAAGCAACAAAGCGGTCGAACGAGTAGTCTATATTTGGTGAGTATTTGCGAAAGTTAGTACCTACGTATGTATGTATGTAGTTGTGAATCTTGGCATTCCATTCTGAACGTAGAAGAACATAGCGAATAAAGCGACAAGGCAGTGCAAGGTATGGAGGTGGTGTTGCCAGGCGTTAAGGTATAATCGGATTGTAATTTAAATCATTAATTGGACATTTGTTACAAGCTCACATAAGTTATAATTGTTTTAAAAAAAATACAATACAAAAAAACGAAAGGCTAAAAATGTACAAATAAATAATATTTTTTCTACCTTTACTTTTTTCTATTAAAAAGGACTTTTTTAATACAATTAATTTAAATGAAGCGAGCAACTTACATTTGCAAAAACTTTACGACGACACCATGGCGACCCCACAAGTACATGCGAGGTCAAGGACCCTCCCCGATGATTCGATTAGGGGACCGTTGACCCAGTCGCCATGCACGACTTTGATTTATATATAAAATCAATACCAAATTAGACTCTATAAAATATAATAAAAACTTGTTGCCAGAGCTAGGAAATAGAATTAGACATAAATTTTAAGTTATTCTTTCCCCCGAATAGGAATCGAATCCACACATACATTATATCAATGAATCTATCATAAGCATTATGATTATTATAATTTTAATGCACAGTTTAAATATTTTATTTATCTAAATATCTCCTTGGTTTTCCTTTTTGCCTGACGGAATCCACAACCATCTCGTTAACAAACAAAGATCCTCCTACTGCTCTTTATATAATAATAAGATTGCAACTTTATTTAATAATAAAATAATAAATAACCTAATCTGTCAGAATTGAATTACATTAAAAGCCGCCAGGCAGTAGGGGGCTCGTGTTCTACGAGACAGACGTCTAGACAGGACTGGTGAATGAGGAAATTTACTTAGTTATCCTATATACATATTTGTTAAAAGCCAAGTGAGTTTTAAAGTAATTTATTTTAGTATGTATAAGAATCGTTATTATTCTATCATTAATAATAATTACAGTAATACTGCAGTGTTTTCTCAGGCATTTATGATATCATTAGTTTTGGAATTATTTTGTAATTTCTATTTTAATCTCTAATTTCTTATACGTATATTGTAATACAAAGAAAAATAATTTAAATTATTCAAAACGTTTCAAGTAGGTTAACTTGAGCAAACGGCTGAATAAACGAATGTCAAAAAGTATGTGTTAGCAACGACACGGTGTACGCATATCATGAAATAACGCTTTATAAACATTTTGAAATAAATGATTATGCATGACGAAATATATTATTGAAAAGCTGACTTCACTTACAGCTGTTATAAATATTAATTACAAAATTAATACAATACAAAAAAATTCAGCATTACACTGTATTATTATATAGGATGATGGAACCTAGTCTTAAGAAATCCCCCTGAACGAGAATCGAATCCACAACAACGACAACTTCCAAAAGAGGGTATAACAACATATAAAAGTAACACATATCCACATTTCAATTAAATGTAGGATATTAATATTGACAGCTTCATGAGTCACATAAACGGTGTAGAATATCATAGGGGAAGCAAGGAAACCCTATAAGGTTCCAACTAATAACATTTGCGGTTTACGAGTTAAAGTGGAATGTGCATACAGTCACGTCTCAGAACGAAAAGTAAATACGTCTTCTGACTCTCATTATGGGAATTTCAATCGTTTGGTTAAGGTGATTTACTGTATATCTATCTAGTAGTAAGAAAAATGTTATAAGGTAATCATATTAATTATACTACTAAAATAAACATAATCAATATAAATATTTTAATTTGATTATATATGTATTGAAAAGGAAGTATTTAGTTTAGTCAAAAATTGTTAAAGGTTGTGTTTTATTTAGTTAAATCTCTGTACTATTAATAACACAAAAGTTTTCCACATTTCGAAGGCACTATAAAAACCTAATTTTAATAAGTTACGTATTCAAATTTATTAATTATTCACTAAATATTATCTCTCAAAATACATAAATATATCAACACTAAAAACTAAAAATTGTAAAACATACATGTACCTACACAATTTTTGTTGACGACCTCAGAAAAGCACCCAAAGGAAAATGGTTATATTATTATTATCGCTTAAATCTTTCACAGAATCGCTACCAATCGTCAATTTCACGTAACTACAACACATTTGTATTCTATATAAGTACCAACATTTATTACCCAGAAAAACAACGACTGCTCTGAGTTTGCAACAATTTCATTATTAAACCAAGTCCAACTACCAACGTTTAGAGTAGCGTGGTGTAGTTAAACACCGTCATGACGCAAGAGCACAATGGTGTGACTATAACGCGACGTTTCTGGGTTCAATTCCCACTCGGGGGAATGAATTATTATTAATTAATATTTTCAGCTCTTTGTTCTGGCACCAACGCAAAAGCCTGGCGTTGAGTTCAGGTTCCCTGTGCATACAGCGTGAAGCGTGAAAAGATAAAGGAACGAGATGTATTCTTAAACAGTAACTATACAAATATAATTTATCTCATATTAAGAAAGAAATTCTTATTGAACATACCCAGTCTTAAAAAGATAAAGCAGCTGCCAGATCAAAGGTGACGATTGTGAGCGAATCACGCAATTGTGGACCGCAGGCATGCGGGCTGGTTAATAGGTTAGGTCCTTTTGCTAGTATTATAACGTCATCGGTTTAACGGTAAGTTCTATTCATTGAAATCGATATCTAAGAAGTGATGAAACAATAACATACACATACATACATACATTTGTTAAACAATACTATGGTGTTTAATATTTTCTCGAGAACCAGTCTCGAAAATGAATGGGGGAGTACTCAAAAATAACTTGGTTTAACTGCGTAATTACTAATATAGCCATTAACGAGAAGAATACACAATTGTACGTGAGAAAATTACTAGCAAATAGCCAAATAATCTTATTATATTGCCAATTAAAAACTACGAAATACATAGTTAAAAATAGCAATACCATGAATTAAATGTTTCAAAAACGTACTGATGGCGAACAAACGGAATTAGATTTGCAACTCATTTGGCATCATCTATTGATTAAAATAAAAAAAACAACAAAGGATTTATGCGAACTAATGCAAAAAGTATGGGGCGAGGACTGCCATCTTTCTGTATACATATATATATATATATATATATTTGCATATTTAACCTTCATATACTTAACAACAAATTTTTTTTAGGTTCACATTTTACCGACGATTCCCCCGAGTGAGAATTGAACGCGTTTACAATCAGACACTGTTCCAAAATTGCCTTATCTGATCCACATAATTTCATAGAATTAGTTCCTATTACTATAAATCTAAGCGTAAATAAAACAAACAACAACAAACCAAATCGAAACAATGTAAAATTGACATCTATTTGTCAAGAAAGTAGTAAAGTAGTCATTTAAACGACGTGATAAGTCATTCTCTAATGAGATGGTCCATTAGACACGGCCTTTGCCCTTCTGCGACTAATTAATGATTCAACAGCTTGCTCTGATTGAATATGAATTCAATTGCTTCATACTTTGAGGGTTGACATTATTGTAGTTTCAAAAAAAATGTATTTATTTTAAATATTGGTTTAACAATAAAAAAAAACTATGTCTAATTTAAAGAAGTGTTTAAAAAAGTACTCCCATACTCCAGTGGAGAGATCTGTATAAATTACAAATGAAATTCAGATGTCTTAAACGATTTCTTTCTTAAAGTCAATACTTTAAAAGAAAACTCGTCGTCATTGACTTTGACTTTTAATGATTTTTTTAAACCATTTTCTATCACATTTAGTTCACAAAAGTTAGCATCTCAGACCTGAGAAGAACCGGCGCAAGAAATTCAGCTACAAAATAAATTATCAATAGCATTTACATACTATTTATTAAAAAAAATACATATTTCAAGACGACAAAAGACATCATCGTCATCCACTCCACTCCAACTGAAGGTTGGTGATAATTATCTTCGAGTGCACCTGACGCAGATCCTGTCGCAGATACTGGCAAGTGGACGTCAGAAGCAAACTGTTGCATGTCCTACACAACTATTAACATGTTTTCATAATTAACTTCCATTCTTTGCACGAGTTTACACCATCTCCTAATGAGTATTAGTCGTGTGTACGTCGTGAAACGATAATGGGTTTACTAAGGTTTCTAATACTTTGCCTATCTTGTGCTAAATAGTATGTGGAAATTTTGTAATAAGGTCCTATAGGTTTAACCAGAGCATTATTGCATACTGACAGTGATTGTCTGATTTAAGAAATATTGAATTTGTTCATTATTATTTATGTCTCTGCTCTGGTGTCCAGGAATAGCGGGGCGCTTCCAGAATTAGAAAAATGGGAAAGGAATGGGCACGAAATTCGCTAAACAGAAACGGAATTCCGTTCTCTCTAGCTTTAAGGATTTTTATCAAAGAAGTACTAAACTAATTATTGAATGAATTTTGCTTAATGAATGCTTTTGGATACATTTAATATCTACCATTCGGTAACCAAGTTCTGCATACCCATCAAAGGTCAGGTCACGACAATTAACTTACAATAATATGTGCTGAGAAACAGAGCATGGGAAGCAAGCGGTACACCTATGTATGGCGCATGAGCGCGCTGCGCCGGCGCACGGCAAGTTCGCACGGTATTTAAATTAACGTGGTATCTGACAGACGTTACGGATATACTCGGAAATATTCTTCATTATCAAATATTCTAGATAAAAGATATTAATTATTAGCTAATTATGTGGTATTTTAATACAAAATAATATGTAAAGTATGTAACTTAAAACTAGTCTTGTCTTTTTTTCTTACGAGTATATCAAATACAATAAAGAATATATTAAATAAATATTAGTTTCCGTTTCATTATATGTAAAGTTGTATAAATTTCAATTACAACAATGCGAGAGTATAAAACTTTTCAGCCGTAAACAAGTGCACATAATTATACAGTCGTTAGTACAAGGCAGGGGGGTCTTACCAAAGCACTACTAGTAGCTTTTCTAAACAATATTAATTTTCAATACAAGCTTCACACTGTGTGTATTTCGTTGAGACCAGTCGTGGCGCAGAGACAAAAAGTTTAACTGTAAACGCGACGGGGGTTTGTGGGTTCGATTTCCGCTCGTTAAAATGAAATATTTAATATTTCCATTTTCTTCGTAATGCCTCCCAGAATTCGGCTCAAAATGAGAAATGAGGAGTGTCTTAACGAGAGACCAGAACCTTGGTCGGTGGCGCATTTTGCCTCATCAGACTAAGAAAATAAAAAATATTAAATAATTAATTTCCTCGAGTGGAAATCGAAACTACAACCGCCACGTTTACAGTCACACACGTCGTGGCCCAAACGACATCAAAAAGTCATATAAAAGAAAAAAAAAGCTTTAAAACTGTTTATGAATAAGGAAGTGGAAACAAAAAACACGCGGGAATCGCACTGCGATCGAGCGACTGCAGCAAATGATTTGCATAACAAAATAACTTGCTATTATATTTAATATCTTATTGTTTGAATATTTTAATATGAATATGAAAATCTAAACTGATGTACTTAAATATATGATACTACTAAAACAAAAAGTAATTGAGATATGAATTGCCTCAATTACTTTAACATACAGTGTATTTAAGTTTATTTTTAATTAAATAAGCTATTTTTATAAATCTAGTATAAAAAGTATATTTGATAAGAGTTATTTTAAGTTTTATAAATACACTTGTAAATAAATTTATTGAGAATGTGACCTTTTCCTTTTTTCCTTAAAAGGAAAAGATAAAAAAAACACATATACTATCAACATATCAGTATATTAATATATTTAAATTAACTTTTAACAATAACAATACACCATTTCTCAGAGTTAATATGAAAATGTTGTTTGTAAAAACCAAGTAAATCTTTCATGCTAAGTTATTACTTCCTATATAGATATTTTACTTATAAATATTCGACTGCCGGGTCGTCATTACGATGCAATGGAAATGCAATGCAATACAATTCTACATCCTCTTCCGAAAACTGAACGTGTTTCATATAACAATAAAGTATAAAGTTAACTGTAGACTGTATTTGTAGTATATTAACGGAAACAGCGATGATAACAATATAACAAATAAAGAATAAATAATAATGACTGGACGGGATTTCATTTGTTTGGATCTAAATATAGCTTTATCGAAAGACAATATATTGTTTATATGAGGGAAATATTGTAATTATGAGTATGAGTAATTGGTACAGTTTATTTACAGAAGTTCGATGTTTTCTCTGCCAATATATAATATAGGGGAATATATGAAAACATTTTTTTTATCTTCACGCTTTGTCCTCCACATAGCAGGAAAGCATGAGGAAAACTGAAGACACTTCGGTTCTCAACCTATAAATAAAAGTATTGTACTAATTTACACAAAATATTTGTTAATATAATTATCATAACATGAAATAAGCAAATACTTTCAAACATAAATTAAATGAACTTTCTACATTTAAATCATGTCAAAATATGATATTT
>HE671535.1:94724-219084 GCA_000313835.2 Heliconius melpomene melpomene
AAATGTTAAAGAAAAGTGTTAGATTCGGCGTGATAGATATTATAAGCGTGCACGAATAGAAAGAAATCAGTCATCTTGATTTATGTGAATTTATTTCGCATATTTTTTCATAATGAGGTATTTTTTTATATAACCTAATGATTTTGAGAGCATCGTGACTGTAACAGCGTTAGTAGTGGGTTCGATTCCTGCTCGTGGGAATGAATTATTTTTAATTCTTCGCTCTGATAGCAAGATAAAGCAAGGCATTTAGCTATGCTACTTAACATGCATGTCTCGTGCCGGTGTACGGCAACGAAGACTGAAAAACAAATAATTTTGTTATTATATGATTTTCTGTTAATTTTTACGCTCCTATTACGCCCTTATATTACGCCATTATTATTTACCAACTTACTTAGCCTTAACAACTTACGAGTTCTATGCAACTAAAACTTAAAAAAATAAACACTTAGATGGTTACAATAACAAAGCTAGAATTAGCTCGAATAAATAAGTTAGAGTTCCGTTACACGCTTAGTTGCGATAAACAAACAGGCTGGTACCGGGTACCGGCCTCGACTATTTGTGGAGGAGGCTGCGCGAGCGCACGTGCAGCGCTCCTAACGTAAATGGTTAAGCTATTTCGTACGAATCAGGATTGCACATTCAGTATATAGTGATTTATAAAACCGTGATTTTTGTTGTTTTTCGATATAATTAAAATAAACTCAAAATTGAATTGATTGTCCTTTTATTAAGACGAATTGATAGACGCAAAAGTCATCAACATTAGCCTTCCCCGTTTGGCTTCTACAATGCCACATAACAACAAACAAACATGTACAAAGGCTGATAAACACATTACCGTCTCTTCATCCGCAGTCGGGCAAACAGGGATTTCCCATATAATCAACGCATAGCTTCATCCTTGGAAAAATTGCGGTCAACGAGACCAATACTCAAAAACCTACACTGTAAACCACAAATTTTTAAATAATACGGTACTTTTAGTTAAAACTTACATATAAAATAAACACATTCATTTTTTTTTCTACATACAATTAGTAATGACAGCGTACTTTGATTGTTTTATTAATATTAAGTAACTTCATCAGCTTTATAGTCAAAAGATAATAAATAACGTGAACTCTTAAATTTTGAAACGTTTTTGATTTGTCTGGTATGAACAGATATTATCTCGTAAAATTTCACCATTCCTTATCATTACAGCCATTTAAAGTTGGCTGAACCCTCGTATTCATATCTAAAGTCACCCCTAGATAATAGCCCTCCCTCAGCTTATGTACCTATGCTACAATTTTATATATAAAATTATAACCTGAATGTTACGCTCATTTCATAACTGTTCAAATAAGTAAGCCAAGCACATTGTTTTCCTATGAATCACGTGTTTAATTTCTTGTTAACAAACTGTCTAGATACAAACAGTATTTGATATAGAATAATCAACATAGTAATGATAATTATATTCTTAAATAAACTATTATAATAATACTAAACTTATGCAATAAAATTTATAATTTTTTGGGATAGCTGAATTCCACCAGTAAATTCACGGCATTCAAGGCAAGTGAATACTGCCACAGAAACGGAAACCAATTTTATGTATTAATCCCAGAAGTACGAATAGGAAGATAGTATTTATAATTATAGAACTGTTATTTGATAACTTGCACGTAAAATAATATATTCTAATAGACATTGAATAATTACCTCAAGTTAATTTTAACTAAAAACGCTGTGCTAACAAAGAAATGTACTTTTTTTTTACCATCTCGCTGTATTCTGCAAATTGCAAAGAAGGCAGAGGGAATCTGTGAAGTGTTAATACACTCCGCTTTTGTGACATTGTTAGTTGAGTGGAACTCAACGCCGCGCTTTGGTTTCATCACGTTTCATTTCGCTTCGCCATCAGATTATTATAGTATACATTCTCTTAACAAAAAAGATTTTGAAAGACAATAACTTATGAAATTTAGAGGGCACCGTAGTGCCTTTATGTATCTTTGGCTCACCTTTCAGCAGTGACTCAGCGTCTGTTGACCTAAGAACGAACACTGCATAGCTGTGCGAGTAGCGGACAGTGTTTCATTGTGGCGGCCTTCGAGTTATGAGTCTGGTATGAGCTTTAGATAAAGGGATTTAATAATTATCTGGATAAATTCACTGATTTCGATTACTGTCTAGACAAGAGGCCAGTCGTGGTGCAAGGGCATAAGGGGTGTGGGTTCGGTCGCTCAAGTGACTTGAGGAAATAACTTGCTCTGGTGTCGAGGCAAAGCGCGGTGTTGAGTTCTGGCACTCAACACGGAATGCCTACAGAATTTGGCGGAAAATGGGGAACGGAGGGTTCCCTCTATCTATTGTATGTGGTATACACCGTAAAGCTGTCTAGACAAGAAAAATGTTGGAACGCTTATGAAGGCATGCCTTTGTCGGACCGAGCTCATAACTCGTTACTGGCCTGATGGAATTAATAACGACTTCTCGATGTAATTAAAATGTAAAAGATCTCCCGTATATACATATAATTAAAATTAGCATTAGAAAAACTATCATTCGTAATTTAAGAATACTATAAGCGGAATTATAGAATCTGTAATAGATTTTTTAAATGAAGTTATATAAAAAAGTGACGCCATTTTTGGCGCCGCTGGCATGTGTTTGGCTGAAGGCGATAGAATAGAAGAGCAATCAAAGAAAATTAAAAAGTGTATGATGTTTTTGTATTTTACTGGTCTGGCCATTTAAATGCGACGTTAAGTTACACTACCAAGTCAAGTAAAACGATGGCAATGCAAGATTATCATATAAGCAACTAAATTTAAATTTGCATATATACATATAAAATGTTTATAATTATCGTGATTGTTGACAATTTAACTATACAAAAATAGAATTATCTCAACACATGAAACTGACGAGGTTTATTTCATCAAATAGGGTAGCACCCTTTCGCAGAAATATTGATTTTTAACCCTTTTTTTCTAAATGGACAGTCCAAACGGAACCGGTCCGAATGGAATAACAATTGCGTGTTGAAACTAGTTAGAATAGAAGAGGGATACGAGCTGATGACTCACGTATTATGACTGTATGTACACATGCTCAAGATATCAAAATTATGGTTTTAAAATAATCATATATTTTCAACTATTATAATAGAGGCTGATGAGATAGAAGACCAAAATTCTTAAATTCTTCTTTGCCAAATTCTCTCTTGCTTTACATACACTTTTTGCTGTTTAAATTTCGTTTCATTAAATATTTTGATCTGTAAGTATATAAAATATTAAGTAATGTGTATGTATATCAAAGTAGACTATTACGACAATAGACGATAATATGTTTTTAATCTTATCAGAACATTTCAGTCGTTATCATTTGTACCCAGTTGAACGGATATTGAAAATATTAAACAACCTATATAAATACATTGTTTTAATGTAAGCAAAAAAATGTTAATATTATTAATTTAAATTAAAAAATGGCCGTCCTTACGAAACAAATTAATAATTAATAAAAGAAAAATCTTAATAATAATATAATCAACAATAATTCCATATAAATAAAAGTGACGTCAAAAAAACCGCAAACTGAACTGACGTCCTTTAAAACGAATATCGAGGCAATTGTTCTAAGAATATGCACGAACATACTTAATCACAGTTGTCACCAATTGAACGTTATTAGGAAATCAGAACGGGGATGAGTCACCAGTTACGTACACATTTATATACTTGTTGTATAAATAACAAACTAATAAACTATATATATTTTTTATTTTATTAGCTTCACATTTTATAATAGAATGGACACAAAATTTAGTTTTACTACAATCATTTGCTTTGCATTAGAATTTGAGGCATTGCACGTGACGGATTTCAACGCTCCTCCTCTTCCCTCCCGAGTGGAGATCGAACTCACAACCATCCACCTCGCATGCATTTGTAGTTTTAATAGTTCAATTAAATTTTAAATCTAGGGGGAAACTTATACTTAAAAAAATATAAAAATTTTGTCTATATTTGAATAGATAAAATCTGGGAGTCAATCCACAGTATCACATGTTAAAAAAGGCCACAATATTAAAAAAAACATCTACATCTAATTTCAAAATGCTAATTGTAACTAATGCTAAGCATGTCAACTCTATCAGTAAAACTATATTTATTGTCGTTATTACAAACTACCTTATTATCAAACAGGAGGACGGCTTTCAAGCCTTAAGTAATAACAAAATGATGTATGTAAACTTTCCAATAATAATTATGCCATCACATTTTGTTTTAATGTCTTTCAGTATTAGTGCGTACGCTCTGTACTATACTATAGAACTTTATGTCACCCTAGGTTTAATTTTATTTTCTTGTAAGAGCAGCACAATTACCGCAAAATATTTAAATTTACTGCTTAAAAAATCTTTTTTCAACAAATAATTATTATTTGAGAATCATAATAATTGTGGACTTTAGGGAGCTCGAATAACAATGGCGTATTAACTCGACAGCTTCCTCAGGTCTTCAGAACAAGACGTTCAAGAATGGGGATCTGAACTCAAGTAGTGCCAAAATTTCTTACGTTTTTTATTATTAAAATTCCGACCATATTAAAATAATTGAATCATATATCGTTTATTACACTTAACAACACTGAACTAACCGTTCAATTGAATAAATCACAATAAAAAAAGAATTTAAACGACTCAATCAAACAATATTATCAAAACATTTTACTCATACAATCATGATATTAAAAAAAACCATTGTTTTACAAGATAAACTATAGATACTTAGATAGTGTTGAACTTTCTGTCCAAATCAAATATATAATCGAATGATTCATTACTCGTAAACCGCAATTGAGGTGTAAAACCTATTGTATTTGGTTTAGCGAAAGTTTGTGGTTTACTTCGTAGTAAAATAACGTTTTCATTTAACTTACGCATAGAATATAACTTTCTGAATCATTGAAGGAAATCACAATAAAACTATTAGTTAGTAATACACGTACCAGTAAAACGGTGAACGGAGTGTCTTATAGGATTGATGTTCATGGGAATAATATTATGTTCTTTCTGCCTTGCCTGCTTTGTCTGTATATTGCAAATTGCCTAAAACTAAAGTTAAAGAAAAATCTAAACAAAAATCGTCATTAGTACAATTAACTTAACAAATCAATAAATTTAACAAGAAGAAATTAATTGGGTAAGCAATTACTTGCTATGTTATCTACGCTGCAAATTTAAATAGCAAAAACAAGTTTCTTGCATGGAAATGCAAATAATCCTCCACTTATAATTATTATAGTAATATTTATTATTGAAGCCAAATTTTCGATATTTATATAAAAATTTATGATAAAATAACTAAAGATTCAATCCCCTTCCAAAATATATATATAACGGTTCCGTAAAACTGTTATAATTGGGAAAAAAGATATTTATTTTTTAGAACAGATTATATGTGCCAAAGTAACAGTTAAGGGATAAGAAACTCATAAAGGCGGCATCATCAAAATCACATAACGTTCGATCGGTCAATGGCATTCAAAACTGTATCGAGAGGTCAGGTTTGCTTACAGCACACAGCGAATCTTACGTTTAAAATCTAAGGCCCGTATTTATAAATCGCTCTCAAGTCTAAGATTTTGAGAAGCTGTTTTTATTCATAGATATATAAGTTTAAGATTCATTAAAAATTAATTTAATGCAATTTTTAAATAAAAAATTAATAGATCTTTCGACCAAAGTTTCTAATTAATATTTGATTCTAATTAAGGTTCTATTCTAATTAATAGGTCGAATACTAAAATATTTGAGACATTTCTAAAAGTGACTTTTAAGAAATGATTATTTTGTAATGCAATTTAAAAAATCTGTACCCTGTAGATATATTGCTTATACCATCGTAGGTATTTTAAAAAAAGTATATGCTAATACAGTTTACACCAAAACTAAGCTAGGATCTATATAATTAGTTAAAGTTAATAAAGTAAATATACTTGTTTTAGTCTGTTTAACATGTAAATATGAAGGCAGAACGCTATTGCTCTCATGTAACTTTATACCAGCCGGTCAGTGGCATTCAAACGGCGAGAGGTTAGATATTCGTGACATATCCGATGACACCACTCGTTTGTGGCCACCACTACTGTATGTATTGTGTAGATAAAAAATAAAGTAAAGTAAATTTTTATATCTCTTTTATATATAATAGTTATTATATCTGGCTGATGAAGATAGCAGACCTTTCGATATTTGTCGAATCGAAAATCAAATAAAATAGAGCGGATTGGTCTCCAACTTATCATATTTAATACTAGCGACCCAAACGCGGCTTCGCCCGCTTAAAATTATTTTATATTTTTACATAAATTTACAGGCACGTTATTCTAATGTATAAGTTGTATATATCACTGTTAAAGTTTCAACTAAATTCATTCTGTTCTTTTTGCGTGAAAGTGGAAGAAACACCCATCCTCCCAACATTCACATTTATAATATTAGTGGTAAGTATCATAAGAAGTTTATCAATATAAGAATATGAAAGAATAGGTAAGTATTTAATTAAAACATATGATTCATCCAAAAAAAATGTTAAAATAAACCATTACATTTTTTTATATATATAATTAAGTTTTTTTATCAGTAATCGATCATTTTTTATTAACACACAAAGGCCACAACGCACAATCATACGAACAAAATTAATTTAATGGACCATATAACGGTATTCAAATTCATTTAACTGTAACTTATTGTTAAGATATAAATTATAAAATAAAATCGACGTGTTACTTGTGGGCGTCGATAGTCGATTCTTATCATGGTAACGTAGGGGAATGAATCGAATACCTCGCTTTAAATACAACGTGCTTCGATCCTTGCTGGTTTATTAAACTTTGCTGCTCACATTTCTCAAAAATAAAGTAAAAATATTTTACAAAGCTTTGCAGAAAAAAAAAATTGAATGTGGCAATATATAAATCAAATTCACGACTGACTGTGTATATGATGGTTGTGCGTTAGTAGAGATTAGAAAAAACAATTATTACTATTAGACAAAGCTCGGCGTTGAATTACGCCATTCAACCTGCAATGTCTCGAAAATTGAACGGAAAGAGAGGAATAATGGAGTGTCTTATTTTTAGGTTCCCTCTAAAACCATGAAACTGTGTCATTAAAAATGATTTATTTCGTTCAAATATAACGTAAGCATTGTTTCACTTACAATGTCAGTAAGTAATACCTACATTGTGACAATTGCAAAATACGATTTGAATAACAAACAACGCTGATAGAATATAAATAGCTTGATTAAAACAAGATAATTCAAAGTATAGAGTACTAAGTAAGCATAGCGTACTTCTGGTCCTTGTCGATATGTTTGTAATCTTCAGATATAAGTAACAGTGTTGAGACCTTCGTGGCGCAGGGGCACAACGCGACGGTTGTGAGTTCGATGTCCAGTCGAGGAATGAATTATTATTTATTAATATTTTCATTACTTCGCTTTAGCACCAAAACCCGGCTTGAGTTCCGCCATTCAATCCTCGCCAAACGCCTCGAAAAATTTGTCAAAAAGTAGGTAGGTCAAAAAGTAGGTTGCCTCTATCTACCCAGCTGTGTGCGGATTTTTATTTCTTATCGTTAATCAAATTCTCCTTTTTAACAAAAAGAAACTGGAAGCCCAATTATATACCTCATTTTTCAATTACCGTTTAAATAGATTTATACTATAAAGATACTATAAACACTATGAATAATCTAATTAGTCGTGAGATATTAATATAAACATTTTAACGACTAAAATTTAAATTTGGTACCATCTCCTACTGAATTCTTAATAGAGACATTAATCACTTTCATATATTTAAAATAACTTCCCCGAACGGGATTCAAACCCAGTAGTATTTACTCAACCGAAACTCTAAGTACTATATAAGTTAAGCTTCAGGCCAGTTTAATAGATTGTAGCCACCGTTGCGTCACTAGGTAGGACAAAGGCATAAGGGACCGCATTCCGGTCCAAGGTTAATGCACATCTTATATAAACCCGTATTATAGTACTTGAAGCGAACTAACTCTAAGACTTATTAAGGCCAAATAATATTGTTTAAATGTAGATCAGTAGAGAAAATATTGCTAAACATATCTTATTTTAATTGTCATAAAATATGAAAATATAGTATACTAGCGAAGCACTCGCGGCTCCGCTCACTAGAAATAGCCAATAAAATAAATATATTGTAGCAATTTTGTCAAACTTAATATTTAATATTGACATAACTTTTACTTGGAGAATGAAATATTTAATATTTTTATTTTCTCGCTCAAGAGGCGTTGAGTTTCATTGGCTGAATAATTTTCACTAAAAGCCTTCTTTGTTATTGGCATTTAATATTAGACATCGTGCGACCTCAACTAAAATATAGCGAAATATTGTTCCTCGTGGTTCTATCCCATGGGATTTCGATGTGATAGACTTTGTTTTCAATTTTTCAAAACTTTCGCTTTGAATTTGAAAGCGAACAACTTCTACATTTATAAGCTAGAATATGGCTATAAAAAAATATATTCATTAATACAGATTAGTAGGCCTTCGAGGCGCAGCTGCACAGAGTATGACTGTAAACGCGACGGTTACATATTCGATTCCCATTCAATGAAACTATCAGAAACTAACTTTTCTTATCAAACTAACAAAAAGTAGTCCTCGTTCTGGTAACAAAACACGTCTCTGAATATCATCACTCAACACACAATGTACTGAAAACTGAGTGGTGTGTGGGGGAACGGGGTGTCTCAACACTAGGTTCCATTAGCCTACCATGCTATAGGCGGGACGCACCGTGAAACTATTCAAATTTCAATATTACTATATTACCTAAAATGGTATTGTTTTGCGTCGTAAAATCTTATACGGTATAACCAAGGCGTGAGTCAGATACCGGAAACCTTTTAGCGCACGGGTCACACTCCCGTCGATATGGCCGCATTCTTGCTGAACTTTAGAGTAAAATTTTGTTTAATTCAATTATTAATATACTGTATACACTTTGAAATTATAAATCGATTGCAGGTATATATAATTTAATACCTTTATTTACATGGTGGTTGCGGCCTGTTTTATATAAAAGTTTTGATGCTTATAAAGAGTATTTAAGTTTAATTTTATGATAAATTTGATTATATTTTTTCATTATAAAATTTACGAGTGCAAGAATTGAGTGTATAAGTAAATAGGTTTCTTTTTTAAAATTTTAAGTGGTAATGAAATAATGATTTTTATAGTTACATATTGTCATTAAAAGCAATGATTTCTAATAACTTTAAGTGATAAAAAACATTTAAGTGTATACAAATAATAAATGCTTTCATTACTAATACTGAGAATTGATATTGTTTAAGGGCAATCCCAATCTAAAGGGACAATTGAAATATTTAATTGTATACATATATTCATTACAATTTACAATGTATTATTTATTTGAGACTTAATGGTGCAGCAACACAGAATGTGACAGTAAATCTGACAGTTGTGGGTTCTATTCTTAGAGAATGAATTATTTTAATTTCCTCATTTACTCACTCACTCGAGTTCTGCAATATTCCTTAAAATGCTGAGTAAAGTGCTTTAAGCGCTGAGTACAAAAATAAAAGAGAGTTCAACATATTTGATGAAAGTACATTTACATATAGCAAATAAAATAAAACTACTATTAATATAAAGCTAAAATAATTTTACACAGCAGTCATAAAAATTTTACTTACTTTCATTTTGAAAGTACAATCGTAAATATTATATTAGTTAATCCTTGTGTAAGTATATCCTTCTAAATCCGGGTCAAATAAGATTATATAATTTTAAAGTATTTAAATTCAATAGAAGCCATTGAGTTTAGCCAAGCAATTTAGTTATTGAGTTGGGCAATAGTGTCAAGGCAAGGTGTGAACACATTGGGAATATTAAACTGTTTGTGACAAAATGTACTCCTCGGTAATGGATTATGTATGACACACAAATGAAAGATTTACTGACACTAGAGTTCAAATGAAACAATATTTTTTTAACTTCACAATATATCCTGGGTATAGCTGATGAGACAGAAGCTGTGGAAAAACACTCCTTTCTCTGTTTCTTGAAAACATTCACAACATTGGATATTTATTACTTCTATGTAATAAAAATTGAACCTGCATATATTGTTTCTAGCCAAATGTTTTCTGTTTACTTGTATATATATAGATGAAAAACTAAAATTGAAAAAAAAATATTGCATGTTTATTTTATATCAATGTTGTCCTTTTATTATGAAAGCTGAAAATTATATTCAACATATCTAAAGCAAACAAATAAAAAAATTAAATAAACTGTATGCCAGAGTAAGTTTACACTGATAGCAAATACTATAGATCTGTCAGTTCCAATCTAATATCAATATCAGTGTTAAAATGAGATAAGGGCTTATCAATAATATTATCTCTTAGGCTACCGACTTGTTGTCTCTTAGAACAATGCGCATAAACAAGTTTTTCTGTTGGTTTTCGGTTTCTTTATTGTATATTTATTTATTTGAGCAAAACAAAGTAAAAGGAATAAAAATAATAAAAAAATGGAAGTTCAATGTAATTTCCTTTTACACACAAAAAATATAAAAAATATTATTAAGTAAGATTAGATTACTTATATTATAAAGTCGAAATACTTGGAAAGAATTTAATGTAATCTAATGATAAGATTTAGTTTTGTTTATCTTAATATTTTAATTATCCAATAGTTACGAATATGACTCATATATTCTTAAAAAATATGTGATACATAAAATGTGTAAAAAAATATGTAATTAATTTATTAGTTATAACTTTAATTACCCTAACGTATAGTAGATATTTTTAAGGAAAATGATATAAGAGTAACTGTTTAAATATTAAAAATCCTATTATTTCTTAATAATTCCCATAGTCAGATTTGTTCTTGAACATGCATAGCATGACTTAATACCTAACAACAACAGTCCTGCCGACCACACGCGAACTCAAGGCTAAGCACGCTAAAATATACTCGAAAACTCCTTAAACGATGGACAAAACCCAAAATAATTGCAAAATGCAGCACGGCATGCCCTCCTACATCGTGACATCGAAACATGCGCATTTTAAGCGCCGGCTAAATATTTTAAATTAAATTTGAAATACCTGTGAGAATTGCTCCCGGATTTCTGATAACTCTTCGTCGGTCAATTTTGAATTGTCTGCCATTGTCGCACAATTTATATCACAAAAATCACAAACATATATTAAATATGTTCAGGTGTTTCAATTCACTGTCTCCTTACACTAATGATTATGATAAGATATATAAAATGATAATACACTTAGTATTTTTTGAAATACGCACTAAATTAAATATAAAATTTGAAAGTGTAGCGTATTACGGTAACGCATTTACTTTACTACGAAATACTAAAACTAAGTCGACGTAGAACTTGAAGCCGACGATCAACCAATGGACAACCACCTACCCTGAGTCATTCGCGTTTCGATAAAACCTTCCAAATATTGCCATTTTTACAAAAATAAACCTTTTCAAATCATTTTGTACGTGAAATATTATTGCTTATGTGTTTTTTATGAACAATTTTTCATGTTATAAAACAATAACTTATTAATTATATTATATTAAATTTTATACCTTGCAACTCTAATTATATGTATTTAATAAATATTTTATAGATGGCAGTACTTGTACTAAAGCGCCATCTATTGGCAAATTATTAGGAAATTTAAGCTTAAGTTCTGCTACTCTCTAATAGATGACAGCCGACATTTCTAGAATTTTCTTGTAAATAGTCTTAAAACCAGATGCGCTTTAAGATAGGGCTGATCGTAATGACATTTAGATACTGGTGTTTTTATTTGTTTATTATATAAATTAATAGTCAATAATTTCATTAGATTGTATCCCGTACAAAGGAGGGTTGTAGGCAGAGGGAACGTGAGAATCTGGTGCTGGTGGTGGTGAGTCTTAACTCCAATAAGACATTTTCGTTCCCCACACACGAACTCTCGAGGAACTGAGTGTTGAGTGGCGGTACTCAACGCTGCGCTTCACTTCACTATCAAAGGTAGGAAATGAAAATATCAAATATTGTATTTACTCGAGCGGAAATCGAAACAACAACCTTTCACATTTACCGTATCACGCTTGATTCCTGCGCCATCATTATCGTATCCTCAAAATCTTCTAGATTCCTCACCAATTTTTCGATATAATTACTACAAATTATTTCGTATTAAATTAATAAGTGTTGGTACTGCATCTTCTGAACAAAATAGCACAAACATTTTCAAAAATAAGGTATAGTGTTAAAAAAAACAAAATGTTTCCAAAAATAAAAGCATAAAAAAAATAAAAGGAAGTATAATAAACAGAAAGTCGAAGAAAATGTTATTATGTAGTAAAAATCAATATTAAATTACTTAAAGTAAAATATTTATTTAAGTACTTATCATTACGTAAAATTCTTAACTAATAATTCGTAAGTCAATGCTTTTAATACAAATTAAATCCAAAGCGGCCCAAAGTTGAGAACATCTGAACTTGAGTAGCAGCATCTCGAATATTCTCCACTAGAACATTCTACACAAAACTAGAATGATGTATGTACGTTTAAATACGCGAGAGAAGCGCCATTTTGTATCAGTTAAGCGAAAGCAGTCGTAAACGGAACATTGCGAGAATTTAATACAAGGCGCTATAAGCTATAATTGTCGTTGCGTTTAAAAGTGATATTTGAAGAATTTAGCAATGGCTCTTCTACCATTCTTATTGGATTACGAATTCGAACGTCCTCGCCGTCTGATCGACCAGCACTTCGGCCTGGGTATAACTCCAGATGATTTGCTCAGCGTCGTCACCGGTTCCGCCAACCCTTTGGTAAGCCGGGAGTATTACCGACCATGGCGTCACGTGGCAGCAGCGGCACGGGACTTCGGTTCCAGCATCAAAAATGATAAGGACAAGTTCCAAGTGAACCTCGATGTCCAACACTTCAACCCTGAGGAGATTTCGGTTAAAACTGCCGATGGGTATATCGTCGTCGAGGGAAAGCATGAAGAAAGAAAAGACCAACATGGTTTCATTTCCCGTCAGTTTACCCGCCGCTATGCTTTGCCCGAGGGTTGTACTCCCGATACTGTTGAATCTCGTTTGTCTTCTGATGGGGTATTGACTGTTACTGCCCCACGCAAGGTTCCACTAGCAGTGCAGGGGGAGCGCGCTGTACCAATAACCCAGACGGGACCAGTACGCAAGGAAGTAAAGGACCAGGCGAATGGAGACAAGGCCCAGTAAACTATCACCCATCGCTAAGTCATTCCGTTTTTATTTTAAGACTGATTATTATTTAGTTTAATAAACTAATTTCATTTTATTAAAATTTTGTTGTTTCATTGCTCTATTCTGGTTATCTACTTAATATTGTAATATTTTAGTTTACTTTTTTTAAGTATGTGGGTACTTATTCAAGAATTTATTGATGAAATAATGACTTGCCATTTATTAGTAAATATAATAAGCAATTTTATTTATAAAAAAAAGGAAAAATCGAAATAATCTCACGAAACACTAATGGAGATATACTTTTTGAAATTCCCCTTAGTATACAAGTTCAAATTACTTAATATTGTAGAAGACACAAGACATGAATAACTAGCTTTTATCTAAAAGTACATATATAAAATTAATAAGTGCTAGTCAAAAAAAATATGTGGATGATGGTAACTATCATCGATTTCAATTTTGTCCTAATGCTTCCAGAATTTTTCGGGGGGATAGGAACAGACAGTATTAGGTAGATATTTTACTAGGTTCCCATTTTCACTCTGCCTATTATTTTTAAATTCAATTTATTAGAATAGAAAAATAAACCTGATACAGAGTGAAAAAGTGTATGTGAGCCATTGACCCAGCAGTTCCAACCATATTCATCTCTAGGGCCCCATGATATCCTGACAAAAAATATTACTATATTTACTTAAAAAAGATATGGTGGTTTATATCGCAAACAACGCGAGTTATAGAGGGAATCAAAATTCATAAGGTAGGTATTTCCAGTTGATTTAGAATAATGAAATTTGGTAGCTAAGCTAGCATCTACAGGTAGTATCTACTAGTTCCGGAAAAAATCTGAAAATTATACATTTTACGGTTTAATCTGTGTCCCCCCTAAGGGCCCCTGAGTCACGAGGGCGTCTTATAAAATATATTTTTTAAATAGAATAGTAAGTAGTACTTAGGTACTTACTACGCTCTAAGGATATTTGAAGTGTCCTAAAATTCTAAATACCTAGTGTCTGGCACAACGAAAATCAATACAAGCGGAAGCTCAGTTAACGTTTAGCTCAGGTATATTTGTGCGAATGTGAATTATCGATGCAATGCGTTGATAAGCGGAACTCACCGCCACGCTCTTGCCTCGGCAGAGTAAAGAAATGAAGAAATTAATAAATAATAATTAATTCTCACGAGTTGGAATCAAACCCACAATCGTCGCGTTACAGTCTCAGGAGCCCTAATTTCATTTTAATAATATACTTAATTACTTTACTTCATTTTAATAATATACATAATTACAAAAAATACTACTATATACTAGTAAGATGAAAGTGTTAAGGTTATGAGTTTATTATTCTATGTTCTATATCTATACATATGATTACTTCATAATAGGTCAGATCAAGGCCAGGGCCTTTATTCAGTAGAAATTGTTTATTATTAACATAAAGTTTGTTGGTACAAATGTTTGAAAACCAATATAGTTAAACTTTCTAATTGAGAATTTACTTTTTTAAAAATAAAATACTAATTTAAATTAAAACTATTTAATACGTCTGATCGATTTGGAGATCACAACAATATTAATTCTTAACGTTAAAAATATTTGTATTACAAAAGTTATAATGTATTGCGACATTTAACATGTATTTTTACGAAACAATAAAAGTGCTTATAACAATACTGGGAATACTCCGGTGGTCTCGCTGAGCCAGCGGAATAATCTCGCTTAACCTAATACTGAGGGTTTGGGTGAGTGCATAACTCCTCCCTCCCCAAGTGCGAAATTATCGGGTTGTTCATTTTTAATAACTTTCCGATGATTTCGCGAACAATTTATATGTAAGATTTTACAACGAAAAACATAAAGTAAAAATGAGAGTATACATAAAAGAAATAAAAATATAAAGATGTAAATTAAAATTTCACTGACTCTAGGATGTCTTTCACTATTAATGATTTCACTATCACTGAAAACACTTTGCTATAGTACCGCTGACATATATTTTACTTCATCCAAATTGATTCCTCTCATATTGAGTACGCGTGTACTGGATAATACAGGGGCTCTAGCCATAGGCAGCTGTGGCAAAACTAAATCTTGCTTGGTTCCCACAGGATCACTCTCTATGAGGTTGACATGACTACGAATCTTTATATTCTTTACCTCAACATTACATGGTTCGTCTAAGGTCATAACATAAGTGCCAATAATAGAATACTTATTGACATCCCCATTACAGGTTTGAGTTAGGGTGTTTCTAAATTTTGAAAATAGTATCCAACTTGTAGATGTGATTCTTTGGACCCTTATATTCTTTATGTCAATCTCTCTTTGCTCACATTGTGTTAAGTTATCTTCGAATTTTAAGAGCTGCTCAATACAAGTTATCTCAGGATAAAGAGTTTGATGATCTTCGTTACACAAGAATTGTTTTCCAGCAGCAAGTGACCGGCATGGTTTTAGGATCGGTATGTATTTCGTACCCTTTGCCAAGAGGTAGGGATATTTAGGGATAATGGAAAATGTTTTATTTTCTGATTTACGAAAAATAGGTAAGGAATATAATTTATAATAATTATAAGTAATGTTATCTGTAATTGGAATCTCCATTATAAACGTAATCTGGTTTTGCTTAATATATGATTTAATATTGATTGTTTCCTCTAATTTTACCAAATTTTCCGCACTCGGCGTATATAATAAATTTTCAGTTTGAGATATTAAAACTAAATGTTGTAATAGTTCAGTAGAATTAATAATACTTTGATGTAATATGGATATTTTACTGAAAGCTAATGCAGTCTCTATTTCTCCTAGCTTAATGAATATAGTACGAAAGTTACTTACGAACAAATTAAAAAGACTTACTATATATGTAGTATACACTAAATGATTATCCTTAGAAACTAACTCCTTGATCATAGATTCAACAATTTTCAAACGCTCATTTAATACAAAAGAATTTTGATTCAAAACTTCAGTAGTATTTATAAAACTATCAAGCATTTTAGATATTAAAGTAAATTTGTTCCTCATTGTAGTTTGATCCTTTGCGAGCTGAGAAATGATTTTTTCATATCTTACAGCATCATTATAGTCTAAATTCCCAGTAATAATTTTAATAAGAGAACCCAATGGATTGAAAAGGCCTCTCTTGAAACGTTTTTGTGGAACTAGCTGTTCATATTTCTGTACGGTGATGTCGCGAATATATTCAACGTGAAATCTTGCAACTTGGAAATCACGTAAGTAAGAAATATTTTTATTAATTAAATTGTTAAATTCATTGTATTTATTTATAACAAAGTTTAAATCATCATATATTAAATTTAAAACCTTAATTACAGTCCAGTAATCTGTTTGAAGATACGCCTGACCTTCTTTTACAGGATACACACCTGGATTATTTTCAAGAGATTGCAGATGAAGGGCCAGCACAGATCCCATTATCATCAGTATCAGCAAACACCACCTGCGGAGGGCGTTTTATATTTTTAACGGGAACTTTAGATTTTCTTTGACCAATTTGTATCGGTATAACATTATTTAAATCCTTTCCTATAATTTTGGCCTTATGATATCGCGGTTTATCCTTGCTTTTCCGTTTATTAACGTCTTTTGTAAATATAATTTTTCCTAATGGAAGATCTATTTCATCTTCACCACCTCTACTTTCCTTTACCTTCTGCTTAATTTCAATCATTTTTTCGGCTAAGTGTTAATATAATACTTTTAAACGTTTTGCATGATCTTTAACCAATTGCTGTATGTATTGCTTCTCTAAATCTATATCAAATAAACTACTTGAATCCGTATGACCAAATACTACTTCGAAAGGGGTTAGACCTGTGACAGAATGGATAGAACTATTATAGGCAATAATGGAATACATCATCACTGATGCTGCATCCGTGCATTTCTCTTCATATTTCGCGCATCTATAAATTTCATTAATAGTAGAATGTAAACGCTCAATCAATCCCATCGAATTAGAGTTGTTAGGGGAGCCGATATGGATTTCGATTTTATGTAAACTCAAAAATTCTTTCATTAATTCATTATTAAATTCGCTACCAGGATCGGAACTAATCTTTTTAGGGGTACCATAGAATGAAAAATATTTCATAAGTGCACGAACTACTTCCGCGGTTGATCTATTATCTATTGAAATGGCTTGACCCAATTTACTAAATGCATCTATAATAGTCAAATAGTAATTTCCTTCTATCTGAAAAAGATCAATGAATAATTCTTGAAACGGGGCGTCTTGTGTCTGAGTCAACTGTAAAACAGGTTTAAAAGGTTTTCTATCGTATTTCATTTTACAGCATGTTTCACAAGCGTTAATAATGGCTGAAATGGTTTCTTGCATATTGTGCCAAAAATAATTCCTACGTATACTTGCTAGAGTTTCCTTAATACCGCGGTGACATGTTTTACCTTGGTGATGTTTTAATACGATAGCTTTTTGTTCTTTTTCATTTTCTATAAAAATGACTCGCTCTGTACATTCGAATAATAGAACGGTATCCTTCCTAAATAATTCTATGACAATACTAGTAAACTGTTTCCGATGTTCATTATTTTCAAAATAAATGAAATACTTGGTTTTTGGTTTAATATACTCCTTTAAAAATTGTTTAACTAAATCTCTATTATAAGTGGGTAAAAATACTTCTAACACCTTTTGCTTTTCACGTGAAAGATCGCGAACTTGTATATCATTCTTAAACCATGTATATACTAGAATTTGATTTGGCTTTGTGTCTATTGCTTCGTGTAATATTGGTATACCTGACGATTCTACGATATTAGCGGAATGAACTGTGTCTGTTTTGGATGTTTCAGACGGTGACCTAACCGGATAGTCACATGTCCTAGGTGAACTCGGCACTGATAAAGTTTCGGAATCGGAAAGGGTTATAGGTTTTTCCCTAGAACTACATTCTGATATAGATATTGTACTAGAGTAATTGCGTTGCCGTAGCCCTTTCTCTTTCTTATCAAAATGTACTATCATAGAGTCTTTTTCATCGTCTGAATGTGTGGCATTTACTCTAATTCCTTCTGTTTGAAAATTTTCCTCGGCTGGTGGAGTTACAATATAATTGTCTATTTCGTCAATAGGTGCATAAGGCACGTCCTCAACATACGGTTCGTAATTCATATAGTCATAAGGATCACATTCGTAGTAATAGTCGTATACCAAATTTTCATTTTGTAAATCAGTTTCATTTAACCTAAAACCTTGTTGTGCTATTTGAGGTCGCGGGGGTGCCGTTCTCATAGATATGTCAGTTGATTCTAAGCGGTTATTCTGAGGTGGTCTTTGACCAAACTGTTGTGGTGTCATAGTAGGATTTTGGGGATGCTTATACCCAAATTGCGGATTTTGGGGTGGCCTATACCCGAATTGTGGATTTTGGGGAGGCCTATACCCGAATTGCGGATTTTGGGGAGGCCTATATCCGAATTGTGGAATTTGGGGAGGCCTAGACCCGAACGGTTGAGGCTTTAGTAATGTTTGCTGCGGTTTATATTCAAATTTTGGTTGTTGTGTAAATTGAGGTCTAATAGTATGGATTCCAAAATTAAATTTTTGCTGAGGGGTAAGATTATTTTGTGTAGATGACAACCCTGCGACGTTAGGTGTTGGCCTCGGGGCCGTTGAATTATTAAGAATGCGATTACGAAGTTGATATTGTTCATGAAAATTAACCTCCCTAAAACTATTGATAGAGCTTGTTCTAATGTACTAGGTGATTTAAGTCTCACAATACGCACCATATTTTCTGGTAAATTATAGAGAAAAACATTTAAGGCTGTGTGGTTATAAATAGCAATTTTCGCATTTTTAACTTCTTCATCTGCCGATAAATTTACTTTAGATATTAACAGGGACCGAATATTTTGTATTCTGTTACAAAACTCTAAATAACTTTCCCCTGATTTAATTTTACATGATTCGAGAGAAATTTTTATACATTCTTCGCTACGTGGGTCACCAAAATGTTGTTCCAATAATTCTTTTAACTCAGGCCAAGTCTCTATATCCTCACGCTCAGATAACAACGCGGCGGCATCATCTATTAATCTACTAGTTATAGCATGTAAAACATAAATATTCTGCTGCTGATGACCACGAAATTTATTTATAATGTACTCACATTTTCTAAAAAATAAATTTAATATTCTTTTGTCGCCACCGAAAAGAGGAATTAGTCGTAACATTTCATTGGGTATTGGTACTACGGTATTTGACGCTAAAGGAATTTCTCGCGATTGTTCCATTTTGTAGAGTAAAAATTAATAGAGAGCTCTGAAGTTTCAAATCAATTACAATTATTTTTAACTAATTTAACACACACAAAAATATAAAATATATCAAAAACACATATAACAATTATGTATATAAAATAGCACACAGTAAATTAAAAATATAAAAATAGTAGGAAAATAAAACACAATAAAATAATAATTATTTTTTTTTTTATTTTATTTCATAATACATAAAAACAATTACGATCGATTTTTAGATCATTAATTATTATATATATATTTTTCTTTAATTACTAAAATATTTTAATAATATTACTTCTAGACGTTAATTAGTCTATGGAGATACTTTTCTTAGAACTACAGGTTTAATAGAGTTTTATATTAAAACCAGATACGTTATAATGCGAGACGTTCAATCCCAAAATAACGCCACTTATATTTATTGTAAATCTCAAATAGAATGTGGGAATATAAGAAAAAGGAAGGCAAAGAGTTTTACTCACCGACCGATCGCTGATCCCATCTTCTTGTTCAACTTATTTCTTTGGTTCGTGGATAGCCTAAGTCTATTCGCACTGTACTCGCGATTTTTGGGCGAATTTGGACACCCAAATCTACAAGACACGCAGACCTTTGATAGACTATCCTACCGGCTGCGCCAGTTAAACTTTCTAATTGAGAATTTACTTTTTTAAAAATAAAATACTAATTTAAATTAAAACTATTTAATACGTCTGATCGATTTGGAGATCACAACAATATTAATTCTTAACGTTAAAAATATTTGTATTACAAAAGTTATAATGTATTGCGACATTTAACATGTATTTTTACGAAACAATAAAAGTGCTTATAACAATACTGGGAATACTCCGGTGGTCTCGCTGAGCCAGCGGAATAATCTCGCTTAACCTAATACTGAGGGTTTGGGTGAGTGCATAACTATATAAATTTTACTTAATCATTTGTATATTAAATATTGTTAATTTTTTTTTTGTAAGAAGTTTCAAAACACACATAAAATAAACAATTTTATTAGAAAATAAAAAAAAACAAATACTATATTACAGTCTCATAAATCAGTCAATTAGAAAAAAATAAATAATAAAAATATCTATGAAATTTATCAAATCACTTGTCAGATTTTTGGTCTGCTGAGTCATCTTTGACTTCCTTTCGCACTGGTCCCGTGTGTGTGATGGGGACACTCCTCTCTCCTTTAAGAGTATCCTTTCTTGACGCTAAAACTGTTAGAACACCATCCGAAGACAATCTTGATTCGATACCTTCATCATTAGTGTCTTCTGGGATCTTAAACCGTCTCACAAACTGCCTAGAAATATATCCATGTTCGTCTTGCTTCTCTTCATGCTTGCCCTCCACAACAATATATCCATTTGACGTTTTAACAGTTATCTCGTCCGGGGCGAAGTGTTGAACGTCCACGTTGATTTGCCACTTGTCCTTTTCCAATTTGATTGATGAACCTGAATCCTTAGTCCACCATACTGGATATCTTGGGATAATCGGGCTTATTGGGGCAGATGTTGCGCTAAACAAGTCCTCAGGTGACAATGTGAGACCGAAGTTTTGGTTAAGAAGACGTCGCGGCCATCGCGGTAGGTCGTACTCGAAAAAGTAAGGTGCCAGAGGCATTTTGTTATTAGTTCAGATCTTTCTTTAGTCGCGTTGGTTTTCAGTATGAATTAATGTAACCTCGATCCTCCTATTTATATGAAGTAATGACGCTAGTGTATTTACGTACCGAATTTTCTAGGTGCAAATGGAACTGCAGCTTCGGGAATGATTCATTTGGTTTGTTTAGACCTAAAATAAAATGTCTTATAAATCGTCTTCTACAAATGTTACAAATATACATGCCTATTTTTACATAGAACAGTCATCAACGTTTGTCAATACATAAAATTAATGTTGACATGCAGTTGAGATACGGATACGTTTTATTTAGTAAATATAAACAATGTTATCTAACGTAATACAACATTATTAGATCATTTTTTATCAGTTGAAGGAGGCTTATCTTCAGTTGTATCAGCACATTCGGATACTTTCGAGTATGTTATAGGTACGACGGTCTCACACGGCCAGTTCACATCACAAGTGTCTCGTTTAGCTGTAATAGTTAAAAACCCATCTTGAGATAGCTGAGATTTTATTTTGTGAGGGTTACAGCCGTCTGGAAGTTTGAATTTACGAACAAATTGTCGTATAATGCAGCCATTTTGTGTTTTTCTCTCCTGTTTCCCTTCAATAATGATATGTTCCGGCCGCGCTTTCACTCTTATTTCGTTCTTAGCAAATTGGTGGACATCTACGCATAATTGAAATTTTTCTTTACCAACTTTTATAATTGGTCTGATATTTCGGGTTTGTTTAACCCAAGAATAAAGTTTAGGACGAAGATTAACGCTTAGAAAAGAACTTAAAAGCATTTGTAAAATTTACACCTTAAATGTCAAATAAATATCACCTCGGCCACGACTTATTCATTTTTGACATATTGATGAAGAGATAATTAATTATTTTAATGTAATATCGATAATTTTAGATATGATTTTTTTTGCATACAATAATAAAATGGATCTTCTAACTAAATAACACATCAATTATTTTTACATATCTTAAATTAGTCATTAAAGTATTATAAATAAAATAGTAGTGTAAATAAAATATTTCAAAAAAAATCACACTAACTATAATCTATATCTATATATATATAATCTATAATCTTCTTCCATAACAAAAATATCAAAACAAGTAAAGATGATCGACTGAAAAGTTACATATTCGATCCAGTATACATGGATAGTTGTTCGACGAGTATAATATTTAAAAAATGAAGTATTTTTTATACCAAAAAAAAAAAACGGGTATTTTCAGAAACACTATTTCATTGTACAGCATTACGTAGGCAGAGGAAACTAAGTGTTACTATTGAAATTACTATTGAAGATACTATTGAAGTTACTATTAATACGAAATTCGATTAATAGAAGGAATTCAATTATAATTTTGTTACCAAAGCGAGGTAGAAATTAGAATGCTTCATTCCCTCAATAGGACTCAAACTTACAATTTTTGCATTCCCGTTTGTTATATCATGACAATAATTTAGTACTCAGTTACTGTAGTTTAATGTTTTGAAACGCTTAATAATTTTAGTTTTACATAAATATGTAAAAAGAAATAAATAAAAATATAACAGTTTTATATTGCCATAAAATTAATTAGTAGAATGTAATGTACAATATTTATACTTATTTTTTGGTTTAGTATTTTTATTATAATAGCTATTAAGTTTTCGAATGAGATTTGTATCAGAATGGTTTGTAGGTATATACAAAATAATAAATGTATTAATAAAATAAAAGATGTTGGTTAATAATTGGTTGGTATCGGTTGGCTGATATGTACAGAAGTGGGTTCTTTAAGTGATTTCTCTCGCATTTAGGTATATATTGCAGAAAGTCTTTGAACCGCCTGAACTTTAACTAAACAAATATTGATTGCTTTCGTGGGATAAAAGATATTATTTAATCTTACCTATGCTATGTGCGGAATCAAGCTAAAATATATTTGTATCTTATATCTAATTTTGTAAAACTGCACTTTAAATATTATCGAAATAATCTTCTTAATAATAATATTTATTTAAATTATTATAATAATATATATTTTTTTTCAATGTGCCCTGTAATATTTGATGATAAAACCCGATGAGAATAAGAACACCAAATAGGAATAAAAGACAAAATATTGACAAATTAAAATTTATTACAATTTGAAAATAAAATCAGTCTTAAGAGTTACAACGTACCGTAATACACGAAAATAAATCAGAAATTACTTTTTCTCTTCACCATTTTCATCTTTGACTGCCTTGCGAACTGGACCAGTTTGTTGGATAGGAACACTTCTTTCATTATTAGCAATGGATGATACTCGAGGAGCAGTAACAGAAAGAACGCCATCGGAAGAAAGTTTAGATTCAACGGTATCTGGGTTACAGCCTTCAGGTAGGGCGTATCTTCGTACGAACTGTCTAGAAATATAGCCATGTTCGTCCTTCTTCTCTTCGTGTTTACCTTCAACAATTATATAACCATCGGCAGTTTTTACAGTGATTTCTTCAGGAGAGAAGTGTTGTACATCGAGGTTTACTTGGAATTTATCCTTATCCGCTTTAATACTGGATCCCACGTCCCGGGAAGCATTGGCTAATTGACGCCAGGGTCTAAAATAGTCTCTCGACATCAATGGAGCGACGGCAACGGTCAACATGTCGTCAGGGGTAAGCGACAATCCGAAATCCTGGTCTAGAAGCCTGCTGGGGCGATATCGCGGGTGGTCGTAGCCAAGCACGAATGGTAGGAGAGACATTTTTGTAGATTAATAGGGAAAATAAAAAAAAACACTTAACAGAACACTGAAATTGAATACTTAGTCCGCACCGAGTTGTTTTCGCTTCGAGCGCTTGTTTCAAATGGCATGCCGGTCGTTCGCTTCCCGCCGTATTTATACTCGCAACGCCATCTATCGATGAGTGGAATATTCTCGAAAACTTGTATTATAGGTACAATGTCCGCTCGTACTGTGTCTTCTCTCGAAATTTCTTGAATTTCGCCGGGCGGCGCGCCTTGTTTGTAAACAATATCGATTCTATTCAACTTTTTGTGTATTTACAACAATTATCTTGGAATTTTCTATATTATTCGATAAAAGTCGTTACAAAAACTTAATTTATTCATTGAGTATTGTTTTATAATTATATGATGACTTTTATAAAATTTTAAACTATTATCTTAAATTATTATACAGTTTTCTCGTCTTTTCTCTATATTAGTCACAGAAGTTTTTACCGTAAAATATTTAATTGTACAAATAATCGACGTATGTTGCAACTTTTAATGTTGGATGACGATATACCTACTCAATATTTTGTCTTTAAATCTTTTGTAAAATCGTGTATCTTAAAACATTGATGAACTTAAATTGAAGTCCATAAGTTAATGAAATATTTTATATTTCCATTTCCTCCGTCTAACGAGAAAGCGCGGTGTTGAGTTCCGCCACTAACGCGGAATGCCTCCAGAATTCGCCAGAAAGTGTGGATTGAAAGTGTTTTTCTGAGAACAGTGTTTTAATACCACGTTCCCAGTTTCCTTCTACCCTATAAATGCCTATTTTCTTGATGTTACTAAATCTGAGCAAATATATTTCATTTTTTTTTTAATTTATATAATAAATGGTGGTAATAGGTGTGTAGTAAGAAAACCCTTTTATAGTTATGCTTAGTAAAATGATTTTAATATAAATTTACTTTATACTTATTGTATATATATTAGAAATAATAACTATTTTAAAATGATGACGTGATAACGATATTTATTTTAATAAATCTTAATGACAGTGAGAGATAACTGATAACAATATCTCATGGAATCCTATTACACGGCTGACCTACCTCAATGTGAAAATGTACGAACGTTCGAGATTTTGCTCGAATGTACGCGCGCGGTCAACGTAATTCGCATGGTTTATCTGCAGAGGTACAGAACATTTGGTTGTATTTTTAAACGGATTTTTGTATATTTATTTTTTGGCGTCTTATTATATTTCTTCGTCCTTATTTTTCACGTTGTATTCCGAGCATAGCAGGGTAGGCAGAGAAAATCTGGGAACTTAAAGATACTATGTGTCCATTAAGACACATCCGTTCCTAAGTCCTACTGCTTGTTGATGGCGGAGTTCAACACCACGCTTTGCCTCGTTACTCGAGTAGGAATCGAACCCTCAACCTATACCGCAGAGTTTCACGCTTGTGGCCCTGCGATTGGCCTCAACTTGTATACTTGAATGTGAAAATAAAATTTTATAATATCGCTTCAAAAACGTCATTATAATTATATGCGTAATTTTTTTTGACATCCTTTGAAGTCTAAATTTAAAAACTACTTATAATTTAAAATATATTAATTATTAAATATAGCTTAATTAATATGACATGCTTTAGTTAGTTTACTTGTAGTACTTTAGTTCACAAATTGACAAAATAATTACATATATCAATATAATATTTACAAAGTAACACATTTGAATTTCTTAAAAATAAAATAACATATATTTCTAAGAATCGGAATTCAATTGCTACGCGCATCTGGTAGTAATATTATCCAGACTAAAGTACTAGAATAATCTACTCCTTACTCCAGATGGCGCTGTTCGTATAAAAGCTGACGCGCGTTAAATTTATGTCATATTTCAATTGAACACAGAAGTGAACGCTTACTTTATTTCACGAGTTTTAAACTTTCAAGTGTGCGTTTTCGTACATTCTTTCTGAAGTTTATTCCCCAAGTTATTGATTAGAAGAAGAAATGTCTCTGCTACCATATTTGTTCGACGATTACTCTTTTAGACGACCTCGTCGTCTCATCGACCAGGATTTCGGTTTGGGATTGACACCTGATGATCTTCTTACGGTTGCAGCAGGACCTGTACTTTCAAGAGAATATTATAGACCCTGGCGTCACATGGCAGCCGCAGCAAGAGATCTAGGCTCCAATATCAAATCTGATGCTGACAAATTCCAAATCAACCTAGACGTCCAGCATTTCTCTCCTGAAGAAATATCCGTTAAGACAGCTGACGGTTTCGTTGTAGTTGAGGGTAAACATGAGGAAAAACAAGACCAACACGGATACGTTTCTCGCCAATTTGTCAGGAGATATGCTTTACCAGAGGGTACACTACCAGAAACCGTCGAATCTCGTTTGTCCTCTGATGGTGTCTTAACAATAACCGCGCCCAAGAAAGTTCCAGAAGCTATTAAAGGAGAGAGGAAGGTGCCTATAGCTCAAACCGGTCCAGTTCGTAAAGAAATCAAGGATCAAAACGAGGAAACCAGTGATTGTAAGCAATAAATAATCATTCCAAAGTTAGGCAGTGCCATTTAAGACTGATAAGTATTATTGTGATAATACGTGAATAAATTTTCTTTTTTTGTTCAAGTTTAAATTGTTTCATTTCCCCTCATTTTTAGAAGTGATTTCTTTTTTGAGTAAGTACTCTTTCTCACTTATATACTTATACAATATTCGCTATAATTAAAATTACTTTTCCATCTTCTTTTCGTTTATTTATCTAATCAAAAGTGTGTTTGTAAAACACATAAATAAGTTTAAAAAATAAATTATTTAATACATTTGATAATTAACAATATTCTTGATCGAATATTATGTTTATATTATAATAGTTGAAATAAATAAATAGTATGTATATACACACTTAATTGCAAATATTGAATATATACAAACTACCTACATACTTACCTACATAAACAAGGAAATAGATATCTGCATTGGTATTAGATTTCCTTATCCATTACCATTATACTAGAATAAATATTATAATATAGGATATCTAAATTAAATAAATTGAGGCCGGTGGCAGCGCAGGCGCATAAAGTGTGCCTGTGTGTGTCTTTTAGGAAGGATTCAGGAGGACGAAACTTCATCGGAAGAATAGTATGAAAGCTCTGGTTGTTTCTCATATAGGTAAGAATATTTTTAACATACTGAGATTTCTTTTGATGTGAATTCTATTTTGAAGTGTTTCATGGATTGTTTGTATATGATTTTTTTCTCTTTGTCTTTTTTATAATCCGTTGATTCACTTAACTCATTTTTGTCAAAATATTTAAAGTATTCGCGTTATTCTACGAAAATTTGCCAAGTAATTCATGTAGTAATGAAATCTATAATTAAAGCCTTAATTTGAATATTTACGTTCCACACTGCAAAGAACAATTACTAACTTTCGACGGACGCAATCTTCAGCAAATCGAAGAAATTAACAAAATTCTTCATTGGGTTACTTCTAAAAGGATTAAATGTTAATTACCATAACAAAATAAAACAACAATATATTTTATATGAACCCTTTATTATCTACAACAAAATGACAGAACCTTGTAAGTGGGTAAATAATACAATTGATGTAATCGTGTATAAACAGTTTTACTTAGAAGCTCTGTTACCGCATACCACTACCGTGCTGCTTACAAGTCAATATCGGCTTGAAATTATATTATTAGAAATATTATAATTACTTTTAAAAAATGCGTGTAGTTTGAAGTGAAATACCAATTTTATTGGTTTGTTCAACTAAATTTCATTGGTATAAAAATAATTTATGAAACTGTAATTGAAATAAAATTTGTTAGTACCTAGTTATGTTTAACACAAACGGCTGAATATATATTTATTATATTAGAATTAAACCCAAATAGATTATTTAGGAAAATAAAGAAAAATAAAATACATTAGATATTTCCAAATAGATATAATATCATATGTTAGATATTTCCAAACCGATATTAAATTTCTACAATAATAAACGTATTGCTATACATTGAGTCTACGTCTCTGCACATCAATTGACTAATGTAGACGATAATATGGACTACGCGATTTGTTAAACTTTTGACAAAGGTGAGAAATAGATAGATACACCTTTTATAATCAAGCTTTATTCTACATATCGTGCAATCTATATTATGTCTTTACTTACTACCACACAATTTTTAAGCGACAGATTATAAAAAATTATAGACAGGTAACAAAATGTACAGAAAAAGAAATTATTTTTACAATAACATTTTTCAGTTATAAATAATTAACACATTCGTAATATACATTTTTGTAGATTATAATTAATTTTATATTTAATGTGCATGATGAACACGTAATTTTTGATAATTTTATTTGAATTTTATCCTGATCGAAATTGGCTACATTTGTTCGTATTCATTTTTCATCTTTAAAAAAAGATTTTCTGAACTGAAATGAAAGAACTGAAATTTTCTTAAAAAATTGGGGCATTAATAAAGTTATCGCATTATAAATAAAACAAATTATTGTTTGATGTTTTCTAAAATTCCTGCGAGATTTTGTACGGCTTTAATCACGAACGAGTACAATAGTAGCCAATTTCAATAATATTTTGCTTATATTTTTTTAAATATTTCAAAATACGACCAATCGTTGTGTCATTAATAATAATACAGTTTGCTTCATTTTATATTTTAATATTTATAATACTGTTACAATAAATATCTTAAATTTAAAATATATGTGCCGTGCTCTGTGTAAATAATCAACAATTTTTATATTTAGTTAAATAATCGGATTTATTCGAGTGTCCGTAATTCTATGATATCTATGTACATGGAAGGCATGAGGCGTGCGATTTATTTATAATCTGCAATATAAACCTTAACATGAATAAATTATATCTAATTTGAATATAAAATAACTTTAAATAATTATTTAGAAAGTATAATTTAGAAACATTTTACCTATTTTTATATACTATTCTATGTTCTAGTTTACGCCACGGCTGCTACTCTAGGAATATGATAAGTACAAAATTGAGCTTTATTGATATGTATCGTTTCAATTTCGCTAGTTTTGTGTCAATAGTGACGTCATTGTTATAAAATTATGCAACGAAATGTACTTTTAAATTGTAAATAATATAATTTTATATAAATAATTAAGATCATTCAATTACCCTATTAAGTGCTTAGAGTTAACCAAGACCCATATTTTTTTTAATCTATCGATGTGAAAACAATATAAAGAGAAAATTAAACATTAATCTTTTAAAAGTTACTGTAATATTGGTAACATATACATACATACATTATTTGATATAAAAACAGATAAGGCATATATAAATTCTCCTATAAACATCTAACAACGTACAACAAAACATATTGAAAAAAAATACACGCTTAAATAAATTTTACTACAATTATCGACAAAATACATGGACCTGTCTTTTTAAATTGACGTGCATAATATTCTTATGAATGGAAGGAGAAAATGATTTTTTAATTTTTTTCATAACTTTTTTTGTTTCAACTAAATTATGCATATTCGATAAATACAAGAAGCACTTTCTTTTAAAATTTAAGTGATGTAATGATAAAGTATGTCCACATATAAAAGTCATAACGTCAACAATATCATAATATAGGACGAGTAGAGACAAGTATCTTCCATATATATAAATTTTGGTAAAAATGAAAAACAAAACGCAAATTATGTTTCTAAGTAACATTTTAAAATTACATACTGATAATTTAAAATTAATAGGTCTTCTTTTTCACTTTATTTTATGGATGTCTACTTTATACTCTTTGCCTCTACTCTTGATGTCTGATGTGATAATTTCAACGATTTACCATTTAATATTTAATAATTATTACAGTAAATATTCTATAAACATTAAAAATTATATATTAGTCTAAATTGATATGTTTCGTTTAGAATTTTTAATTCGATTTTACACATTTACTAATAAATTGCTCAATTTTGAATATAATTGATAAATAAAATAGGACTATGCCTTTTTTTAGGATAATATATGTATAAGCTATTAAGTATAATATTTAATCTCCATTGTTACTTAATTGAATGTTAATAAACATTTAATTTAGTAACAATCTAATGTTTACCGGTACGTGTTTGTAATGCAAAATATATTTATTATATTTTAACATTAATTTTTAAATATTTTAACGTTATACCGGAAGCTACAATCCTAACTGTTCCTAAAAGAAAGCAACCAAGTAAATGAAAGTCTAGTTTTTTTTGTACATTAACAGTTATAAGAAACTAACAGATCTACTTCATTACAAGTTTCCAAACACAAGACTCTAGACTACTTCAAATTAAAGCTTCTCTCGTTACCAAATAAAGCATTACCGTCTGTAATGTTTCAATTATATATTTATCTAAGTGTTCTAAGTAATGCTAGTGACAGGTTGTATGCAACAACGTTGGTTTTACTTTATTTATTTTTTTTTATCAGCTCCACTATGTATTCCACATGTAGCAGGTTAGGCAGAGGGTGTGAGTGTTAAGACACTCCGCTCTCAACTTTCCGCTGAATTCTGGAAACATTGAGTGAAGGAACTCTCCACCGCGCTTTGCCTTGACACCAAAGCGAAGAATTGAAAATATTAAATATTTCATTTCCTCCAGTTAGCCAGGAATAGAACTCACAACCTGTCGAATTTACAGGCCTCGTATAATGATGATTATTTCTTTTTATGTTTTAATTTTCTATTTTTTATCACCAACGTTGTTGAACACCTGCCCGCGTGTCCTAATAGTGCGTTCACATTTATAACCTCTACTTACACTTATCTAACAGAAAGGCGCATTTCTACAACAGACTACTCCTATGTAAAATATCCTTTACAATTAGATTCTACTAAATATTTCAAAGAAAGTCCCCTAAAACACTTAAACGAAAGACATATTTTGAAAAAATTGAATACCTATACGGTAAGATAAAAGGGGTTGGGCTTAAATGAGGCAAATGAGCTGATAAAAGCTACAATATTTATATAAGTAATATAATAAAAAAGTTTTGTGGGGTAATATGAATCATTTGATAATAAATGTTAAAAAACTTGTAACAGTTACAATAGAAGACGGATCGTTAAGTCAGTTGTACATTTAATATAAAGAATTTGAAGATTTAGGTACGCCAATAGAAAACCAGGTGACCCGCACTCTCGTTCGCCATGTTATTTCCATAGAGAAAAAAAAAGCAAGTATGTAGACTATTATTATTTTGTGAGTATAAAAAACATTTTTAAAAGGACCATAACCAATATTGTATCAGATTCATAGCCCCCTCATAAACCACGAAGTAAAGAAAACACTAACAGTGTAAAAGGCATAGTACACTTATTTACAAAACCCAGCCTTAAAGATCGACCTACAAGCACCAGTTCTAAGTCGAAATTAAAATGAAAAACACTTAACTATGATATGTTTAGTTCATCTCAGTCTTCATACTACTACTAGAGTCAGTCCTAACCTAACGGATTTTCCAATCCCATAAGAAAAGGACGCGATTTTTCCAAAACATAAAACACCAAAAAGCATCTCAGAATCAAAATACACTATAGAAAAATATTTAGGTATAATTGCGACGAGTTCATTTAAAGTATATATTGTAATCTTCACAGCTTTTTTGATATGTAACGTTTTATATACATTTAGTCTTATATCTAAGTCGGTGTTGTTTCGTGCGTTTCCTAAAGCGAGTGCCTGATTATAATTAACATCTATAATTTCATTAAATCTATAACATTCGAAAATAGACAATACAAAATCTTCTACAATATACTCTGAGAAAGGAACAACGTCTAATGTATTCGAATGAGTGAATAAATTCGTTAAGCAATTGACGATATTTTTGATGTTGATTATAATATCATTATAATTGATAAGTGCAAAGTTTAAATTGATAAGAAAGGATTTTAATATGTTGTATATATTACCTAGAAGAATACCACCTTCTTTAAAGATGTACTCCAGAATAAAATGTATATAAATCTCTTTGAAATTAATGACAATAGAGAATATTAGGGTAAATAAGAATATACGAAATTGTTTCATATTGGACAATAATGTCAAGATGCATATTAAAATATAAAGGGACGTCAAAGGTCTATTAGCACTGATGGCGGAGCTGGGCGGTGCTGGGTACACTACGTCGACTTCAGCTATTTTGAAGATTGATAGTAATAAGTGAGATGATATATCCTCGTGCTGGGAGTTGATACGAGATTTGACTATTTTGAGGACGTCGATACAGGCCTCCTGGAATAAGGTTGATTAATATTATTAACTTAATTAATATTAAATAATGAAATTAAAAATAATTTTACTGTTATAATATTTTGTATGCTGCTATTTGCAGGGTACAATGAGAAGCCGAAAAAAAAAGTGTCATGGCCTCGTTTGTGACGTCAAGTCTGAGTAATCGTGCAATACCATGTATTGTACCACGTCGTGCTGCATCGTTTGCTTAGAGACAACAAAATTATAGTCTAAGAACAAAAAAAAATGTCCATACATAAAAATTAAGTAATTTAGCAAGTGGAAATGTAAAAATAAATAAACATATTAAAATTTTAAAATACCTTTTCTCTATCGAGCAACCCCTCTCCCGCTTCTTTGAGAGCGTCTTGTTCTTTAGGCGGCACGCTGGCTGATATGATCACATTCTCATTGCTAATGTTGAACAAAGTAAGAGTGCAGTTTGTCTGAAAAATAAATAAATAAATAATTTTCATTATGGTTTTTTTTAAAACAAGATACACATAAAAACAAACCACCTATACGTCTCTTGAAGAGATCGAGAGAATGTTTGTAGGATGGACATGTGATTACGTACCAGTTAGCGTAGCGTAGTTAAATTTGACTGGGAATCAGAATCTACCAGGGAAAAGTTTTAATTGAGAGAAAGCAAATTATCTATAAATCTATGCACTATAATTAGCATATTTAATCACCTCTCCATGATGAACAAAGTGTAGATACTGCTGCAGTAGCCGCACCGCGTCCTCTGCCCCAAGGCCAGTGTGAGGTCGCAGTAGAGCCTCGTCCACCGCGCTGAAGCCCAGCAACAAGTACACGCCTTCTGGTAGCTTGTATTCTCCTGGAATTTGTTTATTTTGCACTGTTAAGTAAGAAAAACTTCATAAAAATTACTTGGGTTTAAACAAACTTTAATTAAAACAGGAATTTATTAAGAAGCTCCTTAAGATTAATTTCAATTAGTTTGAGCTGAATTAAAAACATTCTAATACCAGAACTTACCAGGATTAGGCCTCATACAGATAAACGATCCAGAGTAGCAATAGCAACGTCCTCTGTAAGCCTGGTAGGCGGGTGCCGCGTGTGAGTAGTGCGCCAGGCGCGACGAGCACGGCGCCCGCGGCACGCACGCCACCTTGCAGGATACTTGGAGCGATGCCTCGCACACGCACAGATCTGTGCACTCTGCTAGTTCCGCTGAACGGTATAGCTGGAAAATTTTTATATATTTAAATATTATTAAATATTATTATAAAGAAAAGAAAAGAAAAAGACTAGAACGAGACAAATGTAGCAAGAATCGGTAGCAAGAGGCGGTCGAATTTTATTTTTTTATATTATGAAAGTTTACTTAATCTGGACATACGGAAAAATAATAGAAGTAGGTAGTTTTTATTAGTGCATTGAGTTTTAAGAACATACATGAGATGTTTTTGCATCTCAACAGGCAAACAATTACAAAAATATTCCAAAATAATATGAAAGATGAAACAGCGTACTTGAGTCTTCTATAATTAATATTCTGTTGTTAACGTCTTAGTAAATACATAAAATAATAATCTAACATACATTCCACTGGGAACATTAAGCTTGGCATAATAATCAAAATATATATCTACAGATACAAACTCACTCGTCTCGTTTCCCCCATCTTAATATACTGCGCCTGATCATCGCTCTCCGGTTTCTTCACTATACAGTACTTCGTCGGTTCCAACGTGGTTGTCGGCCGAGGAGTGGTTGTTGTGGTTGTTGTAGTCGTGGTTGTTGTGGTTGTCGTCGTTGTTGTGGTTGTTGCTGGGGTTGTGGTTGTACTGGCTTCGGTTACTGGCTCGGATATTTGGGCCACTTCGTTGGGTCCAATCGTTTGTTCAGACATAGTAGTTATTGGGCTTAGTTCCTCTCGGTTTTCCTGAATAATGGACAATAAGTAAATTTGTCTAATTTGTTTATGTTTGATAAACATTATAAATGGAATGATTTTTTAAAGATAAACAATGAATGAATATAAAAATTGAATTAAATTGTGCAGTAATTACGAATTTCCGCTTATTGCATATTTACAAAGAGTTCTTGAATAATAGACCGAAAACGAGGAACCCTGATTGATGCCGGATATAGACTAAAATATATATGTATATATTTATTTTGAATACCTGCATAACATCGACTTGAGGCACTTCATACTGCGTCGTATGACGATGATGGTGGGTTGTAGTCTTGTGGTGGATCGGTGGTTCTGGGGGTAACGTGATGTACCTGATGCCATTGTCGAAAGGCGTCGTAGTCAGCAATGATCCGTAGGTCTTCACGTGGTAATCGCTTTGGGATTCAACTGGAAAGGCAAATTTATATACTAATTAACACTAGTAAACGCGACAGCTTTAGGTTCGATTCTCACTCGGACGAATTAATTATTTTCATTTTTTCGCTAATGGAACCAAAGCGCGTCTCTCAAATTGGGTAGAAAATTGGGAGAAGCTGTCTAATCACTAGTTGACCTCTGTGTACCCTGCTATAAAGGAGATGAAGCGTGAGCCAAAAAAATATTTCAGTATAAAACAATTTTGTTTATATAATAATTTTCTTACCGACACAAGGATTAAGCCACAACAGCCTCTGCCAGCCTAAACAATCGTACAGCTGAGCGAAGTCAGTCCCCCGACAGGCGCAGGCAGCTCGGAGCTGGGTACCAAGTATTGCTACAACAGCTGCACGGCAAGCTGCTGGGGAACCAGCACAGCCCTGAGTCACTGCGTCCACAGCACACCATTGTTCGTAGTTTTCTAGGCGAATCCTGGAAAATATTAATGAATGCTAATTAAAATGGAGAATGAGTTGATTCTGGGAATCGAACCCGCCTATAGGTACTATTTTATTATACTTGTTTGTTATTTTTTATGTTTCACAATAATTACAAATAGATTATAAAAAACGATTTACTATAATAAAAAAGAAAATATACTTCAGCCTTATAACACAATCCCTTTTGTACTGAAAATAGAATATTTTCAGGTATATACTAGATGTACCTATATGAAAATAGGCAACAAGATACAAATATTTTGGCATGCGAGGCACACGTGATACGTACTCGTACGTAGGGGAAGACGCTGATTGATTTACAAAGTAAACAGTCGCTCCGTGTACTCTATATAATATGAGAGCATGTAAAATTGTATAATGTATTATATTGTTGCTTGTGATAATACATTACTTCTGGAAGATAATTTTGTAGGATTAGAGAAAAAAATGCTTGGTAATAGCTGTTGAAGCTGCTAAGTTGAAATCTAAATGATTAATCGTATTTTTTAGCTTCATGCTATATCTCGTACTTAGCAGGGGAGGCAGAGGAAACCTGGGAACCTAGTGTTGAGTCACTCCGTTCCCATTAAGACACAGGTTTTTATATATTAAGATTCCGATCCCCACTTTTCAACGAATTCTTGAGGCATTGCGTGTTGAGTGGCGAAACTTACCATCGACCTTTGCCTTGTTACTAGAGAGAGGAAATGAAAACATTAAATACTTTCTTCTCAAACATGGAGTGCAGTCATTGCAGAGTACTTAACTACGTGTTTTTTATACTTCATTTTCATAAATTATCTAAGCAAAATTATTATAAAAAACTAAAAATGCTCCAAAATATTGTTTATCCATAAAATATTATCATCGTAATTTGCACTTTGCACTAGTAGAGGTGAAAAATTAAACGGCCAAAATTGAAAACTAGAAACAAGGGACCGCGGGCAGCGGGCAGCGGGCAGTCTCATTGCGGTCAACTGCAAATTGATTGGACGGTCTGTCAATCCGCTTTATCAGTGGAAATACGCTTCCAAATATTTGCTCTACGTTATGTGTTATTAAATATAGATAGGTATTTAAATTTTGCGTTTTGTTAGGCTTGACTCAAAAAATTGTGCTTACTTCGGTAACAAGACAAGGCGCGGCGTTAAGTTCTGCCGGAAGACTTTCTGCCGAAGAGATTCTACCGGAGGGTGGAGAAAAGAGTGCATAATAAAAATAATGAAAAATGCACATTGAATAGTGAATATATTAGATAGGTAATCAAGATTCGCACATATACTTGGCTTTTTAATAAAAATACTTTTGCCCGCGGCATCGTCCCTGTAGTCAAATGGAAATAATACAACTGTGATCGCATTTGTAGTGGGTCACATCGAAAAGTTGTAATATAGAGCCTTCGTTGATAAATGGTCTATCCATAAAATAATTTTCCAATAAGAACCGGTAGTTCCTGAGATTCTGACTCCCACAAAACAAACTCTTCTGCTTTATATAATTTGCATAGGCAGAAATTTGCCATTGCCAAATAAATTGCCATTTATAGTATGTTATTAGTTTTCTTAACTAGAATTTATATGTTTGACAGTTTTTTATGTCAAAAAGGTCTATTAACAATGGCTCAACACATTCTCTGAAACACGTCGGAGTTCATCAGTACATCCATTAACTTCTGATTGGAGTGGGCGTTGCTTAATCTAACCAATCTGTATGGTAATATTAGTATATAGCTATGACTCTTACAAATATACTCCGTTTCCTCGTAAATAAGAAAATTAACTGCTAAATTAAAATTAAACCGACTTACTGCCAATTACCTCGGTACTTTGTTTACTATTTAAATGTTTTTTTAATGTTTTGTTAAACAAATTCAAATTAATATCATTTAAATTAATATCAATATCTCAAATACTACTAAATCGATTTTGATGAAACTGGGACTGTTGCCTAAACTGGAATATAGAATTTTGCCTCATTGAAATCTAAAAGGATCATGTCATGTTATTTACTTAATTCAGCTTTCAACAAATAGTTCTGATATGTTAAAATGAAAACTGAATTTTGCAACGTTCGCTAATAAAATTGTCGACAACATAATAAAAACAACAAAATATGAATTGGCACAATCTAACACATAAGGTTCCCATACAAACGTCACGTTCACCGAGCAACCGCAAATACAGACGCTTAGTTATAACGGCATTGAGGTCTGGACAACACTCAATTATGAATGTGCGGTTGATTGACAACAGTTTGAAGGCATCCTTTTAGGCTACACTTTTTTTCATTACTTTAAGGAACACACACACACACACACACACATGTGTATGAATGTGCGCTAGTGTAGGGGAGAGCGGGGCCAAAAGTTCCGATTTTTTTTTAACCTCAAATATTGCTACGAATACTTGATTTTAGTATTTATACAATATAATCAAATTCAACTTACATATCTAGACTTGCAATTAAAACAGTAATTTGGGGTATTCTTTGTAAGACTTAATTATTATGATTTTTTTAGTGATTGAAGTCGGAAAGTAACAACTTACCCCGACTTGGGGCAAGTTGTTAACAGACCGGGGTAAATTGTTACCATATTTTTAAAGCTATTATTTGTAAAATAAAAAACAATAAATAATCGAACAAAGCCTGTTTATTTAAGGAATAATCAACAGTATCATAATAATCACCAGGCGCAAAAGCAAATCTTTTTTAACCGATTTCTGTAAGAAAAGGAGATTATCAATTCGACTGTTTCTTTTTTTTATGTATGTTACTTCATAACTTTTGATTAGGTGAACCGATTTTGATGATTTTTTTTTATTTGAAAGGTAGTGCTTCCCATGTGGGAACCAATTTTTTTTGGTCATTTTTTGACAATGGTATCTATGAGAAAATCACATAAGTATTAAATTTGTATTGGTACATGTGCGACAAAATGACGAATAACTCAATATCACGCCAACTGATTCTAATGATTCTTTTCTTTTTTGAAGTGTATCCTCACTTCAAGGATATTTTGATGAAAGTTTGGTTAGGTTCCGATTATAAAATCCGGTCAAAATTGAGAAAATTTGTTTTTATTTTGGTAAATATTAATTATACTGGAATAGTAAGTAGGAATAGTAATAGTAATACAAGGGAAAACTTTGTTAAAATTATTGTCAGGAGTAAGATTCCCCATCGTTGCATTTCTTTTCAACCAACCTCAAAAAAGAAGTTTTCATTTTCAACAGATTTCAAAAAAGGGAGAGGTTCCCAATTCGCCCGAATATTTTTTATGTATTTTCTTGTTAATATACCAAAATGTTAGTTTCCACAAAAATAATACCTAATTGAATCAAGTTTTACATATCACAACAGATGCCACTCGTTAACAACCACTACCACCATAACCAACACTCGTTTAAGAAGTATCCTTTTAAGGTTACTTATCACTTAAAATCGTAAAAAGAATTAATTTTGAACAAAAAAAAACCGAACCGAAAAACAACGGAACTAAAAAGTAAAAGATAATTTTTCATAAAATAAAACTTATTTTAATTTTGTTAAACCAAAATAATAAACAAAAATTTTATACCTTTAGGTTTTCGCACTTAATATGTATGTAATTCTTTCGTAACAGTTTTTATCTTATTCCTGCAATCTTTGAAAACTACATCCTCTGCTTTTTACATCAACTCATATGACACATAACCTCGAGTTGATTTCCGAGCATAAGTCCGCATGTTACTAAATTACAATATTTTTTAGTATGAAAAATTACAATATTTACATCCCATTATTGGTACAAATGAATTGGCGAAAGTTTTTCGTCACAACAACATGCCCCAAAAAAAGGGAACATCTAGCCCCAAAAACACGTGTTGAAAAAAAATTAAATATAAATATGATATAGAAAACATAAATAATTTACAAATAGTGTTCCGAAATAGTAGGTAATATAATGTAAAAAAAACACTAACATATTCGAGGCTAATCGTTAAAATTTGTGAGATAGACCAAAAATATGAAATGCAAAAATATTTACAATCGTGCACCAACGACACCCGTGTGCTATTCCATTGGTTTCGGGTGCCACTGGATTGTTCAATATGCTGGCCATGGGTGCGCTATCACATTGCATTTCACTATATGTTTACTAAATATTCCTATCACTTTTCTCCGCGAAATTATTTCCATCGGAACAACTTACCTCGGTAACTTTTAGCCCCGCTCTCCCCTACATAGTTTTAATTTATTAAACTTGAACAATGATTAAAATCCATAATTAATAAATTGGTAATTTATATTAATTTTTGGTAAAATAAAAACATAAAAAACAAATCGATTGCTACACATGTAAATATTACCTAAAAGTCTATTAAACTACAATAATAAATCTACATGATGAAAACCCTATCCCGAGGTCTGTAATTTTCAAGTAACTTCTACATTAATAATTAAGCTTCACATAAGTACATTATTATGTGCATTCTGCTAATTAAGGATTAGAGCTTAATCATTGGCATAGAATTAATATTACCGTTGACTAATGATATTCTGAGGCCGGATTCAATAGAATTCGAATCGATTCAATCGAAGCGGCATAGTACTGTTTACATGATGGTTGTGGGTTCGATTCCATTCGTAGAAAGTTTTTTATTTCCATCGATTTGGTGGCAAGACAAAGTGCAGCGTTGAGTTCCGCCTTTCAACGGGCCGTCTTGAAATTAAAAGTGAAAAATAAAGCTATGACTATACAAAAATGTAAAAATGTTTCTGACCAAGCAGTAAAGACTAAGAAAATTAAAATGTAACGAAGAATGTCAGAATACTAGGTTCCCAGATTTCATCTGTCTACTCCGCTAGGTGTGCTACAGTGTCAAGCTAAAAAGTATTTTATAATTTTTATCGTTGGAAACAATCGAGGTCATAAATTTAGCATAATTTTAATTGATCAGAATGATCTGATTTGATAAACGTGATGTGTAAATGTGTATCCGACTTTTAATTGAACATTGAATGTCTTTAGGATCTCAGCTATAGAATAGAGTGAAAGAAAACACTAACACTTTTGGTTTCCATGGCTTTCAATGGCGGTGGATATCAAATGGTCTCCATATTTGTTAAGAAATGTATAGTAACGTTGATATTATTCAGTCAATATTCGGAGACAACAGAAGAAGAAAGTGTTATCATTAGGTCCGTTTTATCCACTCCACAGAAACACTGGAGTGAAGTTAAAAAAACGGAACAAGTTCATTCAAAGAGACGACATCATATTAAAAAGCATAACTAATATAAAAATTAAAATTAACTTACTATATACTAGTAGTATTGACTTCGAAAACTGAACTCTGGACTTCTAAGTAATTGGCTGGCTTATTATTTCGCTTCTCAAGTGTATTTACAGTGTTTCTGTACGTTCGTTCGATCGTTGCTATTTAATTTAGACTGCTCCGTTTCGCTGCCGGTTTATTTTATTAAATAAACTAAGGTTTACCGCACATTTCAGTTTTATACTTATTCTATTAAGAGGTTTATATTGCAATGAGTACTTATTTTGTATTTCAATTATATTTATATTACTATCATGTCGTTATTGAGCCAATAATTAAATATAAATTAAAAAACAAAGTGCATTGGATGGTTAAATATAGAATTAAAAAACAATAATGAAAAAAAAAAACGCTATATATTCAGATTTTTTTATGAATAATACTTAGTAGTTATAGCATTGTATAATTTTATAATCAACTAGCGGACCCGGACGCGGCTACGCCTGCTTGAAATATAAGAATATAATTTCTATAGAAATATAATTTCAATCTAGATGAAATGCTAAAAGTGACTATTATATTTATTTTCATAAGGATGAATATCAAAATGACGCGGTAACGCGGAACGCGGTCGCGTAGCGACGACGGTTGTTATTAAGATGGCAGAATAAATTGCATGTCAAATTAGAAAGTATTTTAATTTATTACTACATATTTGTAATGTAATGTTATATAGCCTATAACACTTCTGAAGAATGCAGCTTTCATACAAAACAAAAACAAAGTAAATCGATCCAGTAGATCCAGAGATCTTAGCGTTCAAACAAACAAACAAACAAACAAACAAACAAACAAACTCTTCCGCTTTATTATATTAAGTATAGTATAGATGTAAAAGACAATATTTTTCGGCAAAATTAAAGGACTAACAACCGGGACCTATTTAAGATGTACAGAGGTCTTTGGGAATATTAAATTAATTGAATGAAGGGTTGTCGGATTGTCGCTGTAGTGAATATTGATTATTGCTATGTTTTTAGTAATTGACAAAACTAATCAGCTTCATGCTGTATCTCGCACACAGCAGGGTAGGCAGAAGGAACCTAGTCACAAAACAAAGATCGATGAACTGAGGTCTCCCTACATGAGCACAATATGTTTCTAGGCACATACAAATATACACATATACACACATAGTGGTAATCTTTACCCTCCTTTACGTTGCGCAGTGAATACGGTACTGGGCCATGGATTTCTCTTCCGACTGGGCTTTATTTCTGTTGATCTGGACTAGCCTTGAAAGCGTCACCGGGCGGAGAGGGGCGAAAAGAGTTTTGATAAACGCTCGTGGTGGGCCATGGATTCGAATCAAGTCATTTTTATAGCTTCGTCTAAGAAAGTTTAGAATCTGTTACACAAACAGCTATATTAAGCCAAATTCTAAGTGCCCGGGGTAACTCCATATGTAAACTGGATTATTTTCAAATATTTAATGCGTGATCTATACTAATATAATAAAGCGGAAGAGTTTGTTTGTTTGTTTGAACGCTAAGATCTCTGGATATAGTGGTCCGATTTACATTGTTTTTGTTTTGTATGAAAGCTGCATTCTTCAGAAGTGCTATAGGCTATATAACATTACATTACACATATATACTAATATATTAAAATACTTATTTCTAATTTGACATGCAATTTATTCTGCCATGTTAATAACAACCGTCGTCGCTACGCAACCGTTACCGCGACATTTTGATATTCATCCTTATGAAAATAAATATAATAGTCCCTCTTAACATTTTATATAGATTGAAATTATAGTTTACTGTATAACATTCTAATAAATAATTAAGGAAATGTCACTGATTCGGAATGACCTAGCCTACGAGTGGTATAGTATGAGTATGACCGACGCGAACGGGCAGATGACATTGACGGTTTTATAAATTTTCATACATTTTCGAACTATTGTTATTTTTTATGCAATTATTTGCTGCTTATAATTTATTTAAACTACAAAAAATGAAATAAAAATTTTCAAATCGAACCAATAGTTCCTGAGATTAGGGCGTTCAACCAAACAAACCTTTCAGTTTTATAATATTAGTATAGATTTTACCAATCCATGATATTCGATAAAAACAAACAACCCAGTATAGCTACAAAACAAAACCTCTTTATCTAATTGTGCCGTACGTACGTATGTGAATGCGCCCTAATGCAGTTAGGTTATACGTTGAATGCGCACGGTAATACTGTAAGGGCCCTCGTAAATGCGATTGCATTTCGGTTTCTCTATGGTTTATTTATTTTGCTTTAGCTATATTAATGGTGATTGTGGTCTTTTATTTTTATTTATATAATAGATTATAACTAAGAGGCAATCGTGGTAGCGTAGTGGGAGACTGTTTGATTTTAAATGCACCAGTTGCGGGTTCGATTTTCACTCGGGTGAACGAATTTTCATTTCTTCGCTGTTGTGATAAGACTGAGCGCGGCGTTGAGTTCTGTCACTTAACACGTAATGTCTCGGAAATAGGGCGGAAAATAGGTAACAGAGTGTTTTAACACTACTACCCGTAATACAGCGTGAAGCTAAAAAAAGATATAGGCATCTGAGTAGAATTAATATTTGCTTTAATATATTTAAAATGATTTTTCTTATAATTCAAATATCAGATACAGTTTTAATTACATGTTTTTTCCTAATTAAACTAACACTAAACAAACAAACCATTTGTCTAAATACCGGTTACATGTAGTCGTTAACGTTACGAATGCACTAGCAACGATCGCAATTGAGATTGCCTTTTTGTTTTCTTACATTTTATTACCTATAAAAGTCTTAAATCCAGTGTTAAGATTTTGGCTTTCCTATTTTCAGTTCGATTTTTACAACGTTGAATGATGTGTCGAAAAGGAAAATGCAATTCAAGAACTGCCTCCAGAATTCAGCAGAAAATGGGGAACGGAGTATCTTAACACTAGGTTCCCTCTGGCTATCCTGCTGTGCGCGGGATACAGCGTGAAGCTGATTCAGATTCAATTCAAGAACGACTACAAATAATTCATTCCCCCGAGCTGGAATTCAACCCACGAGCTCATCTACAGCCAAATGCTCCACGCTGCGCTACGAGAGCCTCATGAAAAGAAGCCTTTCATTATTAAATTGCTCTGATTTCGGTTCACTCGGACCAAGTGAAAGGTTAAAGTGTAGATTTACTATATAATAAAGTGTTCAGCGATCTGGTAATAATTCAGTGATAATTTCATAAAGTCATTTATTATGGACTTTAATATTTGTTTTTGTTTATACCATCTTAGCGAAGTAGAACAGAGTTTGACTGTAAAAGCGATGATATTGATATTTATATAAAATTTAATTTTAATAATATTGCAGTTATAACGTACATTCATGCACGGGTTCTTCTCGAGAGAATATTAATATTTATGGCAGGAGTATAGCCGTTCCTGGCAGGAGTACTGGGTTAGGTGGAACCACAAGATAAGCATTATGGTGTCTAAGCAAGGAAAGAAATATAATTAAGTTACGTTTTCACAACTGTCACGTTAATTAAAGAAACCTAAATTTTAATTTAACCCGGTGTCAATGAGACCTTGCCCATTTTATTTTCCTTATAGCTCATTATAGAGCCTTTCAATCAATGACAACTAACAGTTTAGTCGTACAACAGCTTTAGTGGCAGTTATATTGACACAAAGTTGAAAAAGAAATAGCATTCTCTCTCGCCAAATGATAATTATAAGCAATTATCTTGGGTAGCAGAAATTTAATAAAAGTAGATTTTCTTAGTTTATTATTTAAATAATATTGAAGATAGTTGTATTATATAGCCGGCCACTCTAGAAAGGAGCTGTTAAAATATTCATGCATGCATTACAGCGGAGCGACAAAAGTGTAAATCCAATAACTCAAAAGTAGATTAACTCTTGAAAACAAGTCTTTCAGATTCGAATTTACAGTTAACAAACTAAATAAAAGCACTTTTCTTTAAAATATTAGATTTAATATATTTTTTACACGTTTATTGGATAATGAAGAATATTTTTTTTATAATGTTTTAAATCTTTTAGTTTGTTCTTTATGTACTTTTAATAGATATCTATTTGTATCCTTTTTACATATAGTGAATGTTTTAATCTATCAGTCGAATAAATTACTTCAAATTTTTGGCCTATTTGAGCTTACATTTTAATTTGTTTTCTTTGTTTTGTTTGACATATTTATACAAAAATATTTTAAATAAAAAAAATACTACGAGAGTGATCCAGCTCTTACGTAAATTACTATTTATTGTATTGTCAAGTAATGTATCTCAACAAATTTTGTAGTTCGTACTATCTAACAGTCAAAGAAATGTGATAATTATATATTTTATTTTCTTTTGTTCTAGAATCGAAAGTGGAGTAACAAACATGACTTTACGTTATATTATACTAAGGTATACTAGTCATAGTCCAAAATTTTATCGTGTAATTTATCGTGTAATTTAAGCAGTAAAATCGAAACTTCCAGGTATTTCGAGAAATCATTTCTTAGTACTAACTAGCCTATATATATGCCTATAATAAATAAGATAACATTTTATTATTATAATTAAATAGATAGATAAAGATAATACTCCCTACAGTTTTAACATATCATTACCTGCACTCCGGCTCTTCACGGCAGGCGTGGGCGAGGGTGTGGCAGGCGGGCAGGGGCGACCCGGCGGGGGGGCGCTGTGCACACGACGGATGCAAGCGCTCCTGTGCGTTCATGCACGAGTCCTCCTTATTATCTGTTTTCCTGTGAACGTTTTAAATGTTGTTAAATTTTTAATTTTTTTTTCTCTTAGCTTCACGCTGTATCCCGCACATAGCAGTGTAATTAGAGGGTATCTAGTGTTAAGACACTTCGTTCCTCATTTTCCATCAAAGTCTGAGACCATTGAGTGACCGAATTCAACATCGCATTTTGTTCTGTTCTGTTCTTTCTATTATGGCGGTCCGAGCGTGCCAGTTGAGCACAAAATCACTTCGCCAGTGTCACGTCGATGCCTCGACACCAGAGCGAAGACATGAGGCCAGACGTGGCGTGTCACTGTCGACGTGACAGGTTGTTTTTTCAATTTCCATTCGAGGAACTAAAATGTTTCATATAAAGTGGTATATATAATATATTTTTGTACTAATTAATTTATAAAAAAATATGTTAGTGGTACGACTACTTGCTTATAAACTGCCATACACAAAAACGTATAATTTCTTAATAAAAATAGCCAAATTTTGAACTTACTTGCATAAACAAAAAGCAATTTCGGTATTCCAATGAACACCAGATTTCCTGTAAAAGCCTCTCAAAGCCGCCATACAGCCCTCTCGATCACAGTCCGTGGCGTGACACTTCTGGAGCACCGGCGTTAGTGATGTCACGCACTCACTGTCCTTTATACAGGTGTCGAGCGCCACGTGGCACGTCGATTGGAGTGCCACTTTGTCATCACCTGGTTTACCGTTCTCTTTGGCAATCCTCTCTGTAGGTAGTGGTAGGTTTTAGGGTGTGTGTTTTTGTGTTTTTTTGTAAATAGAAAGAATTATAAATTACATAGAAAATTTATGTCTGTAGAAATTTATGTGTAGATATATGACTAGGAAACTAAATTAAACTAGAAAACAGCTACTTATATAAGTAAATATGAATATTTCTTTGTATATTCTCCATCCGTGACACTTCTGTTGAGACATCATGAGTGATGTCATAGACTCACTATCCCTTATACAGGTGTCAAGTCCACATGTCACCTCCATTGTAGTGCCATTTTGTCATTATATCTAGAAAACATTGTGTCTTGTGTACAAGAATGTGTATACGTAACAAAAATATATTAGAACAAGGTTTTATAGGTTATTCTTAAAGTATCTTTTATATTTTGGAACGCTTTTTAACAGTCTTTTTATATATTTTTTGTTTTTAGATGACAGATTTATTTACAAAATCACTATTTTATGGTTTTGTTCACGAAATTCACCACTCGAGTGTTTCGATATATTTTTAACTAAATCATAATGTTTTTTATTCATACAATGTGCTACATTAGTTAAATAAATTATGTATTATATTTCATAATAATACTTCAAATAAATAAATAATTAAATGACATGGATAAACATAAATAATAGGGCAAACTTAAAGATAACCAGAAAATAAATCCTTTTTTTAATTAAAATATAAAACACTAGTGGGGTTAATACTCTCATATACTCATGCTTAGGAAAAATATTGATTACAGTGTCATAAAAATGATATATTTATACTTGTATGTGAATATAACGTGAGCGCAAAATTTTCATATAAACTCAAAAATTTCAGATGAGTGATTTTGTATGGGACCATGGATACAATTTAGTACCAAGCAATATCAGAACTCACATGCTAAGGAAAAAAATATGATAGTCGTATAAACGACATGTTGATGACAACTTACAACACTTGTAGAGGGCGTGATATTGGCTGTATATAGACTTACCGTGAAGGTTTCCCATTAAAATGTAACTTGTTAAATCCGACGCTGGTATGCGACAAATCATTGGAGATATAAATCTTTCGAGTTTTTAGCGCAATTTGCAAAGCCCCGCGGAGATTTACGTGTTAAAGCGCCTTTGGTAAATCGCCCCTTTTAAACTAATTCTTCTATTGTACGGTGGACCAGAAGTAGGAAAGCAAATTTCAAGATTTCTAAAGCGCTAAATTAAACCTTTCTAAGTGTTTACTACGCAAAGCTTTACTCATGTTATTACACCGTTAATATCGCCCCTCTGCAATTTTAATTCAACTATTCTATACTTCGCTAAATCCAGTCGTGAAAGGGCTACTCGTGGTATACAGGGGTTGAAATGATTCACGCAGGGGATGAATGAGAAGTGGACTCACGGGATGTGCTATGAGAAGGGAACCACCGTGTTCTCGATGACATTGTAGGGGGTTTTTCTAGAAATGTACAAATTTTGAAGCTGAAGTGTCAATACGATATCTATGGTTAAATTGTCTGTTGAAAGTGTACCTATTTGTATCGGTTGCCTAATAATCTAATTTTTCAGTTGAGTTGTAAACCATCTTCGTTTCACTAATGTCTTTCACTATAATTAAACATATACGTACGGTTCTCATCAATGTATCCCGGTCCGTAGACGGTCTTGGTGGCATACAGGGGATCTTCACTCCCCCCTGGCTCGTGGTTCCAGCGGTGGTGGTGATGGCCGTGAGGATTGTAGTGTGGACTTGCATACCGATGGATATGCGTCATTATTTTGTCCGGGGCGATCAGGTTCCCGTCCTGCGTTATCGACATACCGCCAATCCAAGAGGTGACTCCCGTCGCGTTCCGATTAGCGGTGCGTCCGTCGGACATCAGCTTTACTGCAAGTGCATCCGTATCGCTTAGCTGTGGAAGCGGCAACCGGTCCAAAGCGCGATGGTTCTCAATTGAGTGCGATCGCGCAGGGCCGGTTCGGCGCAATGATAAAACCCTACTGAATTAAAAACGACAAAAAACAACGATATCGACAAAAGTACGACATAAAACGGGCAAAAGTAAAATTGCGTTAATTTCGAGTTTCGTTTCTGATTATATTAGCAAGCCTTCCTCAGTGGCAATTATACTGAACGATTATCAAAGCCAAGTCTATGCCGCGCAGTAACCATAGAGATCGTAGAAATAGGAGATGCAAAGAGAAAACATGCAATCATGCTCGAATTAAGACTGGAAATCCATTTTAGACTTCCAAAGCGGACGCGTCAGAAGGACTAATTGCCTTTTCCTTCCTTTGAAAGTCTAAAGCGGCTTAAAATTAAGGAAAAAAGGATAACAGCAGATTTAAAGCATGCGGGCATAAAGTAGGAGCGAAGTATTATTATTTGATTTAACGAGTTTTTTTTAATGAATCCTTGTGATGTTTCCTAATTGTAACTGATGTAAACCTACTGATCTATTCTAAAATGTTTTGTTTTGCTTTTACCTGATGTACTTCGATGATGAATGAATCTATCGATTATGTTTTATAATTATTTATTTACAACGTCTATAGACACCTAATGCGTTTCTCTATTCAGTTAACGAATCGTGTATAAGCTATGTATATTCCTGTCTAGAACGCTCCTACCTTACGAAGCAAAGCGTGCAGTGCGAAAGGCGACGGAATCCGATAGACACAGAGAGGTGCGGCGGCGGCTCACCGTGACGGGGCCGAGGGGGTCGCGGGGAGAGGAGGGCGGCGCGGAGCAGGCTGGCGGCGGCAGCTCGCGTCATCAGCCGCGTCCCGTTCTCCGTGAGCAGCAGGATGGTACCGTCGGGCGCCGCGTAGCGCGTTAGCGAGGGCCCGCGCGCCGCTGGCTGCTTCGGCGAGAACAGCGCGAGCACCGCCGGCGGGCACGCACCCCACGCCGCCGCTGCCCCACAACCACGTTACCAACTACCACCAACCACCCCCGTGCCGAGCCGCAAAGGGGAACGCACTTATCGGACTTCAAAATTTATATTTTTTGAAAATCAAGTTCCTTGGAATAATTAATTACCTTCAATATAGTTTACAGATAGTCATATGTAATTCATTCATACAATAAGATGAGATAATTAAATAAAGTATTATAGATAATATTATCATTATGTGAATGAAGGCAATTACTTATCTAAACGTTAAGCAATCTAGTAGTCCAATAAACGTGTTCCATTGAAGACGAGAAGACGAGAATTAGGGCATGTACGCCGCCGACTATGCTCTATGAGTAGCAGTCGCAGACCATTCACCGAAGGCCGAAGGTGTGAAGCCAAGAGTTGAGGTAACTGCGGGCATTTGTACGGTGTGTGAGGTCAGGAGTACACTAAAAAGAAGCTTAGTGTCCGTGAAACATAAACGTTACAGCCTTGTGTGGGTAAGTAGTGATCTAATTCCTCCTAAGGCCTAGGCATCTAATCGGTGTACAAATTATAAAGGCAAGTAAAAGAAAGAAACATGAAAAACAAAAGGAAACAGAACTAATTGAACACTTTGACGACTATGTAGGAGTCTAGTACTCTTTAAAGCGTTTTATAGTGAAGTGTTTGGAATTATTGTTTGTTTCGATAGTTATTTTGATAATATCTTGTTATTTTTTTTGTGAATTACAATTAAAATTAATTAGGCAAAATATTATTTAAATATTGTTTAAAATAATAAGTTCTAAAGAAGTAAAGTGTTGTGGTGTCCCGCAAGGCATGATTATTGGTTCATTGAGTTGATACACATATATTATGTAGATTGCTATAGTATAGTTGTGTCACACCAAGTCACATGTTCCTATGTGTTAAACACTAAAAGCTAAATAATATCCCATACAATTGTATAGACAATTTTGAGTGAGAAATATACTAGTCATTTAAAATTCATTTAAATTAGAACATCTAAAACATCTTTTGCATATTACAGATTAAGAATATGCTTATAATGTTCCAATTTTCATCAAAAGTAAGGACGTGTTCATCTAAAGATACCATTTAAAATGTATTTTTCACCGATGGCTGTCGATATTTCGTTAACAGGTAGCGGGGTTGAGCAGTTGTCTGCTTTCCCACGCCCGAAAGCGACCCTGAACGAACCTCATTGTACACCCAATGTTCTCTATAGCTTTGTTAAAACTAATGTGGACTCGCTTGGGTGTGTTTACTACTACATTTTGTTGAAGTTTCGACAAAATTTATTTGGATAACAGTCGGGCGTGCGAATTTAATTTGTTAACTAATATAAATATGCTTATAGTCGTATGTATAATACGCATCGTACAGGGTTGGCAGAGGGAGCCTAGTGTTAAGACACTCCCTTCCACAGTTTCCGTCGAATTTTCGTGCATTGCGTGGTACAGTTGCGGAATTCATCTTCGCGCTTTATCTTCCATTAAATGTAATAAATAATATAGTACTTTTACAGTAATAATTTATAGTAAATGATAACAAACTAAAAAACAAACTATTTAATAAATAGAACACTCTACCGTTAGTATTAACATCAAACAACATTATCAGCTTATATTTAGAGCTTTTAGCGAAATTACATTTGGAAATACCATTGACGCAATCATCGAATAAGAAAAAGCTATGTCAAAGGCGAAAAGAAATGTTCAAAAAGGTTTCCTTCTATAGAAACCCACAAAGCGCCCTTCATACAAAGGGCGAGAAAAGTGAATGGATTTCCTTTCTTTTGTTTCTTTACTGTATCGACTCTTGACTTCTAAATTAATATTCGATTGATGTTATTGGTAAATGGTGAGGTGAGGGTGACCTTCGGTCGGTAGAACAAAGTTTTGTTTTCACTTTTATAAGGAAAACTAAGTTTTTATTTACATTCCTTCGAGTTTTGTGGGAGCCGAATTGTAGATATAGAATAAGTACTTAAGAAGTTCTTTATTATTTATTTCGGTAGGCGTCTATTGAGTATGCTATTTATAGTACTTAATATCAATACAAAAGTTTGTCGTTTTGTTATGAGAGCGTACCTCTAAATACTTAGATATGTTTTAAAAGTTTTATAAGATAATTTTTACGTTTTACCTTTCTTTAAATATTTATTAGACGAGTTCATGTTATGCGAAAGTAAAAAAAAGTGCGTTGTAGCGCAGCGGTACTGTATGTGACTCTAAGCGAGAAGGTCCTACGGTAGATCTCATTAAGGGAAATTGTATTAAAATATCCTCGCTACAGTAGAAGTGAATAGTTAGTAAGTAGAGTTTACTTTCAGCAAATATAAATAATAATAAGAAAAAATGTAGATTATGTAAGTATACTGTATTGAAGAATTAAATATAATTTTCAAATCTTTGTCATTACACATGAAATCCAAGGTCGGTCGTCGCAGGCGCACGAAGTGTGTCTGGTTGTTGGATCGATCGCCAGACGAGGAAATAAAATATTTTTTAAAATTTATATTTCCATTTCTTCGCTACGGTGTCGAGGCAAAGCTCAGCGTTGAGTTCCGCCACTCAACACACAATGCCTCCAGAATTTGGCGGAAAGTAGGAAACCGAGTCTTTTAACACTAGGGTCCCACTGCCTACCCTGCTGTGTGCGAGATACAGCGTGAAGCTGACACATGTACATAATAATCATTTTTCTCTGTACGCGTTACCAAATATTTATCACATAATAATTTGGAGTGTTGCGAGAACAGACAAAGGAATTTATTTTGCCTCGTTACTGAAATTGTTTACAAAATATTTGTACAGACGTGTACGGAAATTTTGTGGGAGCGTAGGGTTGCCATGGACTCACGTATAATTAAAATAAATGCTGCAATTTTAATTACATTATAAAATATTAAAAATTATATTTAGTTATAAAATAGCTAAAATATATCGCTTCATTGTTTTTCATATACTCGTACAAGAAAATATGCTTCTATCTAAATATTTTAAACAATATTATTTAATACAAATACATTATATAAGTTATACATATTAAGCAAGCAAATTTTAAAACCATAATAAACTTTGTCTTTACAAATGATTATGTAATATTGAAGTTATTTGCTGAATAATTAGTTAATAACCAAACTTCAAATTCGAGAGTAACCTCGTTACTCTTATTATAATGAATATTTGATCAAATCTAAAGTTTGAGCCGGCGGGTGGTTACAAACAGCCGGATGCTGCGATGGTTACAAGGACAGGTCCGGGCACGCCCGGGCGGATGGACCCCTTAGCGAGCTCTGACTCCATTCATGCAAATGACAGCTTAAAAGAAAGTAAATTAATGCAGGATTTAGACTATCTTGTGATTATTCGCGTGGAAAATATCCGTTGGATTGTAACTTGTGGGTGGGGGGAGTTGAACTATGTTTTGATTATTTGGTTAAATAAACTAATTTTGTTCTTTCGTGGTTGCTTTTGGCTGTGATCTGTATAGTATAGTTTTAAAGCACTCCGTTCCCCACTTTTCTTACAATTTTAAGTAATTGAGTGTTGAGTGGCGAAACTCACACACTTTGTCCACCAGAGAAAGACAATGAAATTAATTTAGATATAATAGCTAGCAACCTACAAGATCTAACTGCCTCATTTACATTTAAAAAATAATATAGTAAAGCCATTACAAATAAAACAGAAATAGCATCGATGTCATGTGGTGCCTTGTGACATGAGTTTTATTACATTTTATCTTATAATGTGGAGGTTTTGAGCCGTCAGATTTAAATTACGTTTGTTAAGCCAGCTGATCCTAAAATCCTCGTGTTTCCATTTAACCCCACGCATGTTGTGAAAATATACTGTAATTTATGAAATAAATAAATCTTTTATAGAAAAAAACACCTACAGTTTTTTTCAGCTTTACGCTGTATCCCGTATGCAGCAGGGTAGACAGAGAGAGCCTAGTGTTAAGACACTCCGCTTCCCACGTCCCGCCAAGTACCTAAACGTGATTGACGCACAGTACTATTTAATAATATTACCATTAGGTATTTATATATCACATTGGCTTAAATTAACCTAACGTTACAATGTTGATCTAGATTCTAGATTGATTGAAATATACAAAATTGAACACTATCACTAATGTAATGGTGAAAATTGATAATTTTCATTAACTATATGGTGCCGGTGTGTAAACGATCTATAGCTTAATATTGTCTGTGGTATAGTATCTTTTGTTTTTTATGAAATATTGCATTAACGCTTCTTCCCCCATAATAGGGTAGTTCCTTACTAAGCAGGAAAAATCTCTTAAAATTAAGTTTTCACTCCGTTCCCCATTTTCCGCTCAATTTTCGAGACATTGTACATTGAGTTTTTGTTTTTAACTTCACGCTGTATATGTAGGAACCTAGTGTTGAGACCTTTCTTTCCTCATTTTCCGCCGCCGAATTCTGGAGGTATTGTGTGTTAGGTAGTGCAACTTAACGCCGCGCTTTGCCTCGTAACCAAAAAATATTAAATGTTTTATTTCCTCAAATGCGAATCGAGTTAACCCGAATCAACCAAATAAAAATTCTTGTCCTTTTAGCAACAACACTAAAGCACACAGTAAGTTTGACTATCCATACCTAGGTAGGTGGTAGGTGATGTAGGTACATCAAATCTCTCAAGTCAAAGTTTACCTCGACAGCTCTTAACCTACAAAGAGGCGAGTGACGACACTTTGAGGCAACCCCGCTATCCGGGTACACTCAGAGTGTGTATGTAAATTTATGTGTATATAGTTTAAAAGATTTATTTACGTGTTTAATTATTTTATTAATACGTATATGATATTTTTCTCTTTATATCATTTTCTTTGTATTTTCATATGGAAATATGAAAATCTTATTTTTAATTAATTTTGGTTGATGAAAATTGCAATATTATTTATAGGTGCATAAAGCAAAAATGGAATATAATCCTCCATCTATAAATATGCAGGCATATAAACGAATATGCAATCTCTCACTTTTATTAAGACATAATATGAAATTTAAAGATTCGGAATATCTGATGAAGGATCAAAGGAGCAGACCAGAAAATGGCACATTAATAAAGCCCCCGAAGCCGTCGCGGCTTTAAACGTAACGGCTGCGGGTTCCTTGCCCACTCAGGGGAATAAAATATTAATTTTTTCATTTCTTCGCTGTGGTAACAAGACAATGCGCGGTGTTGATTTCTGCTACTTAACACGCAATGCATCAAGAATTCGGTGGAAAGTGGAGAACAGAATTGTCTTAATAGGAACGGAGTGTTTTCACACTAAAGTTACCAGTTTTGTCTACCTGTGCTGATCTCCTATAAATTTACAGGAAGCAAAACCAATATGCGAAATGTTACATTTCTGTCCTACTTCTAACATTTCCACATAACGTCAATGCCAATATACTTAATATAAAAGGAACTATTAAAACGAAAGTCAAGATTGATTTACAGAACTAAGGTCTTAGGGGCGAGGAGTTGAGATCTCGACCGGCACGGATTAGGTGGCTCTTAGCGATATTAGGGTTGATACTACCGTTGGATAGTTCGCTTTACTTGATTTGTATTGTATGTATTTAATTTTGGTGATTAAAGTATACGACCGTGTATATAAAAAACAATTTGAAATAATCTTAATATATAATGACTGTGACAGGTTGCAGATTCGATTAACACTTGAGAAAATTAAATATTTTCTATTCGTGACTCCGGTAACGAGGCGATGCGCGTCGTTGAATTCCGTTACTCAAAACATTTCGACGGAAAGTGGACGGACAGCAGAAATGTCTTAATAGGAGTGGTGTATTTTAGCAGTAGGTTCCCAGGTTCCATATGCGTACCTTGCTATGTTCGGGATACAGTGTGAAACTGATAATTCATATAATGAGTATACGCTTAATTCCACATGTAGTACATGCAGTACGTAGAGAAAATCTAGACTTACACCGATGTTCCGTGTACCGAAGTTATTATCGAGAGAGCGAAATGGAAATAATTAATTCCTCAAAGTGAAACACTCAGCCACAATACCACCTTTAGACATGACCTTTTACCAAAGTAAACAGAATTTAAAAATTGTACTTAAATATTACTAAGTTTTCTCTAACTCGTTTGCGTGTAACCGCTATACATATTTTCATTTTCTCGTTCCGATAACAAGACCCAGCGTTGAGTTCGCAACTCCACAAGCGATGTCAGGAAAATAGGACGAAAATTCGAAAACGAAGTGTCTGAACACTAAATTTCCACTACCCATCCCGTTAAGCAAGAAATAACGTTAATTGTTTAATTTATCTGCCATTAACTATAGAGCTAACAGAATCCTTAATTAGCCATGTTGTTTTTGTTTCGAAATAACATAAGGATATTTATGAAGATGCCATACGACGGTCGTTTCTACAAGAAAGCTGTTTTGTCAGTAAATTGTGTGGTGTGGAGTACTCGAGCTATTCCTTCCAGTTTAATCGAAACGTGAAGCATATTTTAATAGTACGGTTACAAGTTTGTATGGCAGGAAATATATAAAACTCAAAATGCTTTTTGCAATTTCTTGTATGATAAATATTAAATAAAATTTCTTATATGATAAATATTAAATTAAAATATTATAACAATTTTCGAGCCATATAGCAGAGCGAGATAAAGAAGATAATTTATGCCTTAGGAGTGTGAACCGAACCTACACCTAATGGTTGCCGCTGTGCTACAAAGCTACGACCTCAAATTACTGTTACCCTATACAATACATATTTAAATATTATATTTTCAAAGTATTTTTAAAGGGAAAAATATACAAAGTATTTAACACAGAGCACGCCAGGGCATGCAAAGTTACATGTTATAAGAAAAATATACTCGAATCACGCCACCGCAAACATTTTAATTGGTTCAATACATTTAGTATGGAGGGGCATGCGAGTGAAATATTAAAGTGCGGTTAGAAGTTTGCTCGAAAACGTATCCGGGACGTTCTGTATAAACGAAAATTTGTTTTTTGTATAGAGAAACAATGTTTTGAATATTTGTATGGGAATAAATCTAATGGAGGCCATGGAGGGACAGGGACTGACTGCAATCGTGATAGTAGTATGTTCGATGTCCATTCCCGTTCAGAATTGTTATACTCTTTTAGTATTACATTTTTAAATGTTACGTTACTTTGTAACGTATGTGTTATAACTTATATGAAAGTAAAATTTTTTAGTTACGCGTTTTATCCCGCCTATAGCAGGATAGACAGAGGGAACCTCCGTTCTTCACTATCTGCCCGAATTTGAAACTACCACACTACCATAACCATGACCATATCAAGAGATATTTTCGAGGGGCTTTAATTTTGACTAATGTTTTGCGTAATCTTTTTTATTTAAGAAAAAAATTAGTTGGTAAAAATTTAGGGGTGGACACAACCTACCTGTTCCCCATTCCTACGCCCATGATCTTCAAGTTTAAATGCATTATCAATACAAAACTATCATTATTTATTAACTAAATCATTCCCCAGCCCTACTTAACAATAAGAACTCAGCAGGGATTACACGAAATGAATAAAACTTTCCGCCGTATATTGAATCAAGTTGGTTTATTGGACGCGATATTACCTCGTTATAACCATTATTTTAGTTACTCAATGATTATTGAGAGAGACGTGGAATGAATAAGACTTATTCTACTATCAATTGATTGTTTTAAGAATATGGAACTATTATCAGAAATTTGCGAGAAGCAAAGCACCATTCTAGGACTATTTTAACTATATTTACCATTAAATAATAAAAAAATCGAAGTAAAAAACCTTAGACGTGGCTTGGTTTTACATAGATTTCATTATTTTTTATAAAGAAACAAACAGCTTGATCGAGACTTGGCTGGATTTCTACAGGATGTTTTTGGTGGGATGATCAGGAAAACAATGTTTCCAAAAAAGGAATTTTTGTTTTTTTTACTTTCAGGAAAGAAGAAATCAATGATCATATTAATTAATTTTAATGGGAGTATAACTAAGTATAATATGAGAAAAAATTGTAACCATTGTAATGCTAATAATATACCATGTAATTGCATAGGATTATATATGTAAGAATTTTAAATGTCGAGATCAGAGTATTTTAGTACTAGGTTCCGTCGGACCACCCCGCTATATGGTAAAAGAATATTATATTGCTAGTAACAAAATTTAAACGGTATTTGAACCCAGGTCCAATGAAATATTAATAATACAAAAAAAGTAATTACCATGTCTAATGTTCTTAATAATGTATATTTTAATAATCTAATAATCAAAATCTTTTGCTCTTAACATTTTTATAAAAATATATTTTATCAACACTTTCGTTAAACACCTAAGTATCCTAAAAGCTAAAAATAAAAATAGTCCACCTCAAGGAGCTCTCAGCGTTGGGGTCAAACTGCCTCTATAATATAATTACGTCCTTTCCTTTTGTTACAAGATTTTCAGTTTAGTATTACTGAATGGAGATTTGATACGAAATGAATAATCGGTGTTATACTTATCTATAAATATACATTTTAGATCTTTCTTCAGAAATTTAAGCCAAAAATCAGTTTTATTTGTATTTTTTTAGGGATTTAGAAAATTCATTATATAATTTCATATTATTTGTCTAAATTATAATGATATATTGTAACTTTAAGTAATTTCTCACTCAAAATGTAACACATAGCTAGCATGTGTAGGACTCACCGACGCAGGGGTTGTGGTTGACGACGGCGAAGATGCGGTCACAACGTTTCTTCATGTGAGTATTGGGGCAGATGCAGCCGAAGATGGGTGACATGCGTAAACCGGCCCAGGCTTCGCGACAGGCCTCCCTGAGTGAATGAGAATAACAAGAATATAATATTAATAGTGTTTTTTATACTAAATAAATTTAAGGCTTTTGATTTTGATTTGATTAAATATACAAAAATACTGGAGAAACAGAGTCCAATATGGTTCTGCGAATTGAAGACTGGAGAAGTATTCAAAATATGATATAAAAACATAAAAATAATAAAAAAACAAAGCATTCGAATACTGCAACCCAAAGCCTACAACGAATATTCTGAAAAAACCGATACTACTTTCAATTCAGTACGGGCACTGCAATGGAAATGGAAATCGACATCAGCCTTCGTGTATTGGAACACCTCGTCCTTGACATGTGTGGAAGGTCAGATAGCAAGCTAGCAGTATTAAACCGCTAACTCACCAGATCTAGGTTAGATTAATAGGCACAATCAAGAAGTAACTTGCTTGTATTGATTCTCTATACTGGCTACAAATTTACAGGTGAAAAAATATATGAGTTTACCTAGTTTTGAGCAAAATTTAATTTTGGCAATGTTATGTGCAAGAGATTAGTAGATTATACTTAGTAGTTTTATTAAAGTGGCTATAAACGCGACAGTTTTGGGTTCGATTCACACTAGAAAGATAACAAAATTTGCATTTTGTTTTAATTCAAAAGATAAAATGCAGTATTTACATTTCACACTCAATATCTCGAAAAATGGTCGGAGTACTGGGAATGTTACCTTAACACTAGGTTCCCTCTGCCTACCCTACTATATGGGCTAATAAAATTACGTTACATCGATACATATATAATTTTTTTTAATATATATTTTTTTCACTTTGGATAGAAATTGTCTATATCATGGTCGTAGATCACGCAAGTTCCTTGGAGGGTCCTCATGCATTGTGCGTCACAGTCCCATAGTACCATCGAAGGAAATAGATTGGAAATTAGATCGAAGGTCAGTTAATATTTTCTCTTTTTTATTTTTTCTCTTATGAATATGAATTTAATCAATTAATTTGTGAGAATTTTGATATTGACATGGCAAATTAAGTATTATTTTGTATTTAGAATAGAACCAACTTTTTAGAAAGCGTATAAAAAATTTAAAATAGCAGAATTTGAATCCGCGCCCTCAAAAATGTTAAAAAATCAATTACTTATATTATATTTAAATTTAGATTTTTCCAAGTAAAATCTAGGTATAGAAAATAATCCTATTATATACATTTCTGAGTTCAGTTCTACGTGACGTGTTAGTACAATAGGTGGCCATTAGACTATTACATCTGGGATTGGCTTTGGGTTGAGCTGGAACAGTAATTCGCGAATGACATATCCGATATGAAAGTAGATCGTTATAAAGCCATATCATCCTTTTGTTAGATTGTCGTCGTTTTTGTTTATTTTCAAAATTAATGAAAAAAACTTTCATGACTCGAAAAAAGGAAATAAATATTTATCTTTCGATATATATTTGGTAATTTAATTCCAAATTACAATTTTAATTTAAAAGTTCTACATATTTATTATATGGAAGAAATAAATACTGCCAACCAGCAGGTATTTCATAAAACACGGAAATTAGAGAAAATTACTGAAACATTTTAGTTACAAATTTAAAAGAAAATCAACATTATTTTAACGTGAACCGAAATCAAGATAACAAGGCATGTTATAAATACAAGAAAAATTTCCATAAGCATAGGTCAGTCAGTTCTAATAGCCGTCTACCGCCCACAGCTCTCAAAGGTCAATTACTTGTTGACAGATTTACAAGTACAAGCCGTGCTAAAAGAGCGCGATAAAATTGGAATATCGATCGTGTTTTCACAAAATTAATTTTAACTCTTGAGGTGAGCTTGGAAATAACACTAAGGAATCTGATGATTTGTTTAGATATTTTTTTTTAGCTTCATATTTCTCTACACAAAGCAAGGTAGACAGAGGGAACCTGGGATCTTGTGATCCGTTCTCCATTTTCCGCAGACTTTTGGAGGCTCTTCACTAATGAAAATAGGAAAAAATAGATTAATATATATGATAGAATATATGTATATATCACCTGTCTTCCATTCGGCAATCTCCGTCGCGGGCCTTGCAAGCATTCTTAAAGCGTTCAAACAGTACGGAGCAGGACTTCTCATTGTGGCAGACGCTCAGAGCATAGGTGCAGGTAGGCAAGGTCTCAACTGGATATGGGTCTTTTTCTGAAAGAAAAATATACTACTTTGAGAATATAACTTGATGAAACCTAACCCTGATTTCAAAATGCAAATTAAATTAAAACTCTACAATATAGAAGCATTTATATCCGTACACTATTGACAGTTCTAAAATATCATCGATAGAAAGCTTTTGAATTAGTTATTCATTTATCAAAGTGTCAATAAGCAAGAAGGGACGTGGAAAAGTTTTTATATAGTTGGTCTATAATTAGAGAAATCGATTACATACTAATCGTGCATCGCTTTTATTCTTTAATTTTCTTTTATAAAGATGATTTAAAGTTATATTTTTTTATTTGCTTCAACTGATAGCCGTCGCGTTTACAGTTACGCCTCCCAGCCGTGTCGAACATTTTAGTATATTAAAAAATATAATTTTAACAACTAAAAATTTTTATTTTAACGTAAAATCTTAATCTAGAAAGCTTTAAGCTTAAAACTTCCACATTACAGTACTTCTAATGGAAATGTTAGTCACCACGAGGCAAATCGATTTTCTGTCATTGAACTGTGTAGGTCAATTCGATGCTAGTATAGAACAGACGACACGACACCGGCCGGTGCAACTGAAGGTAAATTAGTGAAGGCTATTACGAGAGCTATCGCCGTACAAACATATCGTTTTAACCTGTCGCTTGGTTTACAATGATTGCTTTTATTAGACTGGCATATTTAATAGTTTGTTTGATTGTTTTATCTTCACGCTCTATTCCGCATATAGCAGGGTAAGCAGAGGGAGCCTAGTGTTATGGTTCTTCTCTCCCCACTTTCCGCCGAATTGTAAAGTCAACTTCAGACACCAGAGCAAAGAAAAGAAAATATTAAATATTTCATTTTATTTTATTATAGTATTAAAAGTAAAAAACATAATGTCTTTGTTCATTTTCTTGGCTCTCACTTTCCACCGATGCAATACTCTTACATGTGGGGAGTGTAAAATCGATATCGCGTTTCTAATTTTATAACATTCACGGCCTTTCAGGTACTTCTTTCTTTCTGGACGTGTGCCAAATAAGATTACGAACGTTTCGCCCGCTACAGCTACTGCTAGTTACTTTTTAATGCCTAACTTACTATTCCAATCTCTATAATTAAAATGGCCAGTCATCGTTACGTAAATAGCTGGGAGGTTGCATTTAATTATATTATTACGTTTAGTTATACAAACAAAATAACATAATAATATAATTTTATTAAGCTTTAGCTTTGGCTTACACACTTATAATAATAGTGTTCCAGTGTAAGTGTAAGTGGGTATATATTTGTAGAGGTTGCATTAAAAAGTTAAGATCTATTAAGATTATTTATCTAAATGATATTAGGATTTATAATGTTCTCGTACATATATAAATTTATGTATTTTTTAAGGACACCCAGAAATTACAATATTCTCTGCTTCCGGCCACAAAAATATTTTTTTACCTTCATAATTAGCTCAAATATAAGAGGTTGCATTTTTCATTTTCCGCTCAATTTTCGAAAAATCGAGTGTTGACTGTCGGACTCTACTGCGCGCTTTGTTTACCAGAGCAAGGAAATAAAAATAATTCATTTCCTCAAGTGAGAATCGAACCCACAACCAAATGTCTGATATGTTATATATTTTTATTTTAAATATTTTTCCATATGAACAACCAAACAAAAACAAAAAAATTTACAACAATATTTAAATTATTTAAGTTGAAAGGTGACGGGTATGTATTTGGAGAGTACATTAGGCACTTGATTCAATCTATCATCGAATATTAATGATAATCATTACAACCAATTAGAACGCTATAGCAGTCCGATAATTAGTTTAACCACTAAGAGTTAAAGCATATAGGAAATTAAATATTATATATAAAAATAATGAGTACAGGCTATTGTCAAAACATATTAACAAAAAAATGGTCAAGTGCGAGTAGGTTTCGCCCATGAATCATAAGAAATACGTACCCTTCTTCATGACGAACACGCAGGGATGATCAAACAGGAAGTCGCGGAACGAGTTACACTCGGGGTCCACGTTCGGTTCCCGACAGAGGCACGTCGGTTTGAAAAACGGAAACGCTTGCAGAGTACGTAGAGCTGCCTGGCACTTAGTCACGGTCACAGTTGAGCAAGCCACTGTAACAAACGAATGATGATGTGGTAATTTCTTTAATATTTGAGGCGTTTTGAGGATATTTGAAGATTTTCATTATTTGAACCTTTAATTAATTAAATATATCTAAAATATTTATATATATTATAGTATTGAACCAGTTCTAAATTATATAAATTAAGTCAATATATAAGATTCTCATTAATATACAAGTTATTAGATTCAAACGATTAGTCGCCGAACGTAATCTAAGTTGCCGCCCAGACTGCAAAGTTATCTCATTCCCTTATATGATTATATGTATTAAAATATATATATATACATAGTAAGTGTCTAGTATCTACTCATACATTTGCTAACATAAATATATTTATTTTCTTTGTAGTACAGTGGAAAAGTGCTAGTTGTTAACGCCTTAATCGTGGGCTCGATTCCCACTGGGGGGTATGATAATATTTGAATTATTTTCAATATTACCGAACTGCTAGATCAAGACCAAGCGCACCCTTCTCATCAGTCAGTACGGAACACTTCGAATATTTGGTGAAAGTGGGGAACGGAATGCCTTAACACTTAAATTGCCTTTGCATACCTTGCGGCGTGAAGCTGCTTTGATCCTACGAATATTATAAATGTGAAAGTTTGTGAGGATGGTTGTTTGTTCCACTTTTACGAAAAAAATACTGAAAGAATTTAGGTGAAAATTTACATTTAATTCGCTTATACCTTAGAATAACACATAGACCAGGTTATCTATGTAAAGATATTTTATAATTTGACTATAACAGAACAAAAAGTTTAAGCGGGCGAAGCCGTGTGCGGGTCGCTAGTTATACATATTTTCATATTGACCACATTACAGTGTAGAAAATTTGTCTATAACTGCCCTTATGTGATTTGCCACACCCACAAGCGTGATTATCTGAAGCATTAGAAGAGTTTTTGTCATTAGGGAGTGACCACACTATTATTTTTTCCCTATCCGATTGGGGAAACCTTTCAAATTACGCGGGGACATTGCTTAATGGACTGTTAGGTTTTTGCGAGGGTTAAGGTTAGATGTAGGCAATAATTTTGACTTTTGACGTAAGTACCTATACATAGAGATATTTAGGTCATTGTATTGTACCTATATATTATCGTCGTGGAGCAGCATCACAGCGTCTGAGTGGGTTCAATTCTCACTCGCAGGAATGAAGTATTTTCATTTGCAAGCTCTGGTAATAAAACAAAGCGCGGCGTTGAGTTCCACCGGTCTACACGTGACTTCTCGAAGATTGAGCAGAAAGTGAAAAAAAACCGGACTAGAGCGAGTCGGGTTCGCCCACCGACGGTTCCGTAGAGAAATTGGAGGTGTCGAGCTTTTACTATTACTTCCAATTTAATCTACTGGTACACTTAAATTATGTCATGTAATCTAAGTTATTTCCATCTCACCACGCGGGTGAAGCCACAGGCACAAGCTAGTCTTTTATAAATCTCAAAAATATATTACTTTTGTATATCGCTATAAATATTTAAGTATCAGTGAAGTGGTTATCGCGTAACAACGCCAGAGGCATTATACCTCGAAGTCCGCTTAACTTTGTGTTTTTAATTCAAACAAATTTATGGTCACAGAATTGTCCTTTGGCCTTAGCGACCCCTAAATATTGGTAAAACAAATTTATTTTACAAAACAATCGTAAAAATTTGCATGTTTGGATGTAAGTTCTTTAATTACATAAATAGCGGACTTTCTTAATGTCCATTTAATTATGAATTGTATATCTTTTTCATTTCCTGTATATCTTTCATCAATTTTATATTTTATTTGAGTTATGTTAAAACAGACATTTACAAATAAAATTAAATCTCAGTTTAACACGAGGTGCATTAAGAGATTAATGTTACCGTACAAATCCTAACCTACTTTGGTAGGTACATACAAATCTTAAATTTTCTAAGTCCAGTAGCTTCGTATTCGTTTCATCTTTTTTTCCAATAGTGCATTAAATCAGTACCAAAAAAAATATATTTCACTATTTTTTAAAAAATAAATTACATATACACCAACAAATATGGATGTCGTTGCCTTTTACGTTATTGCTATAGATGTCCAAACTTTGATATGGTGCTAGTGAAGTGAGTACCGCAGAATTTAATTTCACATTTTTGATTCAACAGAGTAGTCGTTTCAGTGAAGGGCTTGATAGCGAAATTTTCGATCACGATCTCATAAGACTAATTATTGGGTCAAGAAGAAACGGAAGGCAAACGGTTTCTTAGAAAGTTAACATGTTTTCAACTTAAAAGACGTACTAAAAAAATTTGATATAGGAGAGCCAGGTCTCAAATTATCTAAATATTATTTTTAGTTATTTTAGTTAAGTTTATTAACATAGTATAGTCTTCTTATATCTTTTCTAATTGGAATGAAAGTAAAAGAGATATCACACACATATCTGCAAAAGAACTAAAATAATATTTAAAAGACCGTGTCAAAGGAAACATTAAATATAAAAATCATATTGTCATAGTAAAAGATCAGCGTAATCTGTACAAGGTGTCTTCTCATCGAAGCCAGTGACGAGGGTAAGTTATCGATATTCAAGCATTATGCAGACGCTTGGAAATTCAACACACAACCCCAATTTGTCTTTCGCCAGAGCCAGTAAAATATGGTGACATTTTTATACTTTAAGCACTTATTGTTGTACTTGTGACACTTTATTAATATGAATGGTACCTATTTGTGAAGTAACGACTGTCTTTTGTAAGATATTTCATTTAACTTTTACCAGCGGTTCCACTTGCGTCATTAAAGGGATATAACCAAGAGTTGTGTATGACACATGACCTATTATAGGTGCCCAAGGTTCCTCCGACTGCTGGTATAGTGGGTACCATCGAAACGAGCTTGTAGAACTCTTATTCAGGGACAACATTTTCATAGTAGCCAATTTATTGTTATTATCTATAGCATGGGGATAGCGGATAAGCCAATTTTTCTATTACGTTCCTTCCTATTAAAAATAATAGTATAAAGTCAGATATTGGACATGGTCGCAATTGCACACTAATCTTTGGAACCTAACATCGCAGTGAAATGAAAAAAAAAACTATATTTTCGATAGCTATTTATAGCATTTATAAATAAATTTCCCCATTTACTCAATATGTTGAACTACAGTAAGCGAGTAGGTCAGGGTTGTACCAAGTCCTTATGGCTACTAGTTGACCCGCCTCTAGTTGACCTGTTAGGGTGTAATGAAGCGAGCGGCTTTTTAAAAAAACGTTTTATTCAATAAAAAGGACTAGAAGTTTTAATTCTATAGATTTAATTGCCGACTATATATTTAAATAGTTTTAAATATGAATATCTGAAATATTTATTATTAGTGCTCGTATTCGTTGCCCGTCTGTTAAGATCGTTCATGAAAAAATTTAAATTAATATCAAATACACCAAGTTTACGGTCATTAGAGCACAGAAAAAAAAATGCTGTCAAAAGATAAGAGCATTTATGCATCGTTTTTACTGCAATTAGCAAAATGTAGCAAATTGTTTTGGCAAGAATTGAGATTTTGCAATAGAAACAAAGAATAAAAAACCGAAAAATAAAAAAAATTGTAGATATATTATGGGAAAAAATATGCCAAATACAAAAAAAATAAAGCAACGTTTCTCAACTATTACAGAACCTTTGCGAGTAAATCCGACTCTCACTTGACCGGTTATATTGTTTCATTATCGTAATTCTGAGAATTGATCGTGTAACCAATGCACAATATGTTATACCTATATAGCATTACCTCGGCCAAGCAGTATCTCGCTTGCACGAATAAATAACGAATTTAGTATTAAGATTAAAAATTTCAAAAGTAAACAGGTATAATTTCGTATAATACATAGGTATATTTAATAGGGCGATGTAAGCCAGCTGTAAAGTCGACGTGTTCTTCCCAAGGGCGACATATTATTTTATTTGTACATTCAGTACATTAAATTAATTACTTTTACTGCGGAATTGCCGCCTGTAAATGATGAAAAATTGTTGAATAATTCATTTTTACGTGCGCTAGTACTTAGTAGTATTTTAGGTAATGTGATAAATTCTTCTTCTTCTTTCCTTCCTTGAGATTATAAAAGTATCAAACCTATATATATATATATATTCAGTGCACTAGATTATCTGTTTTTCTTTCTTTCACTTACGAGCTTTAAATATTTTTATCAGTTTAACTCTGTAACCCGCAATTAGCAGGGGTAAACACTAGACCATACCTGTTTTAATTTCAATTTCTGCTTAAATCCTATACATTGCGTCTTGAATAGCGTAGGTTGAAATTACTTTTAATTTACGTCATTTGAAGAGAGCTCTACACTCTCTTTGGTAGCAATTTGATCTGCAATGTATAGAGGATGCGTGACCACAGACAAATATGGACATTAACTGACAGACAGACAGACAGACGTATAAGCTTATTTCGGCATTAACAACATTATCTTAGAATATAGCTAAATGTTCACTGATTCGAACTAGTGCTTACACGTCCCATGAGGATTACAGACTACTTAGTGCTGTCATCCTTGGAATATTAGATTTGATTATAATTTCAATCTTATTATACTATAAATAATATAAATACATTTCTATTTAATATACAGACATTTAGTCACAGGTCTTCGGCAGAACGGAGTGTCATAACACTAGGTGCCCTTAACACTATATGTGAGGTACAGCGTAAAGCTAATATAATATATATGTATGCTACGATAACTACATTTTCGCGAAAATCATGAACATCATATAACAAGTAGTCCGTGGGCTAAAAGTGAAAAATTAAGTAATAAATCGCTAAGTTCTCTATGTTCACCATATAAAATAAAAAAAAACGGGAAAACTTTTCTTTCAATTCTCAACTGAAGAACAAAATTAATATGACTTATCCTCACAAATATTGATAAAAGCATACTAATTTTGATTCGTCGACAGTGATAAGTCGTTCGAAAGCGGACAAATTGAGATAAATATCCCATTGTTTCGTACAATGTCAAAGATTTTTACCGTAAAGAGAATTTTGCGCGATATTTTTGAAGGAATTAACGGCGACAAAATGGCCACCCCTCGTCAGCTTTGTGCCCATTGTTGATGCTGACAGGCTTAACAATGAATCTAGAGCATGTGACTTTGTTGGGAAATGATATGTGGTCGGTCTTCTACGATTTTCAATTCGGGTACATACTTTTATATTGAACGTGGCAGTAGAGTGAAAGGAAAGAAAATGTTATATTTTTAGGTCGTTGTAGCGCAGTTGATATTTTTTGATTGTATAAGAGATAGAGAGAGAAAGAGAAAGAGAGGTAATTATGAAAGAGAGAGAGAGAGGTAATTATGAGTTCGTTGCTTGAGCTGCAAATCGAAATCTGTTATAACTGTGTTACACATAGTTACATATCTGTACGTATATGTAGTTTCCAAAACTCTGTGACCAAATTATATGAAATTCAAATTATAATTTCCTAATACCCATATTAAATAACTAGCTTCAGCTATTAGAAATATAAAGTATAAAACGATAATAATGTCTACATAGAAAATCTCCCTTACAGCTCTTTTACATCAGTTACACGTTTTTTTTTAAATAATACCCACCCTTTTGTATGCATAGATCTATTCAAATCGTTGAGAGATTCAAATGCGTAGTAAAGCGGAGAAGTCCTTTTGTTATAGTCTCCTATTGTACGCTATGCCAGTTCAAGGGCAGATCTGTTTGTATGTAAGTATAAATAAAAATGCAAGGAATAAAAGCGAGAAGTCCACATAAAAGGAAATAATATTTTTCATTCTGGACGTTTCTCGGAACTTGATTCGCAACTAGGAAATTTTACTATTTTACTTTTTACTACTTAGTATTGAAACTTCTTTGTTTTAAAACTAAGTGACATTTTTTTTATTTTCACGTAATTGTTTTCTTATTTTGTTATAGCAGAAATAATTTAGAGATTAGATTTATTTATTCCTTATCAAATCAGATCTATTATTAAATTTAAAGCAGCGTAGGCGGAATTCAACGCCGCGTATCATAACTAGAACGAAGAAACGAAAATACTAAATATTCCATCCTCCAAGTGGGAACCGAACTTACAACCGTCGCGTTTACCGTCGAGCCATTGTGCCCGTGCGCTACGACGGCCTCACTAAATGTTTATCTATTATCTACTTATAAATCAACTTTTAGCTTTCGCAAACCGTTTTCTAGGAAAGACTGCTATAAAATAAGTAAGGCTATTCTAGACTCGCTCCTGAAAAATTTCTAAGTATAGCTGGTCTATTTTTATTAAGATTGAAGGCCGTAAAGACATTTTTTATTTATATTATCAGGGGAGAACTGGTCCAACTATACGACATAGACTTTTTTAGATATTGAAACTTAAAAAATATAGCAAATATAATATAATAGTTAGTAAAATTTAGATTTGGGGATTAAAATTTAGGGAATTCTAGAATGGCGTTTGAACCCACAACTGTCATATTAGATGCTATCCCGCTGCAATACCAATTTTACAAATATAAATCATATATGAACAAGTTTATATAATTCTATACAAGAAAACTCTTATATTTTCTCAAAACACTTGAACCGTAGTTATTGATAACAGTTCCAACGTATTTAGCGGTGCAACCATAAATATGAAATAACTTTGTAGTTCTTAACTTGAACTCGGCTCTTTTGTGTAAGTTTAACAACTTTTGAAACGATGTACTCAATATCTTACTGTTGGCTTGTTGCATTTCAAATAAAACTACGGTACTATAAAATATTATAAACGCATGAGATTATGCTTCAAGAAAATTTTATTTTGTTTATTCTCTAAGGCACAGTGGTAATGTATATTTAGTAGCTTCCCCATATAGCAGGGTAGGCAGAGGGTACCCGGGAACCTAGTGAGAAGAAGAGAAGAATATCCGTTCCCATTAAGACACTTCTGTTCTTTCTCTTTATTATTTCCTCTTTCCAAAAGACGAACATGGCAACCAACTTCATGGCAATTACAATTTATCATAACTGCTGGTCTAAACCCATTGGCATGTATATGTTGTAAATATTGAACTTTATTTTTCAGGGAGAGGCAGAGTGTGAACTGGATCTATTTTTCACATGCGTTCATCTATTGTGTAACATCTATCTCTTTTCTACTATACAATCTCCTTCATGTGTTCTCCATACTGCGTGACATTTGCGAAGTAATTAGTGCTCAACTGGTATACTCGGACCATTAACTAAAAACAGAACTGAACTGTATATCTTCAGTTTCCAAATCCTGACAAAGAAAATAAAAATAAATACTTATAATACAATTTATATTGCATAAACGGCCACACCAACCTGCGCGTTTTGTGTGAATAAATCTGACTTAAGAGTTCTTAGAGGACAGAGTCAAGTGCCCTCAACTCCAAAAACCCTTAGAAGAAGTATTATAAAGATTGTGGGATAGAAATAAGGTCAGATACTCGATTTGATTGTGATAATTGTGTTAGCGAGATAACGCAATAAGTTGAATTCTTATATTATGTGAAATATAGAGATATGTATTAAATTCAATATATAAAACCCTTCTAATTTTGAATGACAGACAAACAGATGAAATTATTGTTAAGAAATTGGCTTGAAAGTAGGTAGTGTAGGAAGAGGATTTCTCGAAATTCTTAGAATAATTTTAGAAACTTAAAGGTATGCAGCAGAAACGATATGTTATGTCGTTTATTTTTTTTTTCTCCTTCATGCTTTCTACTTTCTTTCGTTTACATGAGAGAAGGTAAAGAGAAGCTAGTGTTAAGACACTCCATTCCTCATTTTCCGCCTAATTTTCTAGACGTTTTTCTACCAGAGCGAGATAATGGACATAATTCATTTTCCCACGGAACCACAACTATCGAGGCTATAGCAAAATTCACAACTACGTCACGACGGCCTTTATTAATATAGTCAATAAGGCTTATCTGCAATTTGATTTTGAAAACACCTAAATTAATTGTGTGCCTTCCCCTCAAACAATGTAACGGAAGTGGAAATTGTGCATGCGTTGCCATATCCAAATAATAACTCCAAAATCAATATCTGATTTCTAGTTTGAGTGACTAAACTTATTTCTCCCGTGACCTGGTTCTAGTCTATTGAAGGTAAATTGTAACAACCTGATTCTTATTATAGGGGGATAGGGTTGAAAATTGCAATTTGTTTTTATATCGGCCATCTATTGTTACAGCGCTTTTGTTATCTATACAAGTTAAAGTATATTTTATTTTATATCTTCATTTGTTCGTTTTTTAGTTTATTGAAAGACGGCCATTTATCATTTCAGCACTTTTATGTGTGAAGCGAATATGTTTATAGTGTTATTATGATAGATTGTTGTTAAACTTTAACTGTATTTATATGTATTTTTGTAAAAACATACTAACGTTAGTTCCGGAAAAATTGTGTTATCTTATTTACTCGTGGAAACTGTTGATTTCCACTATAATAGAGTTTTTTTTACTTTCACACACGTTATTTTTTCTATGCACAAAAGGGTAGGTAGAGGGAACCTAGTGTTAAGACACTCCATTCTCCATTTTCCGCTGAATTGACTGGCGGAACTCAATACGGTTTCCCTCGACACCAGAACGAAGAAATAACAAAAATAATAAATAATTCATTTTCTTCAATGGAATCACATATATAAAAACATTGTTTAACGCTGTCCACACAGCGGGGTAGGGAAGAGATCGAACCCTTAACCAACGAGTTTATGGTCACTATGCCATTATGACTTTCATTTTGCAACATTATTATGTGATTTGACTGAAAATGGTCTAGACTAGCGATTTTTATTCCAGCCTTTCAGTTCAGTTTTCTTTCAAACTTGAAAAACTTTTAGTCTTCAGTTATTTTTCATAGAGGCTTCAATGCTGAATATAAATTAACGTCGATTTTTATTCATCTTCATTGATATTTAGATGATTGGAATTGATTGAAAGTAAGTAGGTAAGATTACTTAGCTCTAATATTTGAAGTTTTATTTTTTTAACTGTATTTTTAAGTATCTACTGTACGTACGCTTTTGCCCTGTTAGCAAAGTGCGGCGTTAACTTCCGCCACAAGTATATTTTTCGTTTAGGAGTAACAAGGCAAAAAGAAACCTAGTGTTAAAATACTCCGTCACCCACGACGCAACCGAATTTTCGAGATATAAAAACCACAAAAGCTAAAAAATACAAAATTTACCCTGATTTAAATGTGTCATTAGAATAAATATAGATATAAATATATTTTATTTGAATAATTACTTAACAGTACATATCCAATACTTTTTAAATTGACCCCCAGAGATTTTTTAAATTCACTCTCGACAATTTTATTTGTAACTAATCGTTTTAATGGCTTTTATGTTTGAGTTTCAAGATTATTTGCTTCTCGATGAAACTGAAACTGGGTCGCCAGATACTCAATTTGTTCAAAAGAAGTATAGTGCAGTTCTAGTAGCAATTCTGACGTTTGAACAAATAAAATTTCTATGACTTTTGATAGATATAACTTACATTAAATGAATTATATAATTTGCTATACCTTATATTTTGAAGTTTTTTATTTTACTATTTTGCTTTACCTAATTAGAGATACACAGAATGGCAGATATTAGCGAGGATGTCACAGTGAGAACAAAGAAAACCTACTTCTCAACGATCAGCCTACTTCTCAGGATGCAGAAGAATAATAAAAAAAACGATCAAAAACCTGTATTCCTCCTCCCCAACAACTTTATTTTCTTCAAATTAAATCTAGCAACTTGTCGAGTCTGAGAGGCATAAGTATATTCGCAGATCTCATACATAATGGTGCTCACCAAACAAATACTTTCTACTTGTAACAAACGGGACGGGGGGAAGCTCACAATGGCAGGTGCTTTTAATTGCATTCGTTTGGAATACCTATTCTTGCAAATTCCCTAGTCAGTATGTTTATTTTCTATTACTTTGTATAAATAAGGGCTATTGCGTATTATGAGGACTTAACAAGATATCCCCAACTTAGTACCCAATAATAATATTTTTTAACGAGGCTTATCGCGGCTCTGGGTTCCGCCACTCTCTCTCTGTCTCCTAAATTCGAGGTAAAGTGGGGAACCGAAGTGTTTTAATGGAACGGAGTGTCTTAACACTAAGTTCACTAAAAAAACGTTTACGTAAAGGTAAAAAGAAAAGAAATTTCATATAAAGTTCCTAAACAATTTTATAGAACCATTTCACTCACTTAGCAATAATATCGCATACTGTGAAAGCATCTCAATATTGCATAGTGTTTGCTAACTTTCTACGAGTGTTGGTTTAGGAACTTTATATGTGAACTGTACTGTACGTTTAGATATTCAGTTTCTATTTAATGTGGCTTTAAACTTTTGTGTTACTTTAAAGCGTAGTTATATGTAGTAATCATAATAAAAAACACAAAGGGCAGCTTGTGGCGAGCTGTTGGGGAGTGGCAACCCCACGGACACGGACTTGAGTCCTTTGAAGGGGAATCGTACTCCATCCCACGCCCCTGGCTTGCCTTTAATGGTCGGCAACAAATACATGCAGGAAAGGGGGGAAGTGCTCAATCTAGTGGGGAAAGCCGATCACGACCTCTCTTGATGGTGAAAAACGAAACGCGTGCTCTCTGGAGACGTTCACGTTTTTTTTATTATTACCAAAGACAAACAATGTGCGGCGTTGAGTTCCACCATTCGATACACAAAGTCTCCAAAATTGGTCGGAAAGTAGGGAACAGAGTGTCTTGACACTTAATTAAAAATAGTTAATCAATAAAATTCAAACCAAGTTATAATAGTACCTATTAAAGCTCAATCGACACTGTTATACCATGATTACGTGATTACGGCTTAATTACTGTATAGTGTTAGGTGCTATATATAAGGGGTATATTACTATTGTTAGTAGTTTATTGAATATAAGCTACAAGATATATAGTACAACGGGAAGGGCTGTTTTCTTGCAGCAAGCAAGCAGCAAGGATAGAATGATTCCTTATCAAATTCTAGAGAATTTTTTTAACCGCGTTTCTCCTCACTTATATAATGTGCCCAATTGTCGAGATATTGTGTTTTAAGTGACAGAGTTCAACGCTGTGCTGTGCAATTTAAACAAATATTTTCTCGAGTGGGGATCGAACCCATAACCAGTCGCGTATACAATCACGCTTTGTGCCCCTGCGTAACGACTGGTCCTAAATATATATTTTTTAATATTACATCAGTAATATTATAGCAAATATTCAGTAAAAATAATATATAAAGAAAATATTAAATAATAAACTTTAACAGTTAAGCATCAATTTCAATTTAATTAATTTACTACTATCATTAAAGGCAATAAATTTGCGAAGCGTTTAATCCGTTAATCGCCATTGAACTACTTACGAGCTACCACTATATCAAGTCGGTTGGTGATTGTCGTAACTAACGGTCATATATTTTAAAATTATGGGACCGCTATTTGAATAAATTCTGTTGGTATTTGTGAAAATGAAAACATATTTAAGCTTATAGTTATTTTAAAATAATTCATGGTAAAACAATATAATTCCTGAAAATAAGTATATTAAGTTTTATTTCTTTTATTGTTACTTAGTTAATTTAAAAAAATGGAAATAAAAAAACAAAATGTTTGGATTCAGTAAAGCGACTGCAATTTTTCAACTATATATTTATTAAGTCACTGTAAAAAAAATTAATTCCTCAAAACAAATATATAAATATGTACAAGTTTAAGATTTTTTTTAATTGCTACTCAGTGAATTAAAAAAAATGGAAATTAAAAAAGACAAAAAGTTTGCAAATTTTAGATCAGTAAAATCATATATTAATTTCAGTTTAATTAATTTAGTACTATCGCTAGAGGTCATAAATTTGCGAAGCGGTTAATCCGTTGATCGCCATTAAACTACTTACGAGCCACCACTATATCAAGTCAGTTGGCGGATGTCCTAACTAACGGTCATATATTTCGCATATGCTTCCCAAATTGGAACATATTTTAGGGTTATAGAATCGCAGCTTGAATATATTCTTTTAGTATTTTTAAATTCAAGAGATTTTACTATCATTTTGTAGAATTGGTAGGTAGAGAGTGTGAAGGAGAATAAGAGTGACTTGTTACTACATTTCAATGATGATGATTGAAACATTTAGGGCATACAAGTACGTCAAGGAAAAATAAATAGCATTCCAAAGATCATATAAAAATATTGCCCAGGGTCAGGTCAGGTAGTAATTACGAATATACTATAACTTACCAAGTTCAGAGCCACACACTCGGGGAATGATTTCCAAGATAGCGGAACACGATGCATCCTCAAAACAAAGCTGCCTTGCGAGAAGGCAGTTGAGGATCGCCATAGTGCCTTTTATCCCAGGCCCTGAAACGAATAAAAAAAAAATTAAAATTTTGTTTTTTAACGTACACTTAAAGAGAACAGTGATCATTTTTGGTTATCTAAATTTTAAACCTGATGCTGCGAAAATATACAATAAAATATAAAATGTCAATAATATTATCAGTATTTTTGTAGCAACTAAACAATATAAATCATCGGCTTATCAACTGACACAAGCACTAACTTTAGATTAGTTCTTCGAAAGAAGTCATTCCAGTAAATAATGAAGTCCACATTTGCCACTCAAATACTGTATTTTTTTTTCTCTTCAAAGTATCGAAGTAATAAAAACTTCTAGAAAAGTCATGATTTCAATTATGTGATGAATAAAATATACTTCAATGGACAGCATTTGATATTGAATCTAGTTGGTAAAATAAGAAAAGAATTTCTCTTTATTTATCAAGACACTCAACAGCGTGTTTAGCCAAGTTAAAAAGCGAAATGCGCAAAGTCCCTTCATAACTCGTAAACCAATTAGTCTACATGCATGAAATTTAGCAAATTAGTCAAACCCCCCTAACTTAAAACGTATAAAAATTTCAACAATTTAACTTTAACAGTTATTAACGCTTAAGAACCGACGTAACTGACGCTGTTTTTTTGTTACTGTTACCCTACTGAATAATCAAATCAATCTACCCTAAATAGGTGTCAACACTTAAAGATAATTAAAAACTCTGTTAAACGCTAATTTCCTCTCATAGTGTGCGCACTTCCTACCTCGTAGAATATTCAAAAGCCAACCGTACATTCGTTTGACGATCGATACGAATCTCGGTTATTTTGAAAGCGAAGATATTTTCAACGGCCTAAATTAAACTTATTCAGGTACAGTTGGGGGACTCCATTAATTTACTTCTCTTTGATAGTGGAGTTTGCTGCTTATAGATTTTATACGATTTTATTTATTTTTAAATTCGTATCGATTTCTATATGAAAGTGTCGAAATGCATTTTCATATTCTATTCTTACCCTCAATATAAAATATTTCAATATACATTTTTACTGCGAATCTCATTGTGTACATAAATAATGTTAATTATTGTACAAATCGACAACCACCCATAAATTTACTTTAAATTCTAACTGCGTCAATCGATGTGACATTAAACTATTTTAGAATAGGTCTCATGAATAATTTTGTGAGTGGCGGCTACACTTGACCATGTCGTGGTTATATTTTATTTATGCCTCACCATCTGCAGGTTGTTGTTGTTCTTTGATTACGGCATTCCGAATGACTGTTGCTTATAATAAACATTTTAAATCCCTAAGAATATCCTTTATCGGAAGAAGAATAAAAAAATTGGGTTTCTTTTCTTATACTGCACAAAGCAGGGTAGGAGAAGAGGGAACCTGGAAACCTCAGGTTACGACACTCTGTTCCTATTACCCACTATCCGCCGAATTCTCAAGACATTGCGTGATGAGTGGCAGAACTCAACGCTGCGTTTTGCCTCGATACTAGAACGAGTAAATGATAATAAAAATGTTCTTTCCCATTAGTAGGAATTGACCACACAGCGGTTACGTCAAAAAAAACTGGCTGTAAAAAAATCTTCATCATAAAACAATAGTAACAGAATAAGGAATAAATTGTAAAACTGTTCAGTTCTGCCTCACGTCAGAATCGCTACAGTACAAATGTAAATATAAATCCCTCGAGTGTTATTTGAACCCACAACCTCTGTGGCAGTGTTAATCAGATACGTCCCTAGTGCGTTAAGATAGTGGATTCGATATTCCTTGTGTAAACAATATTCTCAAAGTCGATTTTTTCTAAACAATACCCACAGGGGTTGCCCTATATCCTATTAACTTTTGCCTTTGTCAAACATACGAAGGTCAGCATTTTGAAATTAATATACCCAGTTTATTTTTTTTTTTACAATTTCACCTTGTTTTTTCAGTGCTTATGGTGATAATTATCGTATACATATTTTCATAAGATAGATAGAAAAAAAAAGACAGAATACTCAAATCTATTGATTACCAAATAGCAATTTCAAAATATTTCATAGTTATTAAAAAAACAAAAAAAAAATACGAATTTATAGCGACTTTTATGAAAATAAAATGTTTAAAGTTAAGTAAGTAATGTTTCGAACTACATTCATCATTACAAGTTATACTCTTGGGTTTGTGTTTGTCTTAAATATTTAAATTCATAGTGGAAAAAACATAGTAGCATTATAAATATATTTAAAAATATTTGTCAATAAAACAAAAAAAAATATAAAATACTGTAATAAACAAAATTAAAAATACAATAAACAATAATGAAAATCTTAAAATCTCAATCGCCCTCGTCACCACCTTCCTCTTCCTCGTCAAATTCACCTTCTTCTTCGGCAGTAGCATCTTGGTACTGTTGGTACTCGGAAACTAAGTCATTCATATTGCTCTCGGCTTCGGTAAATTCCATTTCGTCCATCCCTTCGCCAGTATACCAGTGCAGGAAAGCCTTTCTCCTAAACATAGCTGTAAATTGTTCTGAAATACGCTTAAATAGCTCTTGTATAGCTGTGGAATTACCAATAAAAGTAGCAGACATTTTCAATCCACGAGGTGGAATATCACATACTGCGGTTTTAACGTTATTAGGAATCCATTCAACAAAATACGAGGAGTTCTTATTTTGAATGTTCATCATTTGCTCATCAACTTCTTTCATTGACATACGGCCTCTGAAGACTGCGGCAACGGTCAAGTAACGACCGTGGCGAGGGTCACAGGCAGCCATCATATTTTTGGCATCAAACATTTGTTGAGTCAATTCCGGAACCGTTAAAGCTCTGTATTGTTGACTGCCTCTAGAAGTGAGTGGTGCAAATCCTGGTATAAAGAAATGTAACCGAGGAAATGGTACCATATTTACTGCTAGCTTTCTTAAATCGGCATTCAATTGACCAGGGAATCTAAGACAAGTGGTGACACCAGACATTGTAGCCGATACAAGATGGTTTAGGTCACCATAGGTCGGTGTGGTTAGCTTTAGGGTACGAAAGCAAATGTCGTAGAGAGCTTCATTATCTATGCAGTAAGATTCATCGGTATTTTCTACCAGTTGATGAACTGATAACGTAGCATTATACGGTTCGACGACAGTGTCAGATACTTTAGGCGAAGGGACGACACTAAAAGTATTCATAATCCGATCAGGATATTCTTCTCTTATTTTCGATATGAGAAGAGTTCCTAGTCCTGCGCCAGTGCCTCCACCGAGAGAATGTGTTAACTGGAAGCCTTGCAAGCAATCGCATCCTTCTGCTTCTTTTCTAACTACATCTAGCACCGAGTCGACCAATTCTGCTCCCTCCGTATAGTGTCCCTTTGCCCAATTATTACCCGCACCCGATTGGCCAAAGACAAAATTGTCAGGACGGAATATTTGGCCAAAAGGCCCAGATCGCACTGAGTCCATGGTACCAGGTTCGAGGTCCACTAAAATAGCCCTTGGCACATATTTGCCTCCGGTGGCTTCGTTGTAGTATACATTTATCCGCTCCAACTGAAGGTCGGAGTCGCCGTGGTACGTGCCAGTTGGATCAATGCCATGCTCGTCCGATATAACCTCCCAGAACTGAAACACGTAATTTATGTTACTGCATGGTTATACAAGAATTAGTGGTTTTAGTGGAATTGGATTTTTTGCCAAATCGCGAAAAAATCTCGTTCGCATAGAAATTTTGTATCGCATTTATTTGTTGTGGAAACAAACTTTGGACTTCTTTCTAAGAATAGATTTCAAGGGCAGTCGAAATATTTCATATTATGTCGCTTTTTTCTATAATATAACTATGTACATATTTATATAATACCAATTTCAATATGGTAAGCATACGGTTCGTCTCGTAATCGAAGAGCACTACTGATCCTATCCAGCATTTGACAAACTTTAGAGAGCAGCAACTTTTTAAAACTTTTTGAATTTGAAATTGTGATTTTAAAAGTTTTACACATACAAATCTGGTAAAAGAATATTTTAGATATATATATTTTTAAATAAAAAAAATCTTACAAAATATCATTGTTTAATATGTTTATAATAATAAATCTAATAAAAAACAGACAAATATTTATCTTTGTTCACGTACATGTTGAGGTTTCCATATAATTTATATAGAAAAACAATAAATCATTAAATATTTTACCTTAGCACCGATTTGATTGCCACATTGTCCTGCCTGTATGTGCACAATTTCCCTCATTTTACTATTCTGTAATTATTTTAACTTAAATAACTTTACACCGACCGTACAATTCGACCTACTAGACAGATGGTCTTAAAACAAATGAATCTCATTTAAAATATTCCATATAGATTATTGATTTTTTGTAATTTAAATTTTATTTTTCTGTCAGCCAGTTTTAGTTATTTTGGTAACGAATAGGTTGGCAATTTTATAGGTCGATAAATTAAAAGTGCTTATGGAGGCTTAAATGTTGTTGAAAATTTGCAATGTCTGGGCTTTATTTTAGTTCTACACGCTTATAGCCCAGATGTAAAATATTCTGGCAGAGAATATTATATTATAAATGATTTTTAAAAATAACAATGTTGACAAAAACGCGAGTGACGGTTCGGGACAAGGAGTTGAGTGGTGGAACACAACACCGCAATATTTGGAAGGTACTTTACATAATGTTTTTTTTCAGCTACACGCTGAATCCTGCATATAAGAAGGATAAGAAGGGAACTTGGGAACGTAGTATTAGCACAATCACGTTCCCATTAAGAAATGTGGAACAGTAGAGAACGTAAGTGCCCCCAAGTAGCGGAACTCAACGCTGCGGTTAACCAATTTATCAGAACGAGGAAATTAAAATATTAAATATTTAATTTCCTCGACAGGGAATCGAACCCACAACCTTCGCGTTTACAGACACACGCTTGTGCCCTAGCGCCACTACTGAGTTCTGTTTGTGTAATCTGTTATTTCTATATTATACATACATCTAAGGTTACATTATCTATATAATATACTAAATATCTATCTTAGCGTCTAGACTAGACTGGTAATCAACTGGAACTTTATTCGACATTCGTAGGCGGAAAATAGATTCCTAACAAAAATACAAACCGACAAAACAAATTCATGCATAAAATATAAGCTTTTACCAAATTCTAAATCCTCTTTAATTAAGAACGAATATTTGATGGTTTTTCGTAGTATACAATTCGAATTATTTTAAAAAGATATTATTAGCTTAGGTTTTATGTTTTGTACTATATTTTTGGTTTATATATGTACATATATTTAAGTCAAAATAATAGGCTATCAGTAAAAGCGTTGATTGTAGGTTCGATTCCCACTCATCATTATACTGGTAGCATATAGAGTGATTTTGAGTTCCTTTACATAACAAGCAATGTCTCGATTTTGGATGAAAAGTGGAAAACCTCGACACGTCATTTTGGAATAATATATTTTATATCTTTCTCCATGTTATCAACTTGTGATCACTGAATACGTGACTCCTGACGTATGTTGTCTCGGCAAAGCGTGGCGTGGAGTTCCGTCACTCAACAGGCAATGCCTCCTGAAATCGGCGGAAAGTGGGATAATGGCGGAGTGTCTTAAGATGGATTTCCTTTGCCTAACCTGCTGCGTGCGGGATACAGCGTGAAGTTGACCTATGTACTTTCCTGAACTTTCTTAGGGTAAATACAGAAAATAAGTTTCAACCATACATTTTCGTTATAAATTCAAAATATTTTAATACATAAGAGACCTCGTTGGAATTACTTTCTTGTTTTAGATTATCATCCGAGCTCACAAGTTTATGTTTCTATGACTTTCATGACTATTCAAATGAGCGATACGAAATACTTGAGCTGTTATTACTTCAAAATTTGTGAAAATTTAAAAAATCGAAACCATACTGATGGCATTTATAGGATCATTTTATTTCAGGAATTTCAAAAAATCTTTATAGATATTTTTAACGTATTTGAAGTGTTATTACACACATAGAAAAAAATATTTTTTTTAAAAATCGGTTAAAAGAATTTTAAAGTTCAAATTTTAAAAAATACTTTGTAAGTGTGGACACAACACTTTAAATACTCTCTTGCCAAATTATATTTTAAGTAATTATATTTGGGTTATAAAAATCTGTCTACAGATTACAAATTTTTATACGTTTTCGAAAAAAGCGAAGTTTTAAAGTTCAAATTTTAAAAAATACTTTGTAAGTGTGGACACAACACTTTAAATACTCTCTTGCCAAATTATATTTTAAGTAATTATATTTGGGTTATAAAAATCTGTTTACAGATTACAAATTTTTATACGTTTTCGAAGAAAGCTTTCCTATACTACCTTAGGAATTTACATGTTAAATTTCTAATTTCTTCCACTTAAGACACGTTCGTGCCTCACTTTCCGCTGAATTCTCGAGGCATTGCATGTTGAGACATTTTTTTTAATAATATCTACTCTATATAAATTCCCAATTACTCGAGTGGGCAATTTTAACGACTTCAAAGTCAACCGCTCGCGCGAACGTAAGCCATCTGACGTGTAAATGATATAATGTGTCCGTCCCTTTCACACTATATTAATTTATGTATAGCCATCCCTTTCACATTTAATGCCTGGATTACCTTATAGAGTGCTCAATGTATTATTTATGATGAAAAACCAATGTAAAAGATTATAAATTTTATCTTCGAGCCCAGAGATATCGATTAGCGTTTAAGTGACATTAAACGCAGTTGGGTCTATATTCGATTTTCATAGATTGACTTCTGCCATTCCACCATGAAATTCAATTACTCGCTTAATAAAATATATTAGGAATATACACACATATCTATATTATTATTAACTTATACCTACAATATAATTCACTAGAATAGTTGTTGTATAAACTTGTATAAGATGCACATACACATACATATCATACATACACTCAACACGTTCGCTCGTTCGCTTCGCTCTTCGAAACAAGGATTTTAGCTTAACTTAAGGAGTACTTCCTAATTAGTCCGTAGCTGCACGCGGTATTCATCTCACGCTCGGTGGAAACGGGAATTATGATAATTTAGTGTGAAATAATAACTACTTAGTCTTAGACATAACAAATAATTAATATATTGTCTGTATATTTTCTGAATTTTTTTTAGCTGCACGCTGTATCCCGCACGTAGCATGGTAGGCAGAAGTAACCAAGGAACGTAGTGTAAAAATATTCCGTTCCCATTTGAGTTGAGTGGTGCCTCAACATGTGGCACGTATAAAAGAAAAACTATTCATTGTATTAGCAGAATCGTTAATGATGTAAATTTTATATTTGAAATATTTAATTATAGATATTTTAATGCTTTTATTTATTTTTTGTAACCTAAAAAACACATAATTTTATGCATTAAACAAAGAAGGAATATAAGAGACTGAGTAAAATGTAGAGAATTTAACCACAATATTTTAAAATATTTGTTTCTATATGCACACGAGAGTACAGATTCACAATACAAAAGATTTTTTCAGAGAGGAATCAAAAATGCCAATTCCAGCTGGCTTTCCGTATAGCCTGTCATACTATTGAATTTTTATCTACTATAGTTAGACCAAGAATATGCCGTATAAAATAAATAAATAAACACTTGCAGTTACAAACATTTTCAAGAATAGTTACAAGAGTCTATCAACTATTCTTGAAAATGTTGAAAGTATAGGAATACTCTTTGAGTTTTCAATAAGAACTTAATCATTTTATTGTCATTTTACAATTCATATTTATTATTCATTCCATTCTTGAACGTCAGTGTTTATAAAAATAAATTATTTAAGATTTCCACTGATCGAGATGATTTAAGATCTGGTTAAGAGACAATGCACGGTTGAGTTGAGTTGAGTTTCGCCACTCAACACGCAATGCCTAGAATTCGGCGGAGAGTGGGGAACGGATTTTTTTTAATGGGAACTTCTGTTTTAACACTATGTTTCCATGTTTCTTCTCTCTATTAAATAAATATCAAGTATCTAGATATAAAAGAAAAACAGTCTATTAAGCAAATAACCGTGTAGTCCATGCGATGAAAGCCGCGGGCGGGTCGCTAGTATAGTAGTATATAATATGTAGACAAGTCCGAAATTTAAATGGACACACAGAAATCCCCATCGGTAACCTATGACGTAAATCCAAAAGCCGAGTGAAAGCTTCGGTTATCAGATTAATTAGCCTAATGCATTCCACAGTACGTATCTGGCGGATACCAACGTATGGATATAAAACGCGAACAAAGATTTGAGGTCGATTGAAATGTATTTATAAATATTATTGAATGGGTATGTTTGCTTAAAACTAGTTATAATTAATATTAATTGTTTTTTTTTATGATTTATAGTTTTTTATTTATTAGGGCTCTTTTCGCGCAGCAACAGAGCGTGGCCGCGTGACGGTTGTGGGTTCGATTCCCGATTGGGAGAAATAATTGTTTTTATCTCCTAGTTCTGGGTTAGCTCTGTCTTCCCTGTGAGGCATACAATGTGAAGCTGAAAATGATGTTTATTTGTGTATAGTAAATATGCCTACTATATTGCTTTAATTAAGCTAGTCTAATAGGCATACTTAGTGAATTTATCATATTTGGCCGTGAAAAGTTAAATTTACATGCAACTGTAATTTTTTTATCGGTCATAATTTCAGAAATATCTTAATTAGGTGTCATTTTAACTTTTTTCAGCTTTACGCTATAACAATATACACTTCTCTGCCTTTGTGAGGTCTTCCTTATCAAGTCTTCAACTTTTCGCTGAACCCCACAATATTATTCGTCGATTAACAGAACTCAACACAGCGCACTTCTGACCATAGCAAATGTAAAACATTCCTTCGAGAGGAGCTTGAACTTATAACCATCGCGTTTATAGTCATACTCATAAATATCTAATATGAAAAATCAAAACATTTTCATGTATTCCATTTATTTAAATTTGTAATCTACAACGATTTGTTTTACAAACAGCTTTAGTAAAACTGTAATAAATATAGATTATCAAGATTAATTGTCATAATCATTTTTTTTCGTGTTCAAATCTGATAAAATTGTAATTTTCCTTAATGTTTATTTAAATGTATTTTAAATAACATAAAAATATCGTTTGTATATTTTATAATTTTATGGGTTTTACAATGCACAGCCAAAGAAAGTTGCCTTGTTATTTATTAGCTTCGTAACTTGCCATAACTCAAAAGAAAAAAATCGAAACCCTGTTATTATTATTTTGTTTTCATCTGTATGTCTACCTGTCCGTCTGTCGAGACTATTAGTCTTATGATCACGTGATAACTATTAAGCTGAAATTAATCTAAAATATCCAAAACTACATTTCCTCAGAGCAAGATAAAAATAAGCTTCTAAATCATCGCAATCAAAAATAAACGAACGTTTATACATTGTTTTTTTTCGCATTTTCTATGAAATTCGGTGCACGCTCCAAATCTACAGGGTACTTTTGTGGGCCTATAATTATGAAATTTGTGGAGAAGTGAGAACTTACCGTACAAATAAACGAAAAAGTAAATGGAAATTTATATATCTTAAAAAAAGTTTACAAATTTGTATTTAAAATAAAATTAATGATAATATATATTTTTTTTATTTCAATAGAATAACTAATTATATTATCTATGATAAATATTACCATGGTAATTACTGTTTGTGAAAGGTTTTTATAAGCTATTTTATACAATGGCCGCGACCGCAAACCGCACGTCAGTGTCGAATGCACGTAAATTCATTAACGGGAGAATATCACGATCGTTTTAGAAAAAGTATTTTCCGACGAATAATATAGAAAGAAAAGACTTTCTTTAATGCAGCAGTTACTTCGCTTTAGAATAAAATTTGTATATCATATAATTCTATGCTAGTGAAATGTGCTAGCTATTTAGAAGTTGTGTATATTTAAGAGGAGAATATTTTTTATCGCTAGATTATCTCCGATCTTCTTCCATAGCAGCCCATAGCATACCAGATATAAAGTCAATGTCATATTAAATATTTAATTCTCTAGTGGAAATCACAGGAGAGAGAGAGAGAAGAGAGTGTACAGTCGCTCCTTTGTGCCTCTGTGGTAATACAGAACGTTTATATTTATAAACACAACAATACTTAACTAAACAAATACGAAAAGTAAATAAAATTTATCGATTTAAATATTAATGATGACTAAGAATGGCCGATAGTCGCTCGTTACCTTTGAATTATAAATGTAATCAATAAAGCTGCCGTTAAAAAATCATTTAGTTAATATTTTTTTTATGTAAGTACAAGTTCAAGTCGTTATTTTTTTATTTATTTTTGTTAACTTTTCGCTGTACCCGCATGTAGGCAGAGGAAACTAAGTGTTAAGACACTCTACTCCCCATTTTCCGCTGAATTCCGGAGGCATTACGTGTTATGTGAAGGAAGGAGATTTTGCACATTCGCAAATATCAGAAAATGCTTAAAATAAAAAAAATGTATACGATTTTTTTAAAACTTTATCTAACTAAAGGAAAAGAGTAAAATTGAAGTTAAAGTGTAGAATTTATTCTTACACCTGCAACCCTACAAATCGCGCCACTGTATTTTAGTCTTGCTCGGAGATTTGGAACAGTTTCCTCGATATCTTTGTACATATATACCTAGTTCTTTAGACTGATGTGACGTAAAACCTACTAAAATAGAAAGAAAAAATAAATTTATTTCTCTATTTTCTATCATCAGCATTTGCTTATACAAAAATAATTATAATTAAATAATGTACTTTTGTGGAGCTATCAAAGTTTAAGTTATAGCAATATATATGTAAGCCTTAAAAACACATAAACATTACTAAAAAATGAAGTAAAATATTCATTCATTTATTAATTTCTTACAATTCAAACTTACTATCTCCAAAGTTAATTCTGTATTTCTTTGTTACTTTTATTACAAGAGCTTTGTATGCCTAGTCCACCGACCACCTTTATCTTGTTAGATTATGCTAACAAATGCGAGTTCTGTTGTAGCACAGGCACATAAGCGTGTGACTGTAAGCTCGCCGGTTTTGGGCGCGATTCCCACTTGAGGGAATGAAGTATTTAATATTTTTATTTCTTTGATCTGGTAACTAGACAAAGCGCGACGTTGAACTCCGCTTATTAACTTGTAATGCCTCAAGAACTCGGCGGAAAGAACTTATACTATATATTAATACTTCCACATAAAATGTCTTAACACTAGGTTTCCAGTTTCTCTCTGTTTTCTACGCGCGGAATATAGAACAATAATTAATACTAACAATTTTGTTGAAAATAATTGTAAAATAATAAAAACAATAGATAAGGTTATTGTAAACGGGCTGACATTTCAACTACCACATATTTTATTTAAATAATGAAATAATATCACACATGTTCTGCCTAAACTTTGCCAATCTTTACCTTAAATAACGAATCCTTTACAATTTAACTATCAATTTTTATAAAATTAGTGTTTTGCGAGTAGTAGGAAAAAGAAACAAAAATACATTGATTGTCGTAAGATGTACGGTGCGAGATTTGCCTTCAGCCAGTCAAATATACATAATTCGCAGGTACAGTTCAGTCAGGTTCGTTTATGGTGTGCCTTTGTATGTACCGACAACGTTGCGACAACGATATCGTACACGTTTTAACTTATATTGAGAATTAAAATCGTGTAAATTAAGTAAACATTTGCAGACATTTACTTACACTAGACTATTCTAGTAATAAGTAGTTTCTAGTAATGATTTACAATGTTTATCGTATAGTGAATAACAGAACAGTAGATGCGGCCGCACAGCACAGCAGAATGCCATTTGATTGTAAAGACAAAAGTTTTGGGTTCGATTCCTACACGATGTAATGAAGTATTTTTATATTTTTGATGCCCTGGTAACAGCACAAAAGATATATAGGTATAAGTATATTGGGTACAAAATTTCAATTTCATTTACAAGAAACAAATAAATAATTTTGTTAAATATATTAAATATCGTACGATATAAAAGTGGTTAATGTAACAACGGAGTTTACATATATTTACATAGCAAAACGACATTTGCTCGGGTCCGAACAGATGATTGTTCGCTGTTTGTTCAAACTTCAAGGTTCACTAGATTTAGCTGATTTGTTGAGAGGACGCACTTTGCATTGCAGAAGTCACTGTCGGGCACGGATTATGGAGAAAAATATATTTTTAAATATTATACAATATAAAATGTTTGGAATAAGTTTTAAAGTTTAAGAGCCTGTGAAAAATATGTGGAAAAGTCATATAATAACCAATTACAATAAAATCCGGTTAAAGGAGTGGCAGGCTCGCCGCAATTTCTTGATTGTAACTTACAAAAGTTGACAAAAAAGTTGAAAAAAAAAAAAAAAGTTTCGTGTACTCATTTTGTATGTAATAAACTACAAATATGTTGAGGCTGTAATGGTTTTTTTCGAACTTTCCTCTTTATTTGTATTAAACATTAGGTTTTGTATACTTTTACTTATTTTTTTTTCATTCATTTCTACGAGAAGAGACAGACAGGTAGAGAGACGAGCAGCAAAGTGATGTACGTTGGGGAAAGGTTCCGCTTTTCTTTTTAAAAATAATCATTTATTAAAAAAAAAAGATTTCACCTTTTCTTTTGAAAAAAAAATACTAATAATATTTCAAAATTCTTACAAATAGTTGACATATATTTTTTTATTTTTTTTTATAACAACTAAGATATCTTTTCAACCAAGCTATCTATTTATTACATTATATAAAAATCTGCATTTTGAAAGGAAATTTCTTCTATTTATTTATATATTTAAAGCGTTACACAATGCGGATCGGAATTAATTTACATGGTGGTTGCTATTGAGCAATTTAGTGGGGTAGTTGCGGCTAACTTATAGACAATTGGATTTAGTACACTTTGAAATCAACACAAACGGAGAATTCAAATCGTTAATATAAAATGAATATTTCTATTAAAACAAGCGCAGCTGAGGATATAGTAAGTATAAGTCTTCTCTATTTAACGGATAGTAGGCAGAAAAAACTCAGTGAAAACATTGACATGTGACCGAATTTGGAGATTGCGTGTTGAGTGGCGGAATTTAATACCACATATCGTCTTCACGGGGGAGGAGAGATGAAAATAATTCCCCCATTAAGGATCGAACCCACAGTCATTTTATTTACAGTCAAACAGTTTCCCACTGCACTACTATGGACTGACATCGTAAGTTAACATACTTATCTAGAGTATCATGTAGTAATCAGTTGAAATCATTTAATATAATGTTTTTGTATATAAATTATAACAGCACCTAAATAAATAACTTAAATTAAACTATATTTATTCATCTATATATATAAAATCGAAAGGTCACTCACTCATCACGAAATCTCAGAAACTACAAGTGCTAGGAATCTCAAATTTTTCATAGGAGTTACTTATAGGACGTAGGTGCTCGCTAAGACGGGAATTTGCAATATTTGACATCTAAGGGGTTGTTTTTGGGGTTGAAAGTTTGTATGAAACTTCGTTACTACAAATGCTAGGAGTCTCAAATTTGCATAACGTCACTAGGACGTAGTCATGGAGACAGAAATTAATAATAACATAGTTCACGCGGGTGAAACCGCGAGCGGGCCGCTAGTACATTATATGTTTAAACATAAACATAAACAATTTACGTTCCATACACAAGGATAAGACGACAAGTGTCGGTAATCTTTTGACGACGCGACGTTTACTTGCAACGTTGGTTTAGTGACTTCAGCTGTGAACGATACAAATATTAAATCCTTTAAGTGCTTGCTTTTAAACTACTTTAGACGGTGGCTTTGTTCGTGTTTTTCCATTTATTTAAAACTAAACGACGTTTTTAGGGATATTGGATGATAGGTTTCATAGTTTTGTAACGTTTTTTATTATAATTTTGGTATCTTTTAAAATTTATTTTAATTTTCATCATAAATTATCTTAACATATATGTTTAGGGTTGGGTTGTGTGATTTTAGTAGTAACTCGTCACACATTAAGATGACATCAGTTTATTTTATAACAATGTATTTCCTATGTAAACAAAAATATATCCCAGAAATTTAACATAAATCCAATTGAAATTTGCAAAGTACTCGTACATTTTAAATAAAAACCTTATACATTTTATTCCTTTGAAAATTAAAGGAAGCTGGCCTTTCCTATAGAGTACTATATAATCACAACTTAGCTTCGAATACCGACTCGAATAATATATTGCAGTCCTATTCTGGATCGGAATAATATTGTTTATTCGACAGATACGATGCGATTTCCAAATATATCTAGACTGTCTCTTCAGCTTATTTCAGCTAAAAGCATTTGCCTGCTTTTACAGAGTGGGTTATGTTGTTTTAATAATAGATTTAAATATCACGTTTGAAATATACGGTTATGTAGTGTGTATTTGTGTTTATGAAAGAACAAATAGTATAAGGCACTATTTTTAAGTTGTAATATATATTTTAATAAAGAAAAAATCTAAAAGTGAAAAGTGAATTAACGAAAACTTGCGTAATATATTATTCTTGTCTTAGAAGAAACCTTTACATTTAGTACATCTGGGAAGTTCCATCAACATTGTTGTTTAATTTCCGTGGCCAATGTTTTTCTAAATATTGCACATAATAAATAAAAATTACACATTTATAAAAATATTTTTATATTCTTTCTTTAACAAATTTCTAAGTACATTCTGTGTCAGAGTAAATTTTAAGGTAATTTCTGATATATTTTTTTAGAATATTCAGTTATAAAAGTAAAATTAGGTGTATCAATACATTTCCAGAATAAGTATCTGAAGAGACGGTCAGCTGCGCTTCCTCGATCGAGTTACTAAGTTCGAGAGGTCTCAAACGGGTACAAGGGAATCCTTGTTTAAATTGAACATCATTTATTCATTTCAATGCTGTGTCATGCGTTTGTGATCTATTGATGAGTGTTTGACGATGTGAAGTCATTTAAGAATCTGTCCCAGAAGTTAAAAATGTTAAAATATCATTGTAAGTAGTGGATACTATAGGAATATTCTAATTTTGTATTTTTTTTTCAGCTTCATGCTGTTTTTCCTAATGTATCGGGGAGGTAGAAGAAGCCTAGTGTTAAGACACTCCGCTTCCCACTTTTCACTTAAGTTGTGCCTCTGCGCCATGAATGGAATCAAAAAGATACTTTTTTTTCTATTTCTGTAGAAATGGCTTATGTTTTTAGTAACTACTCGGCTACTCGTATATGGTTAGGCTACTCGTATATTGCTATTAAATGAAAGGGATAGAATACTGCAAAAAGATTTTTTAAAATTCATATTTTATTAAAATTTGAGTTTCACTAAATTTCAAGATATAGTAACAAATATTAAACACAAAATTTAACAAAATCGGTCACGCTCTACTTACTATAGATCAAGTCGGCACTGCCAGAACGGGTTCAAGTAAATCTTTGTTTAAATTCAACATTATTTATTCAGATCTGCGATGCTGGGACAGTGAGTGCTCACTGTGTTGCATTCGTCGTGCACATTTATCAAAAGTAGGGGCTTTTTATATTTTAGCTAAGTCGTTTGTCTAGTGACCCAGTTGTTATTGTTGTAACTGCTTTTGTTTATTTGCCTATTTTGTTTAAATATAATGATTTAAGAAAGGTTTAGTATTGCAAAATAGAGTTACATCGAGGCATTTTATAATTTAGAAAAAAATTATGCCAACTTTGTCTTTGCTCAGGAGCAAGTCTGACTGAAAATCTTTTACATCCAAATGTGGAAGAGGAGGTAAAATTTTCTATACAAATATTTAGACAGTGTGTCTGTCTGTGCGTCTGGGATTTGAGCAAAAATTACAAACCTTAAAATTCTATGATTGGTTAGCTATATAATAAATACTATTAAAGTTTTTTTTTTGCGTCACGTTGTATCCCGCACAAAGCGGGGTAGGCAGTGAGATTTTATATAAAAATGAAAGCTTATCAGAATTAAGAAACAACTGTTTAAATATTTTTAGGACTTTAAAGTTTTATTTCATAATTACGACGTTACTCCGGCACGCTCTCTTAATCGCACTTAAACTAATTATATAGTTTGGTGTAGTTGTAGCTCGTTCAGGAGCTTCCTGTAGCTTGGATCATTTTTGGTAATTGTATTAAAATTATATAAAATTTTAAATGATAGCAGAAAATACTAAATATTGACATATATTTTATTTCGATGGCCGTCCGAAACTAATATATATATATTGCGTCAAATTAATTAATTAATTAAATTTATAGAAAGAATATTAATAAAGGTGAACGGAGCTTCGTAACACTAATTCTCTCTGCCTACCTAATTAAAAATTTATTTAAATAAAATAAAAAAAATTGAATCAACAAAGGATAATAAAACATTATAATTGTCTTATTTTCATCGTCTCATAAATATTAAAGATACGACCAAAGCAATTCTGTTTATTTTACAAAACCTCGTCGGTCACCATTGATCGACATTGTACGTTGATTGACTTTTGATTGGAAATTAATAGCTCAGCGCATTCAACGGCCAGCTCACTTATACGAGCCGAGCATGGGTTTTTGAAATATCACAAAAATAAAGACTTTTTTTCGGTACATGAGGTTTATGGTGTTGGCCCTACTGGCTTTTAAGGGGATATGGGGTAGGGAAGAGGGTACTATGTTCCTAAGAAATCCCAAGCACGGTGTGGCTGTTGGAAAAAACTCATTGTACAAACATGTTTTAATATTCTTTATTTTAGTCAAGAACATAAGATAAATCCAGAATATAATTTAAGAATATTCATTGGTTCGCGTAATGTAGGACGTCCTCCAGCTAGATGGGGCGACGATATTCGCAAAGTGGCGGGCAGCGGCTGGATGCGAAGAGCTGAAGATCGAGCTCAGAGGCGTACCATTGGAGAGGCCTATGTCCAGCAGTGGACGAGGACAGGCTGATGATGATGATGATGATGATGAATTTGTTCGCAATTGGCGTTTTCTCTATTAGAATCACCCACACCAGCAAGTCAATACAAAAAGTAGATGAATGATAAGTAATTTTAAAAATATTATTTTATTAAAAAGAAGTTTATTTTGTCTTTTTGAGAATTTCGTAAAGTGTGAAATGTGAAAGGCTGGATTACTTGTTAAGTAATGTTTATTTTTATTTTTGTAATATCAAAATAATTGGAAATATTTTTTACCCTAAGCCAGGGAAATTACGTAATAACGGAACACAACGCTGCACTTTGCTCAACTAGACACGCATATTAAATATTTTTATTTTTAATTGAGATTGTCGTGGAGCAGAGAGTTAGGAACTGGCTGCAAATATGATGAATTACTTTCCATTTAATCACAAAATAGTTTTCTGTAGTTGGGTGGCGGAATTCATCATTTCCTTGATGAATTCCGCCATTCAACTGTAGAAAACTATTTTCTACACAGAAAATAGTAGATAAAATTGCAACTGGGTTGAGCAAATAAAATATTCATCCTACTTTGAAATAAGTTTATGTAAGTTTGAAAAACTCAGATTTCGCGCTGCAGCCAGCCATCCAGTCGGCTTAATCAACGCGAGTAATGGAAGTGCCTTTGTTGCGAATACACTGAATCAAGATGTTATCGAATGTACCGAGGGCTTTATTAAAATTCGAAACTACGGATTTGAGATCGTAAAAGATTTTATATATTTATGTATATAGATACATAGATATATAAGTTAATTTTATTAGCTGGTAGTGTATAATTGTGTTTCCTTCATTGGTTTTTTAATTTATATAAAATTATTGGATTCACGCTTAAAAATACGCTTTATAAATAAATTTGTTTTAAGTGTTTCCCGCACATAGTTGGGTAGGCAGAGGGAATTTGGAAATCTATATCTAGAGTTATGATACTTCGTTCCCATTAAGAGATTTCCGTTTCCCATTTCTGTCTAATTATGGAATCATTGCGAGTTGAGTGGCGGAACTCCACGCTGTGCTTTATGTCGACACCAACATAAAGAAATAAAAATGTTAAATATTTCAACTCCCTGAGTGGGAATCGAACCCACAGCCTGTCGCGTTTTCAGTTACTCGCTTGGGGTACACCACGACTGGCTTCATCTTCTTACGATCTTATTTATGTTGATGATCTTACGGAAATTTATAATAATAATCCTTGGCTAGTCAATTTTGTATACCTTTTTACCTACATATGTTTGTAGTTTTAATATTCACAATTTTATGAATGACATTTTATTTAAAATGCATAGAAAAGTTCAAAGAATAGAACTTTAACGGTTTCATTCAACTGATATAGCTTACGAAATTGTATTAGAAAGTGTTTAATTTTCCAGAGGTGAGTCACAAAATACTTAAATGTTCATGGAAATTTAGCTTTTTATTATAATAAAATTATATTGATACTTTTAGTCAGTTTAAGCGATTTTTTTAAGTTCACGCGGGATACTTCCCGCATATAACATCGAGGGTAGAAATCTAGTTTATGATACTCCGGTCCACTAATTCATTCCTTGACAAGAATTTTCTTATCAAAATTCTTCCAAAATTATAATATTTTTATCAATCCAGATTCTTAACTCGATTGGTCATTAAGCTTTCTGTCAAAAGTCATAATGGCACCGCATTGCGGTTCACTCATTGTAAAACATAAGCGTTCTTAAGTCGTTGTTAATAGGAAATATATTATTTTCTTTGGAAGTCTCTATGAAACAAAAAAAAAATGTAGAGTCACGCACGGTCCCGTGTGAATGGACTCAGGGGTGTATTAGTTACAGGACTTTTTACTGTATAACTACTTATAACTTATTAAAAAAGGTTATGATCGATTTTTCTATGACGTCGTCGTAGCGCAGTAGGGAAACATTTAACCCGACATTTGTGGATTCGATTCCCACTCCAGGAAATGAAATATTTAATATTTTATTTACCAGATCGATAACTAGGGAAAACGCTGTATTGAGTTACGTGATTCAATAGGTAATGCCTTGAAAATTCGGTGGCACGTTAAAAGTGGGGAACGTGTCTCAGCGGGAACAGAGTATCTTATCACTAGGTTCCCAAGTTCTATCTTCCTAAATAATATATTTTTTAGCTTTTAACTGTATAGTGTTAAGATACTCCGTTGCCCATTTTCTGCTCAATTTTCAAAACCTTTTTTCTATCTCATTTTTTATATCTATCTTTAAAACACTGTCATGGAAGGCAGAGATAAGTTCTCCAATTTACAGTTTAGTGCGTACTGATTGCAACCGTATTTTACTTATAAGGAGAACGTCAAGTATTTGATAAATATAAACATTTTAATTGAAACTTGAAGTCTTAATTACCAGATACGTCACACTACGCAACAATAAAGTCATTTATATGTTATTATTTTCCTTTTAGCTTTACGTTTTAACTCGCATAAAAGAGAGTATCCAAAGAACGTTTAGCGTTAATTTTCCTTAATTTTTTTTTGCCAGAGCAGAGAAATGAAAATTATTAACATATAAAATAATTAATTCACCAGCGGAGAGTCAAATCCACGACCACCGTTTACACTCAGACGCTTACCCATTGCACCACGATGGACCTAAAATAATAATTTATTTATTTATGAGTAAAGCAAAGTAATTTGCGTGCTATAATAAATACCATCATAAACTACTTATGTCGTTACACCGTTGTTTTATTAGAAATCCTATTTATAGAATGCGAGGAAACCCGAGCAGGGCAAGGTTTGTCGCAAAACATTAATACTAGCACAGTCAGTGTAAAGCTTATATTAAATGAGTAATGCTACTATAAATACTTTTGCTAAGACAAATAAAACTAAAATACTAAATTAACACGTTAAAATAATGCACTGTATTGCATTTGAATAGTTTTTATTTTCGCAGTATCCCACACGTAGGCAGAAGGAACCTAGGAACGTAGTGTTACAACACTCCGTTTCCATTAAGACACTACCTTTCCCCACTTTAAACACTTTATGTAGAAAAAAACAGATCCATTATGAGATGTAACTTAAGCACAGAAAAAACCGAGCTTCTAAGTCAGCTTGCATCATTTTTGCTGTATATTTAAATAATAAAAACCAGGTGTATTCACTTGTATATCATAAAATATGTAGGCACAATAACGTTGTTCGATTTTAATGACGTGAAGTACACTCACTATGATTTATTACTTTCTGATTACGATCGGCCGATTATATTCGAAAACCATTGTTAGTTATGTCGTTATTTGGAAATTATGTGTAGTGTATTATTTAATAATTTATTTGTTCGATAGGTGTGGATATATATTTATGTTTTATATTGTTTAAGTCTTTTTTTAAAAAGGGGGGTTTTTGATAGAGGGCAGTCACTGTAAATGTGATGGTCGTCAATTCTATGCTCACTCGCGGAAATTAATTTATTTTCTTTTATTTCTCCGTTCTGGTTCATTACAGAATTTATTACAATTATATAGAGGTCATATAAAGCTGCTTTATGTTAAAATAATTTACATATCTATTGAAATCTGGTTAATCATTTAAAATGTCGCTCGTGCGGTTTGAACCTATATGATTGATATTCATTTCTTAATGTACAAATGTATTCTATAGTGTGCAGGTTGCAAAATGTTATGCTTGTATCGAATATAATGTGGGTTCGACCACCATTCATCGAAATTATATTTTAAATATTTTCATTTTGCGACTCTGGCGAGATAAACCGCGGCGTTCTTTTCTATTACTCAATACATATCTTTAACAGGTTTTTTTTGGAAAAAAGCCTGAGGCTTTTTGATATACCAATCACGTTACCTGACTTTCAAAGTGAAATAGGAAAAATACAGATAAGAAATAATCTAAATAATACATTTATACTCAAAGTAAACCAGAAAAACTAATAAGCATTAAATTGTGAGCTATCCCCGCCGGATATAAGGTTGTTAGAAGTAACATTTATATTTCAACATTGTATTTAAAACGTGCATTTTCCTAGCATGGGCCATTTAAATTGTTTCATCCATGCAAGCTCTACAAGCTACGATCAACGTTTATAATACAACGGAATAAACTTAACTATGTAACGAACGAGACTCGTGTAGATTTCTTTGTTATGGTGAATTATGTTTATTTTTATGAGTTTACCATATTTTACCGAGTATACAGAGACATTTGTGTGAAAACTACTTTATAGAAAGCAATATATCTTCAAAGTAGTCTTACCAGACCGTAATAATGGAAAAAAACTGACTTAAAAATCCCGTCAATTGCGAAGGATTGTTGGTCAACGGAATGTTGCTGTAATAGTAAAGTATAACTTATAAAAGTTGCCGCACTTAATTTTGATTTTGGGCATATTCACAAATTTTTTGTTTGAAACGAACTGTAAATATAAGTTTGTAATATTTTTTGAATCTGACTATTTTATATTAATTTCAGCTTGATACTTCTACTAGATCTTGAGATAAATGGTCTTAACAGACGGGGAGACGTAGACACAGACGCAGAATAAAATGAACTTATAAGGGCACCGTTTTTCACTTTGAATTACAGACGATTAATAAATATATTATCAGTTCGAGTTTTCAGTATATTTATAGTATTGGAAATGGCTAATATTTAAGTGCGTATGTTTTGTATACTTGTTCTCAAAATTTCTCGTAAACTAAAAGTCGTATCGAGAGAATTATTTAGATTATATCAAGTTACAGGAAAACAACGTTGTAACACGAAAATATAATTATTTTTTACTATAAATTCTATAACAAATAACAAAATTACTTTATTCTTAAGCACTAGTGTCTGTTTCTATTTCTGTATCGTAAAATTTAAAGTTAAACTGTCATTTATTTAACTATTCGTAGCACATAGCTACGCCGTAGCAGTTGTACGTAGCAGGTGTCAGCGGACATTAGTGTCGAATAGAATTACCTCGGCACGCTCTAAGTAATAAATGTAACCATTTAGCTTTATAGATTTCCAATAAATAGATTTACTTTCATTATATGTTTATTAAATTATTTAATTTGGGGCTATAATAAGGAATTGTAATAGATACTGTAGATATTAGTCTTTTTTAGAATCAATTCCACCTCCACGCTTTATTCCGCATAAAGTTTGATGGGAAAAACTTAGTGTTAAAAACCTACGTTTTACACTTTTCTATCATGAACAAAAAAAGACATTCACGCTCTCGTAGACCCCAGTGGAATATCTTTTGTTAGTTCATGGCTAATGATACAATTTGATCAATTTTTCGTCAGTTACACTATGATATTTTATATGACACTGAAAGCGTTTGGAATATAAGCAACCAACTTCAAGCAGAAAAGTACCCTTAATTGTCGTATACAAAATTAAAAATAAATAAAATATATATGAGTATACATATAAAATATATATACATACATTTGGACCAAACTTTATAATTTTCTGATTATATCACATTAGTCTTAAGTCTAACTAAGCACTTTTCTCTTTATTTTACATATACTCTAAAATGTGCTCTTTGGCTTTAACTTAAGAGCTGAATTCGTATGCAAATTTCAATTAGAATCCCACAATTATTACAAGTTTATAATGAAGTTGGTACTAATGCTTAATATGAACCGTCTGCCGTAAAACTGCCTTGGGTAAAGTTTATTCTTCATTACTTGACTTTGTGCGAGTTTTGTATGAGTTTTGCGGGTTAATTCACGTGCTGACTAAAGAAAATATAATTATTAATATTTAAATAACACTGTTGGAAAGTGTGGTTCTACATATTAGTACATATATAATATGAATAATACATATATTTTTAATTATAGGTATTAATTATGTTATTTTAAAATTATGAGAAATTTCAGGTGCTTAGTACCTTTGATTAGAGAAAAGGAAAAAAAAACAAAGATTTTCATATAATTTAAATAGAGCTGTAAAATCTAACAATTGCAGGAGACAGATAAGAAGGATATTCGTAACTTAGTCTATGAAAACAATAAAAACTTTTGAATGCGAGCTCAAGCTGAACTATCCACATTAGCAGCATCTTTTCATCTTCAGTTTAAGACAAATCTTTAAAGTTCTACGTCCTTTAAAGTAGTAAGAGTCCTTTATGAAAAAAATATAAAATAAATGCTTAATATAGGAATAATAACGTTACAGCAATTATTAAAAAGACATTCATGTTTATTCATAGCAGGATAGGTATAGGAAATATACTGTTAAAACATTTCGTTCTCAACTACCGTTCAATTTTTGAGACAGCGTGTTGAGTGACAGAACACTTTGTTATATTACCGGGGCAAGGAAATTAATATATTTTTTTCCCACGAGTGATAATCGAACCCATGTCATGGCCTCAATATTCTTATGATTATAAAATGTAAAATCAAAATATTACCTAAAAAATATGGCAAAAAATTCAAAAAATTAAGCGAATTTATAATGCAGTACTTTTATTCCATGTGTTTTTACCATGACTCTAAAAGTCCTTACGAGGCCGAACTTACGTGAGAAGTTTTCATTACAACCCCAAAGCGATGTGTGAAGCCACAAGTGCGTTCTACGTAGGTTTTTACGATGTAATTACGTGACACCTTTCGTTTGTAGGTTAAACGTATAATGAATAGATTACTATTGTAATATATACTACAGTACAGTACGGGTGTATAGTAAATTTACATAAGTCCCAAGTTCGATTTCTAATGCACGTAATATTAATATAGTAAAGTTTCATCTTAAAACATTATTTTTTTGGCTGTAGTAGCGCAGCAGTATAGTACGGTTCGATTCTCACTCAGGGCAAGGAAATATTTACATTTCTTTCTGTCTATTAACAAAAGTAATAGTATCTGCTTTACATATGAGATTCCGAGTAGTTCCCGTGGACCTACCCTTATTGACAAGTTGTGTTAACCTACACATAGAAAAAATTTATTTGCAAAGTGAAAACTTATAGATTTTTTCAATTCCTCTCGTTTCCAGTTAGACACTGCGCTACAAAGATTTATTTATTTAAATTTTATAGCTTTAGCAAAAAGAAATGTAAGGCAAGAGAAAACGATTACATACCACAACGGCGGTTCACCACTGAAATGAAATACGAAGTAATACTAACGAAGTAATTTTAAATTGAACAAAATAGCATTCTCAGTTTAACCACGTTTGAAGAACGCTTATAGGAAAAACAAAGAAGAATTTACGTAGGATTTCATAAAGTTATTTTAGTGATATAATTTTAATTGTTTATGTTGTGTTGTGTTTTGTAAAAGTCGTTAATCTTATTTGATAGAGTATAATATAGTTTATAGTAATTAGCTTTTATATCATTTTTAATATTTCCACTATTCAGTTCTGGATTAAATAATTAAGCCAGCTCCATGATATCATATATTGTATCGTAACCTAAGCTATATAACGGCCAAATATGATGATGATGAATTCGACGAAAAGTGGGAGACGGAGTGTCTTAACGCTAGTTTCCCTCTGCCTAACTTGCTGTCTGCTGTCAGCGTGAAGCTGATTATTAACCAATTAAAATATAGTGAGTGTAAATGTATATATAACCAGGTTCCTAAAAATATACCATCATACTCTTCTAAATTTACAATTATTTTCACGGAACTGTTTCTATGATAACTTGTTCATTTTCATATTTCCCATACCAAAACGCTGTATATTGTTTAGTGAGTCGAGCAGACATTACCCAGAGGAATACGAGCTAGTAATGTAAATTACAATATATGTACATTTTTATAAAAATCTCCTTTACTAAGAATGCATTTTTAATTCAGCAACCAGTACGGTTTTTGTTTAAAATGTTGTGGGAAATTGTAAATGCACTGAATGATTAAACATTGTTATTTTCAACTGGACGTATGAGATTTAAAAATATAATTTGGAAGTTAAATAACGAGGGAAAACCGACTGATAACTACGTTAGTATTATAATTTGGGCTATTTCATGTGATTGCTCGTTTTTTTTTAAATTGATTTATTTGGTAGTGTTTAAATTGTTTTGTACTAACTTATATTTATAGTTCATTTTTTATAATAAGTGCTTACGCTTGCAAACTTAAAATTGCATGAAATTTAGGAAAACGTAAAAACTTATAGTACAAATAAAGGAAAATATGTGAAAATGTCAATTTATTTTTATACTAGTGGACCCGGACGCGGCTACGCCTGCTTGAACTATAAGAATATTTTCGCGTCGGTCATACTCATACTATGCCGCCCGAAGGCTAGGTCATTTCGAATCAGTGACATCTCCTTAATTATTTATTAGAATGTTATACAGTAAACTATAATTTCAATCTAGATGAAATGCTGAAAATGACTATTATATTTATTTTCATAAGGATGGAATATCAATATGTCGCGGTAACGGTTGCGTAGCGACGCGACGGTTGTTATTAACATGGCAGAATAAATTGCATGTCAAATTAGAAAGTACTTTAAAATATATTAGAATATATGTGTAATGTATTGTTATATAGCCTATAGCACTTCTGAAGAATGCAGCTTTCACACAAAACAAAAACATAATAAATCGATCCAGTAGATCCAGAGATCTTAGCGTTCAAACAAATAAACAAACAAACTCTTCCGCTTTATTATATTAACTAGCGGACCCGGACGCGGCTACGCCTGCTTGAAATATAAGAATATAATTTCTATAGAAATATAATTTCACTCTAGATGAAATGCTAAAAGTGGCTATTATATTTATTTTCATAAGGATGAATATCAAAATGTCGCGGTAACGAACGCGTAGCGACGACGGTTGTTATTAACATGGCAGAATAAATTGCATGTCAAATTAGAAAATATTTTAATTTATTAGTATATATGTGTAATATAATGTTATATAGCCTATAGCACTTCTGAAGAATGCAGCTTTCATACAAAACAAAAACAAAGTAAATCGATCCAGTAGATCCGATCTTAGCGTTCAAACAAACAAACAAACAAACTCTTCCGCTTTATTATATTAGTATAGATTAAGTATAGATTACAGATAAATAATATTACATATATAGTTAATTTCATACAAAACAACGTGCATACTTTACTTTACATAAAAAATTAAAAAGTCCTGAAATTGGTACGAAAGCATAGGTGGTTCATGTATACATAAATATCACATACGTACTAAAATATAAACCCTCTTTTTGGGCCTCGCCATAGTCGGGTAAAAATAACTTTAAATCGAAAGTATATAAGTACATTTATTACGGAATATTCGCCCTACAATTTTCTGTTAAAACATCGAATTCCACTCGAACGATGTTTATTGCGCAATTGGATAAATTATGTAGCGTACATTGAATGTTGCGCAAACAAAAATTGTGTTACGTTTACATTTTTGTAGAAATAATGCGGATTGTTAACTATTAAATAATATAATATTAAGGATATTTAGAAAGAGTTTTTGTAAAAGCTCTGTGTTTCTTTTTTTTTTTAGGGTCACGTTCTATCCCACTTGTTTCGGTAGGCAGACTAGACAGACTGTCGTAGATTCCAATTCTAGACGTGAAGGAAGACGATACTCCCTAGTTATATAAAAAACATATTTTGAATAGTAATAATAAAAAAAATGTGTGATCAGGTAAAATTACAATATTAGAGTGGGAAAAAGAGAATAATTAGTTACCCCGAATGGAAGATTGAACCCACAATCATCGCGTTTACAGTCAAACGTAACCACTACGCCACAATGGCCTCAAATATATTCGTAGATATCAAGATTTTATATACAATAGAAACTTATAAGTATTGCCAATTCTAGAGAAACACAAGAATTTTCATATAGCTTTGTAAAAGGAATTGCATCATAACAAGCAAATACATATATTTATACAAAATACAGAGGTTTTAGGCGACACGTAGAAAAATGCTTGAAGATATAATAAAGGCTACTTTTCCGCAACGGAATGGCGGTGTTTATTGGAACCAATAAGGAAGGTCGAAATAAATCAGTGGCAATAGTTTCCAGAAAAGAAGAAATAGTGTAAGAATGTAGTTTTGTTCTTTAGCAGGATTATTTGTTTTCGTAACTAAACTACTTACTTAAAACTACCTGTCTACATATACATAGGTCTAATCTGACATAGATAAAATACTTATTTTGTAGATTTTAAAATGTTAACTTAGATGATTCTAGTAAATTAAAATCAGCGACAACCTTTTCCTACTAATACGAAAATAAAGTGAAAAATAACTAGGGCTTAGTGAACAAAATTGTAAAGAAAAACGAAGTGTCTTGAAAATAAGTTGTAAAAGTTGTAAAATCATAAAATGATTAAATATTCATCTGTTTTGAGGTAAATGGGGAATGGAAGTGTGTCTCTAGGTATTCATTTTCCCTCTGCGCTTCTATATGCGGGATACAGAACGGGATTCGTGAACGTAAAAAAAAGAAACTAAATAATTAAAACGTATGAAAATATTGATTTCACATTACCTGAAAAAAGTAATATGCCCATACGTTTTAATTTAACAGATGATTCTTGTCCCTACACATCGCGACCGCGGTGTCCCAGATTTGACCCATGTCCCATATTTACAGTTAAATATAATGAATATCGGCAATCGCCCGCAGGTTGAATCGGTAATGAATGATCGAATGTTCTATAATGACTACTGACATTCGCTATATCAACAAGAAATATGGTACTACTGTTCTACAGTTATTTGCAGATGAATAATCAACTTTTGTAACAGTTTGTTTAACTGAGTTTATAGTTTTATCGTATATTTGTGTATTTTGTGGGTAGGTTTTAATTTTATTGAAAGAAAGTGATAAAGGAGGGTAATGGCACTATGACTATGGTTCATTTACCATTGTTATTGTGCTTTTTATAAACCATTCAAAGAAATAAAAACATTTGACTTTAAATTTTAACTTTCTTTTATTTAAATAACATTGGAAATATCCTAGTGGACTTTGAATTTTATTGTACCAATATATTTTTTAATTAAATCACCTCATTTTGAGTTTAGATTATGAACTAATGGGTACATTAGTTATTAGAATATGAAGGTGTAAGTATTATCTAAGAGCTTGTTTTCTTTCTTGCTACGTTCTGAGCTGAATCTTCATACTGAATTGCAATATATTAAAAAGATTGTATCTTTTAGTGCACCAAAATAAATATATCTAGACTATTAAAAGTACTATTACGATGATTGGAAATAATCTCTGCTAAATGCGTTTAGAATTATGCCGGGAAAAGGAGAGCGGAGTATCAAAAAGATATGATATGCGAAATAAAACGTGAGTATAAAACAAATATAAATTACTTTTTTATATCCGTACCTACATCATGTAAGCAGCATGATAGATAAAGTTTGCTTCAGCTCTTTATGAATGGTAAAGTGGATAGCAAAAGGCGCACTAGGTGGAGGGAACATCAGAAAAATGTATAATAACTGTGGAATCACTGTTCTTTCTGGCGATGGACAGAATAGAGTTAGGAAAGCTTGTGATTATCCTTCTGGATTGAAGAGGCTTCCAAAGAAAAGAAGAATTACTTGTAAATAGCTCTTGCTAAGAACTTCAAAATAATTTAATTCCACAGTTATTTCCAACAGGAATAACCTTCAAACAAATAATATTCAAATTGGGTTCAGCTAATTCGGAAAGTGAAAGTAAACAGTCGATCCGAGGCATCTATACATTCAATAACTTGGTGGAACATGAAGAAACAAACAATAAAACAAAAAGTAAACTCGAGTCTGCTTTGTATTCATGACTTTCAATAAATAACGACTCGTGCTAGGTGTGAGTTGGGCGTCACTACTGGTTTTTCCTTCGAGTTTTAACATTTTCTCCTTTTTATATGGATTCTTTGGCAAAGCAGAGAGAATGTAGAGATGGAACTCCCTTTATCGTGTATAAAGATATAAGTTTCAATGCTAATAATATTTCAATGTATCACTTAAGAAAAGCCACCAATAGACGGTAAAAAGTAATACATCAAATACGTTTTTTCAGGTTCTATCCCGCATGTGCTAGCAGACAGGAAGAAAGATCCACTCCATTGCCTCTTGAGTGGCGGAATTAAACGCTGCACTTACAGTTCCATACGTCAATATATACCCACAAAATGCATAGTATATGTGAATATGAACAAGTAATAGACATATACATTAATTAATTACTTCAATAACATTACAGATTCTTCCTAAAGTCTCATAAAATTATTTAACGTCGCGCAAGAAAACTCATAGTAGGAGCTTCAGCCGGAAATGTTATGTAAAAATTGCTTAAGGTTTTGCACGTTTTCGATACTTATTTGAATAAAATTACAAAGCTATTGTCACTTTAAAGCTTTACTTATGAAAACGTGACAGTTGTGTCTTAAATAAGAAGAGAATTGAATAAATTTCAACTTTCTTGTGCCGCGCCTTTCAAAATATTTTGATCAAGTTCGTAAAATTTATTTTGAATATATAAGTGCTGTTAGGTACTAATACTGTACCTATAGATGAGAATTTTAAAATTAATTAATTGATATTTCTTAATTAAAAGGAAATTACTAGTTCAATTTCTGATTTCGATAGTAAATTAATCACTTTTATTTGAATTTTTTTTTTTAATTACATACTGTATCCCGCATAGCATCAATATTTTTTTCTCTGGAATTCAAAACGTTTCGTTCAACGCTATGAACTCTACATTTACATTATATACATTTATTAATCTAAATCTAAAAAAAACTGGCCAAGTGCGAGTCGGACCGTATCGTGTTAAGTTCCGTATCGTTATCTGTAAAACAGCAAAAATAATTACTTATGAGCGTATACGCCCTCTTAAATATTTAGTTTATTCCGTTTATCAAAAACGGTTATTTGTTGTTAAAGCATCAGCAGAAATAATCATCTGCAAAAGTTTCAAGTTTTAAGAGATGGATAATCAGACAGACGACGGAGAGACAACGAAATCTTGGTAATAGTCTCCCGTTTTCTCCTTTGGGTACGGAACCCTACAGAAGAGAAAAGAAAATGCCAATTGCTTTACTCCTCTATTTTATATTTCAACATAGAAATTAAAAAGTAATTCCACCACCGCATTTGCTATTACCGCACAAACTAAGCTCATAATTGCACGCGTATGCGAATTTCCAACTGAGTTTTTCCTGTAAATTTAAAAATAAAAATATAGTGGTTTATAGAAGATAAGAGTCGTTTGCTAAAGCTGGTTTAGGTTTGTAGGTCACCGGGGTGCGGGGGGGGCTGTGCTATGAAATTACATAATGCTGTTACGAGAGTACACGCGATCGAATACTTAGAATAAATAGAAAAGAATGTTCGAGTTTAATGATTTAGCGACATTTCAATTTTATTTTTATTTTCCGTTATGTGTTTTTTTTGTTTGACGTAGTTTTTTTGTTTTATTATAATAGAATGTTATAATTAATGATTATTTGATGGTGTGGCCTATCATGGTTCAGTTGTGACGTACTTATTTGAATTATTATTTGCAAGTTCAAATTTTACTCGAAAAAAAATATTTAGGTGAATAGGATAAGAAATATATAGTTAGAACAAATAATATATATTCTATATCACAGTAGACAACCCAGTGTTAAGAAACTTCATAATAGCAAAGTTCTGATAGTATTAAGGAATACGTAATATTTCTAAGTTCACCTTACATTACGCACATAGTAGGGTAAACAGAGGGAATTTAGTGTTAAGACACTCCGTTTCCCATTTTCTGCCGAATTCTGAAGGCATTGCGTATTGAATGGAAATTTAACACCGCGTTTTGCCTCGATACCAAAGCGAAGATATAGAAATGTAAATTTAAATAAGTATTTCATTTCCTCAGGTGAGGATCGTACCCACTACCAGTTGCAGTTACAGCCACACACTTTGTGACAGGCCTTTTATCTTGTTCAAAAATGTTCTAAAATGAAACCACATATCGAAATCTCGCATTTATATCGCAACGCGACTAACACGCGATATACCTACATATTTCTATACAAATATCGTACAGCAAGATGTAAGTCAAGCAAAAACTAGTGTAAATAACACATATATTGCAAAGCAGGATAACCCCCTCAGAATATCATAAATCTTCCATCTTCCATTTGAAATATGTGCCAGCGCTTCAAGAATTTAAATTTTCGCACCAAAGTAACAAATGGTTTGCGTCGTCGCGAGTAATTTTTCACCATGAACGGATTTTACGAACGCTATCTCGTTGCGATAATCTTTTCTTCATTATTTTCTTAGCAAGGGTGCTATTATGAATCGTTTAAAATTAAATGTAGGCGGTCGTGGTGTATTGGTGTGGCGTTTGACGGCGTTAAATGTGGGGGTAGATTCGATCCTAATTCGAGGGAGTTTCATTACATTCGAGGGAATTAACTTCTGCTAAGTCTGCTATGTACGATACTGCGTGAAGCTAGGTAGACTATATTTAATCTTGATAAGGTATACCTATAACCCATAAATGAAAATATACTCGAAACCACATAAATTTTTCTACATTTTACGCTTCTACTTTTAGCACCTCCAGGAAACCTGATTCATCTAACTTCACTAACAAATAGAAGCCTTAATTTTTCTCCATAATGTTCAAATCTAAGACTATAAATCAGGATATCTAAAAAATATCGAGACGTCCGTCCTTAGCGGCACGCTTGTTCCTGGCATGCTAATGAGCTCTAAGGGCACTCGTAGACGGGCAATTTGTCGACTTGACAGGAAACAGAGCACTTGTATGGAGGGTGAATCAAGAATTTGATATACTCAGATTTTGTATGGCCGAACTCGTTATATTGGAAACGGTGTATTTAGAGAGGATCAAGTAGTCAATTCGTTTGCAATGTGAGATTCTATGGGATATACTGCTCTTATGTTACGATGTTCTTAAGTTAATTTAGCACGATGTTGTTAAGTTAGTTTTTATAAGAAAAAGAGAATTTTAAATTTTATAATTTAATAAAAATAAAGTATTAATTTTGGTTTTTTATTTGTTTTTTAAACTTTCCTCAAAATTTCAACTTTACTAAAATGACTTAGGTTTGAGCCCTAGGATGTCCATTTATATTTAAATACATACATATTTATATAATGTCATTACCGATATTGGTTTAAAATATCAAAGACATTCGACTAAGTATAACAATGACAGAATGAATGAATTAAGTTATATTTAACATAACATTTGAATGTCCCCTACAATACTAATGTCAACCATTATTAATAAGGCAATACAACATAAATATATATGTATGTATTTATGTTTATATATTTTATTTAACTTTGCTTCATTTCCTTAACGCCACCGTTGAGTTCATAAAAAGTTATAATAATTTAGAGTGGGAATCGAATCCACAGGTACACTAAAATAAACCACAATAGATGAATATAATATGTAGAAGCTTGCTTGAAAGCCGCCTAATCCCTTTACATCGTTCACGTGCATCGAAAAGTAATAAATCGGCCTGAATACGATTTAAAAAGTTGAAACTGAAGCGAAAAGAAATAACAAGCTCCAAATGAAAGAATCTGTGAATATATTCAAGGAGGGTTAACTAAGGGGTAAGCTGTACGATAGCGAAGTACAATAGAGAAGAAATAATACTGACAAATATTTTTATACGGTGATTCATAATTAGTAATTTTTGTTTAATGAATCTTTAAATTATTTTTAAAAAAAAGTTTAGCTATTCATTCACGTGCCGATCCTGATTCATATATAAATTCATGTAAAAAAAAATTGTGTTGAGTGGCAGAACTTAACACCGCACTTTTGCCTTGGTATCAAAGCGAAAATATTAATAAGTAATAATTCATTCACTCGAGTAAGGATCGAGCCAGTCACAAGCTTGTGCGCCCCCTATGTCAATACTGTCAACGTAAAAATGTTCATTTTAAATAGTGAAACTGCAAAAAAGTTAATTGCAATACAATGCATGTGCAAATTATATTTCGCGGAAGCAGTAGCTATAGGGTAATGGGTTCTAAAAACTCATCAGCTATAGAAACGTGTTTGTTGAATCACCTCACACATTTGTTGTTTATTTTATGAAAAAATGTTATAACTGCTTGATTGTTATTAAATATGAATTAGCTAAAGGTTAAACTATAGGAAGTTCAAATAAAATTATTATAAAATAGTTTTCGTATTTTTTTTGTTCAGTTTCACACTGTATCCCGCATGTAAGAGCGTAGTGTTAAAACCCAATTTTCTAGACATTGCCTTTTTATACAAAATCATTTCATGAGAATCAAATCAACAACCGCCGGTCTTATAATCTGATGTTGTACTGCTGCGTCATGACGGCCTTATATTAATTAGTGTACACTTACATGAAACTGTTGCTTTAACCAAGTTCATCAAAATAAACTCATGATTTTAAAGCCTGATAAGAACATAATAGCCTTTTGATTGTTATCATTTCCAAATACTAATCAACTATTCTTCAGTAATTGATTGAATCACGAAAATGTTTAATTTTTAATGAACAAAGAAAATGGAGAAGCGTATATGTACCTACATGCTTAACAAAAGTAAAATATATTTGCTAACTGTGTTTGGCTGTAGACTTAATAGTTGTTGGTTCAATTCCCACTCGGAAGACGCGGCATGTCTCGATAATTAGAAATAAAATTATTTGGAATTTAATCGTCAACTATCATACAGAACTGGTCCTGCTGAAAGAACACGTCTTCATTCGCACAGTATTGTTGGGAATCTATCTAATCTAGTGAAAGGAGTGTCCAAACACTAGATTTTCTCCGTCCATGTCAAATGGACATTACATTTCTATATATGTAATAAACTTTTAAAAGCCACTGAAAATCATATCAGAATGATATATACCAATAAATATGGGTATCTTTTAAATGTCACAGGTCATGTGAGGGTATTGACGGCGCGAAAATATCGTGAAACTGTATAACGAGATTATTTGAGTTAGCTATTTTACACGTTTAGTTAGCTGGCTTACATAACATAATTAAATATTTTTTTTTATTTTAGGTGTACATATATGTATGTACGTAAAATCAGCTTCGCGCTGTATTCTGTATACAGTAGGGTAAACAGAGGTTTATCTTAACACTAGGTTCGTGTTAAGATACAGTGGGGATCGAACCCACAACCAGTCCACTTTGTCCACCTGCGCCAAGACTGGCCTATATGTATGTAAATGTAAAAAAATGGGACTTATACATGTTTGTAAGTAAATCTTAGCTGAAGCCAGTCGTGGCGAAGGAGTACAAGCGTGTAATCGTGTGGTTGTTTTGGAGTTGTGTGTTCGATTCCCACTTGAGGAATTGAAATACTTAATTTTTTTTTCATTTCTTCGCTTTGGTGACGATGCAAAGTTCCCCCATTTAAAACACCTCCAGGATTCGATGAAAATAAAAAGTGGTGAATGGAGTGTCTTTGCGCTAGGTTCCCTCTGTTTACCCTGCTACGTGCGGGATTCAGCGTGAAACTATAAAAAAATATTTATATTTAGCTCATATTGTGTACAAAAGTAACTTAAATTTTTACTGATAAAAGTTATGACAATAAAAAGTTTTAATGCTCTCGAACTTGCAACTTTTAATTGTCACAGTCAAAGCCACTTTTGTACACATTAAAGTGCAATATTTTTTCATTTTAATTAAAGAAATAAACATTCTTTATAATAAACGAGAGCATTTTATTCTCGTTTCTTTTACGCACTTACGTAAAAACTTGGCGTTATCCCTAAACCTTAGATATTATCCTTTTAAGATTACAAAATTTAAGTCAAATCACTATTAAAAATGTGATTATGGTGTTAAAAATTATAGTGTTTACACTTTTCAAATCTAGAAAAGTATTAATAGCATTAGTAGTTTAATTTTGATGTTGTAGAGGCCGTCGTAGCGCCGTAGAACAGTGTATTACAATAAAATATAGTGAAAATGGATTCGAAACCCGGCTTATGTGCTTCACTAATTAAATTTTCATTTGCAAGACAAAACTATGTACCACCTGGGATCCATTCAAAAAAAATTGAAATCTCAAATCGACCACTAGACGGCAGCAAGAATCCAGAGCAGTACGCGGCGCAATTAGAACATTGTTGGAGGCAATGAGGAGATTCTTCTTCTCAGTCGTTACGCTCTTCACAGAGCGGTCGTGGCCATTACGTAGTCACATTTTTGGCTTTCGTTATTTTTGCCACAGTTTCAAGCCAATTCCTTCTGTTGGTCGCCATTCTAGTGCACTCGTGCAATTTACCGCCCACAGCTGATTTTACTTGGTCAGTCCACCGCATGGGTGATCTATCTCTTAGCGTACCATCTACTCTGCCTTGCACCACGAGCCTGGAGATTAGTTTAACATAATTATGTTACCTGATAATCCGATGCTACCTAGTCTACCTGTCACCACGAACTACTGAAATATCGGAGAAAAAAAAAGAAATAATTTTATTTGAAAGTCAAGGTGTTGTCAAGGTGTACAGGTTAATACCTAAAATATCAAATAGGCGGAACGCGGTGATCGAAGCGTCTTGCTGCCATGTTTGCTTTATCAACGCTAGTATGTGGGAAAAAATGGAAATATAGTTATATAATAATATTTTTGTAGTGTTTTATAGTATTGAAAATAGATAAAAAATTCTTAACGGGATTTAAAATTTAGATTTATTTTAAAGTTTCCCACAACTAAGTCAATAGAACCGTACAAAAATATTTAACAACTCAATATGCCATATTGTAAAATTTTCCTTTACATCGCGAGCTCGAAAAAAATAATAAAATATACCTCACGTTTGATGTTTTACAAAAATAAAAGAACATATATTACATAAAATAAAAAGGAAATAGTTAATTTTCTTTAATAATGCTTTTAAGTAGTAGGTCATAAATTTTCTACTTAATATCATCGACACCCACAACTTGATAATGTATATCCAGTTTATTAAGATTAACCACGTTACCACGCAACGGGTTAAGTAATTACTCAGGCAGGCTAAATCAAAACTAAGTTATCTTCATATCAAGGTGTAGAACATTCGATTAATATTGAAACTTTATTTACGCCTACTATCCTACACTACTAATATTATAAATGTGAAAAATTATTAGGATGTTTGTTACATTTCACAAAAGTACTGAAAAGATTTATGTATGTACAGATATTATCCATACCTATATTATAAATTCGAAAGTAACTCTGTCTGTCTGTCTGTCTGTCTGTCTGTCTTTTAGGCAATCAGGCTAAACCGCTAATTTAATTGTGATAAAATACTCATATAGAGATACTTGAGGGTCTCGGGATGAACATAGGATACTTTTTTTTCCCATATTTATAATATTTTCGATATATACCAATATATTAAAATAATTAATTTGACAAGCAATTTATTCCGCCATGTTAATAACAATCGTCGCTACGCATTGCTAAGCAACGGCATGCAAAGCTTGTTGTTTTAAGAAAACGTCACCCAAAATAAGTTTGCTTAATGCATACATGGCGCGCGCCGATATAGATTTGTATACATTAACAAAAAATAGATGATTTCTATAATTTGATATTCGTCTTTATCGTCTTTATGAAAATAAAAATAGTAGTCACTTTTAGCATTGGGCAGATGACTTTGATGATTTTGTAAATTTTTATATATTTTCGAATTACTATTATTTTTTATGTAATTATTTGCTGCTTATAATTAATTTATCTCCGTTCGGTTATCTATACCGATGTTATACACTTAAAATATCGTAATTTTAATCATTTGGGATTTTATTTAATATTGTTCGCAAAAATTTATAATTATTTAATATAGAAAAATGTTTAGTACGCGCGCACGGCAAACTTTAGGTACTTTTTCTATTATTAAGAATTACCTTAAGTTACTTTTACTTCTTTTGTTTGTTCATTTCGGTTACTCAGATATTTTTTCTAATAATAAATCTCCACTTATTATTATTTTTTAACTTATTTTAATGATTTAGGCTTCTATATTCGCGGGCGTAGCCGCGTCCGGGCCCACTAGTTTTACTATAAAAAAACAGATTTGCGCTGTATCACACACAAAAGGATAGGCAGAGGGAACTTAGTATTAAAGACACTCCGTCCCCTACTTTCCACCGATAGTAAATCTTTCCCTCGACTGGGGATCGAAACCACAATCGTCGCGTTACACTCACACCCCTGGGCCATGAAGACCTCTTTTATACTGTAAAATAACATAACAATGTAATTATTAAAAATAACAATAATAATGTATTTATTATTCAGAGCATAGACCAATGTAAATATCAAAACTAATAACAACAGTTATTCATCATATTAAAATAGTAAATTATAATCATGCAAGCATGCATTAATTATTCGTAAATATCTTTTTAATAAATGGTTTTTTAATCAATGTATTTAGGACTCATTTTCTACTTTATAATATGTCGATGCGAAGGTAGTGAGTTCATTTTCCACTCGAGGGAATACATTACTATTGTTAACCGCTTTGAGCTTTCTCCTTGAGCTTCGCTTGAGCGAAAAATCGGTGGAAACTGGAAAATTTAGTGTTTTAACGCTAAGTTTCCTCTGCCTAACCTGTTATATATGGGATTAAGCGGAAAACTGAAAGAAGAATGAAAATAAAACATGGTTTTATAAGTACAAAGACTAATTGCTGAATGACAAAGCATTGATATCTCAGAAGGTGTTATAAAATTATTTGAAATTACAAAGTTGTCTACTTGACTTCCTGAAGTGTTCTATTTCTGTCCAAAAATATCTCACAGGGGAAATATAAATGTATTTTGTTTGTTCCATTTCAGAGGGTAAGTTGAAGGATGCTTTTGACTTCTGATTTTCTATTTATAATTCCAATTAGCCCCTTTTTACCTCATATTTCACTTCCACTTAAGAATTTATAACAGAAACTGGTTTCGTGAAACAGTAATGCTAAATTTAATATAAATAAAATTCCAGACATTGCGTGTTGAATATCAGAACTTAACGCACCTCTTCTTCTTCTTCTTCATAATCTTAGCGAGGTAATGAAAATAATTTATTTCCGCGAGTTGGTATCGAACCCATTACAAGCACATTTACAGTCGGACACCGTCTCACTTTCACGATAGCCTGAACATTATTTAGTAGTAATTTCTTTATAGCCAACGCACATACACTAAATTATGATGTCAAAATTTGCAAGCCATGAACGCTATAATAAATTCATACTAATACGTTTTGTGAAAAAGAAACTGACTCCAAATACATAATTTGGTGAGTCCAAACGCTTTGAGAAAACTTCCATGCCATCAAAATCTTGTTACTGAATTATTTCGCTATACATTTATTTTGTGATTGGAAGATTATATTTATTACTTTTAGAATGTCTTTTCAGCTTCACATTTTATCCTTTTAGATTAAGACATTCAGTTGTGCAATTCGCACAATTCGAGACAATGCGTTTTGTGTGACGTAATTCAACGCCCACAACTACCTTGTTTTCAAGGTGAAGAAAAGTGGCGATATTCTCGTAGATATTTTCAAGTTTCTGCTTAGAAAGGCCTTCTTTCTCTTTTTTCCGTTATTTTTTTGAATTAGCATATCGAAAAACAAACAACTTTATTATAATATTCGAATTTCCGAGCTAGAATAAAAAACATCTTTAATGAATTAGGCACTTTTCAATCTTTAAATTACATAAAAATTCCACGATTATGCCAGATTAGTAGATGATATTTACACATAAAATAATACTTGTACATGTCAAATATATATTAAAATACAAATTTACACAACAGCAAACACGATTATACTGCAATCATACTTTTGGTTTTGCTGTTATAAACTTTTGATTTAAGTTTAGTCTAGTTACCGTGGAAATTGAATTCTCAAAATTTAAACGAGTTCTCGTAGAGTATTAAAATATATTCTGTAAACATTTTGTTTGACATCGTGGTGGCGTAGTTGTGGCATGTTATGGTTCTGAATACGAATTTCAAAGATTAAAATCTGTACTAATATTTATATAGCCAAAGAGTTCGTTTGGTTCATCTGTGAACTAATCTCAGGAACTATCTACTGTTCCAAATTGTAAAATTTATTCGGTTCGTGGCTGTGCTTGGGTTACCTGGGGTATTTAGAATGTGTCATTTATCATATAGAACTCTTAGTTGAATATTTAATAATTTAATTTGATCTTAGCTTAGGTGAACAATCCGTTTTTGAAGCCATAACATGTGTGAAAATAGAAAAACAATATAATTTTGTAATAATTACGTAGGTTTCATATAACATGGCAATAATGTCATTTCTAAGAATATTACTTATCTATGGTACTCTTATGACGTAAGAAATAAACAAGGGAGAAGGAAATCAAATATTTACAGACAGGAAATGGGTCAGAGACTAAACGAGATACTTTTGGCCGCTAATATTTCTGTCTTCTTAATCTGGGGATTATACATCAAGGATCTTTGGGTGTTTTTTTATATAATTAGAAATATTTATTAAAAACGTATTTATATTAATTTTTTTTATACACTATTTAGCATATATACCATTTATATTATCGAAATCTATACGTTAGAAAAAAAATATTAAAAATATATTCATTCCAATTTTTTACGGAAGCCTCGGTTGGCGAGCCCGACTGGCGCATGTCCGGTTTTTTTTAATTAATGTGTAACTTCTTCTCATACAACAAATAAACAAACAGGTACAGATCTTGAATCATATTGTATTCGACAGTCGCTAACGACCACGTTAAAACACAATCAAACATTGCTTCATCTGTTTAACTTTAAACGATATCATGTACAGTAAATTACCGTAATTCAACGATAGCAATTCGTGGTATAGATACAAAAGTTCCAAACACCGCAATACGGCTCTCGATTAAACTCCCAACTACTTGTAGCTAATTAAAGGACGTTGCGGGCCTCTGTCGCAGTGGCCCTGCATTGGTATTTACTGTATAACGATCGAAATTAGGATATAATATCTATTTTTATATAGATTTGATGCCAGTCAGTATGACGGTAAACGCGATTGGTTGTGGATTCGATTCCCACTTGAGGAAATGATATTTAGCGTCTGGTTCGGTTCGGTTTCGTTCTGGTAACGAGGCAGAGCGCGGCGTTAAGTTCTGCTACTCAACAAACAATGTCTCCAGAATTCAAAGAAAAGTGGAGAACTGAGGTGTATTAATGAAATCAGAGTTTCTTAACACTAGGCTCCCATGTTCTCTGCTTCCTGTTGCCTGCCTAGTGAAATTAAAATATATATATATTTAAGTTATATGTATTTACTCTGAATGGGAGTCAAACCCATAGTCATTTTTCAGGTTTTTAAATAATATCACCTTAATGTCAATACAGTTTAGAATTAGTGTATAAAGAATGAAAGTAGAGTACACAGTGATTTCACACTATGTTCTCTTCGTCTACCCTGCGAGCGAGCAGTTCCTCGTTAGGTAGTAAAGCCCTAACTTTAATATACCTTCCTATTACTAGAGCAATCACTAATTAAATGATGTAAGATGTGATGTAAGCTTTTCAATTAAACCTATCTCAGCCATGTAGTGCCAAGTGACCTAAATATAGCAACATGCGCTTGTTACGAGCGTCTAGGGACGACGGTACTTACGTCGAGTCTACGGTAGAATATTCTGTAAAATTTCATATTATTATTATTTTTAAGACATTTTTGTCTGCTAAAATTTTAGATTTGTTTAAAATGTTTAGACGTTTTATTGTGTAATCTAAATACATAATTATTATGTTCTTCTGCTTCTACATCTTTTTCAATCCTTATTCACCGTTAGACTGTAGACACACTGTAGACAGAGAATTAATTATTTTCATTTTCTCCAATTGGTAACAAGTCTTAGCGGGGCATAGAAATCTGGTATTCATCACGCAATATCTCGAAAATTTGACGGTATGAGGAAAACGGAATCTTTGAACACTAGGTTCCTTCTGCAGTACAGGTTAAAGCTATAAAAAGATAGATTTATCAACATTAATTTATGAAAACAAAACTGCTATAATTCAAACGTAAACTGATAAGCGTATTACACAAATGACTGTCGCTTTAGGCAATCATAATAAAGTTTCACTATACATTAACATTAATTGTGTGTCATTCAAATATGTATTTACATTTGTATAAATAACTAATTTACATATAAATTAAGTTTCATTAAATACTATTTATGATAAACAGTGAAAACAATAAATTATAATAATTTTGTCCTATAATTGTTTGATAGGCTTTATAATAATAAATAGCTAGGCAGTTAGAATATAATTTTCGATATGAAACAGTTGAGAAATCTTTACCAAGATTTATGTTTCTTTGTTTTTTATAACTTTAATTACGTTGTTAGTATTTTACTTCTCCAGTTAAATGTTGTCACCTTTTTTTTTTCTTAATTTTTACTCTGTAATTAAGCTTAAGTGATTCTCAAACGAGTTTTTTTTCTCAACAAATAACTTACCAAGATGGCGACTATACTATTATTGCACCGACTTAATCTCCATTATTGCATCGAATCGAAGTGCAATTCAGAAGCAGGTATACAATTGTACTATTTCAATATTGACTTAATTAAGCCTCCCCGGCAAATATCAAAGTTCTCAATGAAAGGTCGAACAAAGCATCTGCTTTGCGTATATTTTTAAGTAAATCAGGTCACGGTTCAATTGCATTTCAACGGAACACATGAAACTTCATAAATTAGGGTAAAACCTTAGTGGTTGCCTGACGAAAGAAATTTAGAACTTAATACATAAAAAGACATGTTCTGTTCACGTCGCATTCAGTGCTGGCACCAAGGCGTTCATGCATATGCTTTATAATTACGAAAATGATCCCTAATTATAAGACGCTATGGTTGAAAATTGGTTGTACTAAGCCTAAATTACCGATGCCGAAATATGACTCTTGGGCTTTAAGCGGAAAGGTTAGTTTTGACTGCGCGAATATATCCGCAACAATCTATGGAATGCAAGCAATTAAGTAGTTTTAAAGCAGATTGCGGATGCTTATCCGGAACACGTAGGTACGTACCGTCCGTCGTCGAGGTGATATTCATCTTGGCTGGAAGGTCTTTGAGCACGCGGACAAATCTCAAATTTTATAATAGTCACTCGAATAATCAATTAAATAAAGTTTCTGCGGCAAAACTGCGTATCTATAAATCAATTGTCCCTAAAATACAATAGTTATCTGCACTGAACACCACCAGCTATATATACCACTTTCGTGAAACCAACACGCGGTCAGATGTCGAATTGGCGCGAACTCTTGACAGATGAGATCAATCTCGCGTCGATCGCGACGCGACTGTCTCCACACACCGACGGCACTACAGAGACAGTTGGCAATTGGATTCACAGCAATTATGTAGAGATGTTACTTTGCTAGCAATCCAAAGGTTTTTGATAGTGTAACGACAAAACAAATAGTCCGGAATGAGCGAGCTCCGGACATGCGCAGTGGGGACTGGTGCATGCGTACATTCTTAGGCCGCGGCTACCAGCCGGTAGGGTTTACGGTGTTTTTACGATTATTACTCAATTACCGGATGAATTGTCTCTTTTATCATCATCACAAATGTCACACCTCCTTCTGACATTTACTTTAACTTATCACGTATTAATATACGTGGTATTTTAGCTATATATACGTCACCTTTAATCCTGTGCAAATGAGCACCATATATTATTTTTAAGACGACATTAAGGTCATCAATGACTACAGATGATGCCCATGCATAATTTTTTATATTCAAATGTTACAAAAAAGTGTCAAAAGACAAAAAAAACTTGGATCCTGTCAATTTTTGAGTTCCCTGTGGACGGCTCCCTATATCTGCAGTAAAGCTAGGTAGGCACGTCCCGCGCCTGGCTCTTGAGATATTTATCCGGCGACGACTACCTGATATGTACACCAGTCTTATAAACAATATATCAATGAATCTTATTACGACGTCATAGAGACGATAACGCAACGAAAATATTTTCCTCCTCGCGGATCACCGTACCAAACTGATGTAGATATAGCATGATCGCGAAAAGCGTATGCGTACACGCTGTTTTGAATCTTAAGTCGATAGCGTATTGTTTAAATTTGTTTACATGGAATAATAACCGTACGTAATTTGGGTTGGTTAAAATTTATGCAAACAATTTTGATTTCTAACGGGAAATGCTTAGAGGATAAATCGGCTTGTGGGATGATCCTTTCAGAATTTACATGATTGTACGTAAATGTGAGTAATACGGTTAACATGTCTCCGTTACACTTTATTCCTAATTGTTTGTGTGGAAGTTAAAAAAAAAAGTTTATTAACTTAAACATTTATTAACTGCACATTTTTAACGATCATTTTTAATATGCTTGTTTATATATTTTGTATAATTATTCCTTTTGTGTTATAAACTCAATAGAAAAAATATTTTTTAATACCTTCCAATTAACTAAAGTAAAATTTATCCAAAACTTATTTCATAGGAAAATTCGATGACCTATCTATACTTTGTAATTTCATCCTCATGTACGAGTATAAGCAGTTTGTCTTTGAGGAGTTACATCAAAAGACTTGGCTAAAAGTTTTACGATACTCGAATAAAAGCTCAAAGTTATTAGTTTAATATCAATAAGACCAGCAAAGTCTGTATAGATCAAATTATATATTTAGTTCCCCAAGTATATAAGACGAGAAAATAACCGTTTTTTTTCAATTACAAACGACACGTTTTTAGTATTTCTTTCGCCACCCAGCATTTGGAATGGTCTTCGTTAGAATTTTGTCGATATAAGTGTGATATCGGATCCTACTATCAAAATTAACTCAGAAGTCACTGATAGCTTGGGAGTTCAAATGTTCTACGTGAGAACCTTTTATATTTACATTTAAGTAAACTCAGAGCCACGTCATGTCAAATAATTTAATTCTCAACCAGCTTTGATTAAAAATAAAACAATTAAAATGCGTACTTCTTCTTCCTTATGGCATTAATCCCGGCTACTGCCAGAGTCTGCCTTCCTACTCAACCTACTCCACTTTGCACGGTCCTTTTCATCCTCGGTGGTTAGACCATTGGCTCTCATTTCCTGCATCATGACATCTAACCAGCGCCGGGCGTGCGGGAGTCTCATTCCAGGCACTGATATAGCAAGACACTTGCATCCGACATAGTTCTTAGGCCGGCGCGTAACGTGGCCAAACCATCCATTAAAATGCATATTAATACTAAGTAAAAAATTGTTTTGTACTTATCTGAAAAACTAACTCAACAAGTGTCCACGTACTTCATAGTAATTATTACTACAGTATAAAATTATTCGTAGAAAGTAAGTCTCGAAAGGATAAAACAAACATGGAGTTTCATTTAACATTTGCCTATATGTGCCTACGTCTAATATTTATTCAGGTCTTGTTATTGAAAAAGTTTCATAAAATTATGTATACTTATACAGTAAATATTGATTGTTTAATAAGTATCTACCTACATTGTTATTACATTGTTTTGCCTTATAAAAAATTGACAATTTTTCTTTGTTTTTTTTTTCTTGGACTTGGACCCAGTGATAGGACATTCCATTTTCCACTTTCCGCCGAATTTTTTAAGACAGCATTTTCATACACCTACAAAAATCTGTGTAATCGGCAAGAGATGGAGGACGGAGCTACAACCGTAGAGGCCGTAGCGCTTGGCTCTATGTTCTCTCTGACTACATTGGATACAGTATAAAGCTAAATTTAGTAAGATAACTTTTTTTATATAAATTTCCTTCGAGTAAGTAGAAAATTGAATATGTGTAATCGAATATATTTTCAAAAATGATTAATTTCTTACTTTTCTTAATAAAATAATTTTCTTTCTGTTACAAGAAATTACTAAATGAAATATAAGACAAAATAAATAAAATTCCAGCTTAAAAGAACTTTTAAGCGCCATTTTTGTTGCGCAATCAAATAATTGAAAGGTACTACTTACTTTCTTGGCATGGAGCCATCCCCAGCAATTAATGAAATTTTATATTGAATTCAATATTGTTTTATTTTTAACTAACTTTTGTCTATGGATTCATCTCCGTGAACTTTAGAGAGATGAAATGTAGAGAGATAGGAAAACTTTTTACACTTTTCAGCTTATTGTAAAAATATGATCTCCAATTTCTGCTAATTTAGAAACAATCTAAATAAATATGTAAGTATAATAATAAAAGAAACATCGCAAGTGTCTTAGTGGGAGTGTTTTTACACTGAGATCCCCCTCCTTCTGCCTACCCTGAAGCTATACAATTATAAAATCTATACAAAAATACGATTATCATTAAACAGTTCATCGTTTCTCTAATAAACGTCACATCCCCGCAAGACTAACGCCCTGTTTTTACAAAGTTTCTTCTATATTCAGAGCTCACGGGCCACGTAAGACCCAATTCAATTTAAAAGGGTTCTATTTACATTTTAATTCTGTGTTTATTTTATACAAATGTGCTTTCGCTTAAGTGAAGTACAATATTCTCTATCTATATTAGTTAGGAAGCAAGGAAAGTGCTTAACTAAATAGAATATTCCCAAATAAAAACATAAATTACATACTTTGTTTAATATTAAACTTTAAAAAAAGAACTATTTGAAAGGTTCGATTCCGAATGACTGACTGACTCGGTAAAATGAATATTTTAAAATTATTTTTATTTCTTCCCTTTGGTGCCGCGACTCTGAGTTACGCCACTAAACACGCAAATTTTTGAAAAAAAAAATTACGGAAAAAGGGGAACGGATAGTCTTAACAGATACTTATTAATCAATAGTAATACATAATTTAATCTACTTTCTAAGTAATTACTTGCCTCTGTTAAATCATTATGAATTTCCGCAGCTCTTACCTGAAAATAAACAATGAACAAACTATTTAAAATGATCAGTAAAAAAATTCAAACAGTAATAAAATTGGAACCCAATGCTAATTTTTATGGTCGCCAAATGTTTAATAATGATCATATATTTTTTTATTATGCCACATAGGCTAGGTAGAGGGATCCTTGTACTAAACACTCCGTTCTCCATTTTCCGCCGAATTTCATTTTGTTTTGTGGCGCAGGGCACAATGTGTACAAATCCACAACATGTCGCTTTTAAAGTTCCACTTTGTGCCCCTGTATTGTATTTAGTGTTTAAAGTACAAAGGATTTTTAAAGTACAATAAATAAGAGTTTTTACTATACGTACTGTTCTTAAAAGTTTCCAATGGCCGATAAACAAATTACGAATCCTCATAACAGTTTCACGACTAATAAACACATTGAGTTTAAATCACAAATTTAAAGGCAACAAGTTTTGTAAAGTTTTTATATCCTCATTAAGCATAAATGAAAGTGAAAGTTATACAAAGACAGCAAGTAGGGTACGTCGGTCATATAGCGTTTTAATCTGAGTGTTAATGAGGACTAGTATTAGATATGGGTAATATTTTAACATGTTTAAAATAAAACTTTAAAGGTGAGGCGCAAGGGCACATGCGTGTGACTGTAAAACGCGAGGGTTGTGGGTTTGATTACCAGTCGGGGAATGAAATGTTTAATATTTTTATTTTCTTGCTCTGATAACGAGGCAAAGCACGGCGTTGTATTCCGCCACGTAATACTTCAAGATTTCAGCGAAATTGTCGTAATAGGGAACGAAGTATATTAACACTAGGTCCCTAGGTTCCATCTAGCTATCATGCCATGTATAAAATACTGCGTAAAACTAAAAACAAATCTATGCTATATGCAGGATACATCGTAGATTCAATTTTAAAAGTAATAATACCCTAAGATCTCTGCTATAATTTTTTAATATGCATTGTTGATAAATAGGCAAAAAACAATAATAAAATATTAGACACAATAAATTATTCAACCCGCTTATTATCGACACTACCTTTACCCTAATAAGGCGGTATAAGGACGCATATTAAGATTTCCCTCGGCACACCCTCCTCTACTTTGGACTTCTACGTGAACATATACTCGTTGTAAAGGATTTATTAATATCTAAGTATTCTTGGATAATACATATATTATGGGAAACTAACAAGTTTTAACAAAAACCCTTCTTAGTGGCTGTCCAGATTACGAAAGTAAACATCTGTTCAAATTTCACGTTTCTACGCACAGCGGTTACGGCTGTGCGGGCGTCTTACCTCTGTCAGTGGGACCATCTATATATATATACTAGCGGCCCGCTCGCGGTTTCACCCGCGTGAACTATGTTATTATTAATTTCTGTCTCCATGACTACGTCCTAGTGACGTTATGCAAATTTGAGACTCCTAGCATTTGTAGTAACGAAGTTTCATACAAACTTTCAACCCCAAAAACAACCCCTTAGATGTCAAATATTGCAAATTCCCGTCTTAGCGAGCACCTACGTCCTATAAGTAACTCCTATGAAAAATTTGAGATTCCTAGCACTTGTAGTTTCTGAGATTTCGTGATGAGTGAGTGACCTTTCGATTTTATATATATAGATAGATAGAAGATTAGTTTCAAGCTGTATGTCGCCTCTAGCAGGGTAGGCAGAGGGAACCTGGGAAGCTAGTGTTCAGACACTCCGTTCCACCTTTCTGGCTTCAAATATTTAATATGTTATATAGGGCACTCTATATCAATAAATAGTTTTTGCATATAGCCTCTATATTTAATGAACGACCATTGCCATGTGCAGTCATGTAGTCAGTAAGTTTTAAGCCAATTTTAAAATTGTTAGAGAATCCCATCAAAACATAATTACCCAGAACGTGATTAATAGCCTTAGTTGATATTATTAAATCTCAAAATTGCGGGTAGGATCAAGATCTAGATTAAGTATCCAATCTTCTATCAGAGGAGCGTCAATAATTTGGTTTTGGAAGTCTCGGAAAGTTTAAATATATAAATTAAGATATGGTCTTTGTATTTTCCAGGAATATTTCGAAAATGGGTGGTGATGTTTTTTATTTTAGATTTTTTTTATCTTTTAACTATAGATACATTTATTATTATTTTAATATATATTAGATATTTTTTTTCTAAGGGATTTTCTATTGTATTCATTTTATATTCCGCGCTTTTGTCACCTGTGAATAAAATAACGATATCTCTAAGATTTTCTGTGAGAGTTGTAGATAAATTTTATGTTGTTAGAATTGCTATGAAACAAGCTAAGATAAAAATTATAAATAACACAGTATATCTTTGATTTTTTTTTTACAGATAATATGTGAGTTTGGATATTACTAAAAAATATATATATACCTCTTAATATACACGAGAAAAACATATAAACAATAATATCAATATTTATAACCAAGATATATAAGTACATTAGAAAAATTTTAAAATATTTTTTTATTGTTAAACTACTTTCACAATAAAAATAATTATATAACAATGGAGTGTAACTCTAGTTTTCCCATACATAACCTGCCAAGAAATTATTTAATAGGTAACTGTATCAAATAATATCAAGGATCAACAAAGTTACAAAAATACAGGCAAAAACATTTTTTAGATTACTTACTTGTATTAAGCATAATAGATAAAACGTCTTTATAGCAAGACTAGCCTGTAAAACATATATTATGTATCAAAAGAAGGTGTAAATGTAAGGTCACTTTTACGACCTTGTCTTAAGACGAGGCGAAACCACGATTATCGGGTATATAACGAACTTACAAGGTCGGTTATAGTACATATGAGTTTATTTTTTCCGTATAGCTTCCTGTCTGTCTCCCATTAAGATAATTCAGTTCTTCACTTACCACCAAATTCTGAGGGCATTGAGTGGCGGAACTAAACGCCGCGGTTTGCCTCGTTACAGGAACGGAGAAATGAAAATATTGTTCATGTCATTCCCTCGAGTGGGATCGAACCCAATCCCGTTTACATTTTCATGCATGTGACCTTGCGTTATGACGCCCTCTTTTTCCGTGAAGAATAAAGAAACTATTGCTTGTATTTTCGTAATATATGTATTTAAAAATGTGATTATCAGCGTTATGTTCCGCATCAATAAGATATGCAAAAATAGTCTAAAAAATTATTTAGAAAATTTTAAAAACATCAAGAAATTTATGATTAAGATATCGTTTTTGCTTATAAATGACCACTTACTGTTTAAAATTATGTAAAACCTTCGCTCTTAGGTGGGTATAATTTTATTGGGTCACGAACATCATATTAAAATATTATAACGGCGGCGGTCAGTCAGTCGTGGCGTGACTTTGGGGTGATTTGACACATTTGGGTTACAGGCGACGCATTTAAGTCGTTTGATCTAGTACTAAATTCGATTGCGTGCTGATGTAGATTACACTATCGTTATATGATTTCGAACCCGCAACATTTAACGTATAAAACCATTATTATGACTTTTTTTCGGTCGAGCTTTTGTTGTAAGTATGTTTTTAATAAAGGCTGTTTTAGATTTTTTGTAAAAAAATGTTTTTCTATTCGACGTAGAATTTTAGCGGTAGGGAATCCTACTAATCTTAATAATTTTATAAATATAAAAGTTTGAGAGGATGAACGTTAGTTCAAGTTTCACGCGAAAACTATTGAAAGCTCGTATTTAAATGACACTTAAAAATAATATACCTTATATATTAGACTAGTGGACCCGGACGCGGCTACGCCTGCTTCAACTATAAGAATATTTATTAAATATATTCATGAAATTATTTTCAATTCTCAATAGAATTAGTAAGAAAATATAAGCTCAAATAATCAAAAAGAATAATAAGTAGATACACATTATTAGAAAAAATTATCTGAGTTATTGAAATGAACTAACAAAAGGATTAAAAGTAACTAAAGGATAGGTATTCTTAATATTAGAAAAAGTACCTAAAGTTTTCCGTACGTGCGTACATAGATATCGACTCTACGAAATAACTAAACATTTCTCTCTATTAAGTAGGATAATTTTAGCGGG
>HE671535.1:220060-333668 GCA_000313835.2 Heliconius melpomene melpomene
CTTTAGATGGAATAGTTTTTGAGTTACGAATAGGTAAAAAGTGGCTTCAAATGGTTCGTGTAAAATAACACACGGTGCTGCTCGCCAGTTTTGTTTGTAAAAACACTTGGCTACGCGCTCCGCGCGTTTTAAATTTCAATCTAGATAAAATGCTAAAAGTGACTATTATATTTATTTTCATAAGGATGAATATCAAAACGTCGCGGTAACGGTTGCGTAGCGACGCGACGGTTGTTATTAACATGGCAGAATAAATTGCATGTCAAATTAGAAAGTATTTTAATTTATTAGTATATATGTGTAATGTAATGTTATATAGCCTATAGCACTTCTGAAGAATGCAGCTTTCATACAAAACAAAAACAATGAAAATCGGACCAGTAGATCCAGAGATCTTAGCGTTCAAACAAACAAACAAACAAACAAACTCTTCCTTTTTATTATATTAGTATAGATTCACACATAGGCTACAATTTATGTAAATATTTTGTGTAATATAATAATAAATTAGAACGCCATAAACAAAAATCATATTTATGCCGACATATTCACATATTTTAAAATCACTAAGACATATTTTAGTAATTATAGTTTTTTATATAAAAACCTACAAAAAAGCATGGATTTATAGAATTAATCTCAAAATTAGCTCAGCAAATGTGGCTTGATACGAGTTAGGGTTAATTAGAGATCATGGTTCATTGATATGGGCATTATTTGCAATATTTAGTTCTAACGTGTTTAATGCGGCCGACGTTCATTTGAATTAATATTTAATGTACAATAAATTTACCGTATTAGCTAATACTATTACCTAATAGAAGCAGTCGTCAAGATCAACATTTAAACGTGCGTTGGATTTACAATAAATCTTCATGACTCACTTACATGTTTTCATAGAAATAATTAAAGAAGTATGTAGATAGCGGGAAGTCGCTGAATTGCTTCGCTAGGTTGGAAAGGGTACTGGGTGGAGTGGCCAACATAAGGAGAGACCTGCATATCTTCAGCAGTGAACCTTAAAAGGCTGATGGATAAGTGGATGAAATGGATGATGTGCTGCATTTCATCATAAATCACTCCGTTAAAACACGCGAAAGAAAAACCCAAAGAGAAACCTACTTGAAGAAATGTCCCATCAGTCAATATTACAGTGAAGTTGGAGGAAAATTGATTCAAATCATGGAACTTCTGTCCACAGAGTTTAATAGTACAGGGTGTAAACCCGGGGGAGGAAATTTGTTCCACAACTTAAGCGGTGTTGACTTACAAAACAAAAGTTGTAAGATTTTTCGCCATAACTTGGTCACGTCTATGTGTTATTCTTGGTTTGTTCTTACATTTTTTGTATGGTTTTCTGTTATATTTCGAAATATTTTATTAAAAAATAAATCAAATATAATATACAATATATAAAAATATATTTTTAATTGATTAGCTATTTCCCGCATATAGCAAGGTAGACCTCTACTCTTTATTATATAGAATTACCTATATTCAAAAATTAGGTCCATAATGTCACTTCAAAATAAACTTCTATTAATTTACTTACTTTTTTCTCTTAACGTGACATTCAAATCGTGTAATATATAGGAAATAGGCTAAACAAACACTAAGTAATTTAAAAGAAAGATCAGAAACTGTTGAAACAAAAGCAAAGTCTAATAAAATTTAAAACCATAATATAAAGAGCTCATTAGATAATTTAAACAGAAATTAACGTTTTTGAACTAGAAACTATTGTAACGATCCAGAACCCACACTTCAGTCTAACATTCTTGAGAAGTGTAAACTTGCAAAAACAGTGTTTAACCCAGATTTAGCTATCAGCCCAAACGAGCCGCTACGAGTTTGTATCTAGGGCGATTAAGTTTCAGATACTTAGTCCGTTTACAGAACATTAAACTACTTGTGGACTATAACATGGATTTACTTGAATTTGCCTTATGGTTATGATAAGAAATTATAAGAATGATTTTTTGTATTATTTTTTTAACGGAATGTGTTTTTGGCATTTTTGTGAGATAGACATCGAACTTATTGACCATTTCGATTTTCATTTCTTATGTCTATTATAAAATTTAAATTAAATGCGTAAAAATAAACAAATTAGAGGGGGGCCATAGTGCATGAACACAGCTTGTGACTGTAAGCATTTCAGTCGAATGTTTCAAAAATTAAACAGTAAGTGGGGAACGGAGTACTTAACACTAGGTTTCCTCTGCCTACTCCAATACATGTGGATTACAGCGAGAATTTCGAACTATTTTGTTGTAATATTGCCACAAAATATTAAAATATTTTCATAGACAAACGTAATGAGATGAGAACAAAGAAGAAATTTACTTCATTATTCAGAAAAAAAAATAGATTCTTTAATTTCAAATGGAAACAAGTGTCCTAACCTTAAACTCAACTATATTAATATTGATTTTATTTTATAAATTATTTTGACATTATCTATCTATATATATAAAAGGACTTGTCCTCACTGACTGAGGTAAGACGCACGCACAGCCGTAACCGCTGTGCGTAGAAACGTTAAATTTGGACAACAGTTTACTTTCATAATCTGACATCCACTAAGAAGGGATTTTGAAAAATTTTAACCCTAAAAGGGTGAAATAGGGGTTCAAAGTTTGTATGGAAAAAAAATTAAATCGGCACCGATTTTTATAAAATTTGAAATTTAGATTTTTAAAAGTATTTAATTGAACACGTGTTTCATCGTTTTCTACAATTCTCCCCCTAAGGGTGCAAATAAGGAGTTGAAAGTTTGTATAGATTTTTTTTTAAATCGGCACCAATTTTTATAAAATTTAAAATTCAGACTCTTAAACGTATATAATTAAACATATGTTTCATGGTTTTCTGGAATTCACTCCCTAAGGGTGCAAATAAGGGGTTGAAAGTTTGTATGGGAAAATTCTTAAATCGCCACCGATTTTTATGAAATTTGATATTTAGACTCTTAAAAATATTTAATTGAACATATGTTTCATGGTTTTCTAAAATTTACCCCCTAAGGGTGCAAATAAGGGGTTGAAAGTTTGTATGGAAAAATCTTTAAATCGCCACCGATTTTTATAAAATTTGAAATTTAGACTCTTAAAAATATTTCATTGAACACATGTTTCATGGGTTAGTAGAATTCACCCTTAAATACGCAAGCGAAGCTGCGCGCGTCCGCTAGTTTAATATAAATAAACATTTATTCCAATAATAATCAACAAAAAAGGCACCAAAATCTTTCAAAAGAAATAATTAATATGGAATACAAACGTTCACTTTAACGTCAAATCATAAAACGTAACAAAAACCCACTCAATAAACTCATTGCCGGCCCAAACGTGACTGGTGACTAAAAAATAAAAGCTAGGCAATATGACTGCTCTAATAAGGGAAGAGGAATGAAAAGACGACGAGGCATGAGGAGCATAAGAATGAAAGGAACGCGGTGTCAGTTGTAATGCTGGATGATGCGGTTTTAAAACTGGGTGTGTTAAATATTTTTGTTTTTAGATGTTGCAGAGGGGTACAGCATCTGACTTTAAACGTGATGGTTTCAGGTTCTATTCCCACTCGGAGGTATAAATTGTTTTCATTTACCCGCTCTGGTAACAAGGCAAAGTTCGGGTGCTTCCACTCAATATGCAATGCCTCGAGATTTTGAAGGAAAAAGAGGAACGGATTGTCATAAATCTAGGTTTCCAGGTTTTCTCTGCCTATCCTGCTATATGCGGGATACATCTTGAAATTAAAAAAAAATAGATAAATATGGATTTACTTAATGTAATTTGCAAAAAATATTGTCAAATATTGAATATTCAGTATAACTACTAACTTTAAAATACCAAAACTAACTTTTTAAAGTTTTAATCACATCCAGTACTAGGTCGCTATATCAGCGTGGACGGGAATAACCTCTTGAAATTAGTCAGAGAGCCGCCGCGTCCTTGCGTTTTTATTGCGGGCTTTTTAGAACTAGGATACCGTTTTAACAACGTGTGCGCACTACACTCTGGCAAGGTACGCAGATACGCCCTGTTGAAATGAAAATGAAATGAAAACCTTTTGGTTCGGTTTCACAGGAAATTAATATTAAAACACTCCGTACCCTACTGTCTCCCGAATTTTTGAGGTATTGTTTGATGAGTGGCGAAACTCAACGCCGCCCTTATGCCTTGGTAACAGACCGAAATGAAAATATTAAATATTTCATTTCATCGAGTGGGAATCGCACCCACGACCGCTGGCATTTACAGTCACACGCTCCTGCATTGTGCTCCTGCAGTACGACTGGCCTCAATTACAAGTATGAGTCTTGCCTCAAAATAAGTTAAAAATAAATATTTTAGAATAGAATAGAATAGAATATACTTTATTGCACACATAAAAGAAATATATAGAAAGAACAACACAAATAAAACTGAAAGAAAAACACGTATGCAAAGGCGGTCTTATTGCTTTAAGCAATCTCTACCAGACAACCTTTGAAACATTACGGATAAGTTGTAATGAGAAAGGGGACAACGTCTCAGTGCAAATTTTATGAAATATAATTAAATATTATATAATATATAATAAACTAAGTCAATAATATAAAATAAACTTACATAAAATGTGTTTAATGTTTATATATTTTACACATACATACATACATATATTGAAAAACAATATATACTTACACATATACACATACATACATAAAACGTGTTCAAAAATATATACATAACATATATTTTACTTACCAATCAACATTACACGACAGTAAAACTGCTAATTTCTTTTAATATTCTAACGTTTCTGACGCTTCTAACGTTTTTTAATTAACAAAAAATACATAGCAAGCCCGTATAAATATTAAAATATAGCATAACATCAAAATTCCATCCTCGAATTAAACCCAACTAATACATACCTCAACAATTTGCTAAAGCTTTACTCGGCATTACGTTGATACTAGCGATTTGTCCTCCGCCTATACCATCCTATCCTCTTTTATTCACAGCACGTTCGAGGACATACGACTTTTTTCTTCGGACCCCTTAATCGATTGCGTCACATTATAGGTTTGCTTAATTAAGTTAGCCAATTTTATTTCTGTGGTAGATTAGAATGGGGTGTGTGGTTTTGGGACTGGCAAAGTGGTAGTATTGTAGATTCTAGTATTAATTCTGGGTGGTATTTTAAAAAATTGTCGGTTATGTTAAACTATGAACCATGTTGAATGGAACTTTTAGGACTTTACAGAGTTAGGTGGAGAACGGAAGTGTGTGAATGAAAACGGAATGCCTTGACACTAGGTTCGCAGATTCCCTAAAGGTATTCCAGGGTAGATAGATCTACCCTGCTATGTTCAGCGTAAAGATAAAAAAGTAGATTTTTGTATTTTGTTACAGTGGTTTATTTATAAAAAATCTATTAAATTTTATTACTTAAAAAAAACCACTTAAAACGCGAAATATTTGTATTCATAACGGCGCAAAAAATTCCATTAAACATAAGTTACACTACCGTTGCAAAAGTAGCCTTTGAGTCTAAACGCTTTACCAACTGCCTTAACGACGAAAGATAATTAAAAATGCATAATTAAAATGTCATTTTATCTTTCTACTGCACCCTTTTTTAATGTTGCAATTTTTATCATTAGCGTAGGAGATGTCTATTGTTTTCGCTCTTAAGTCTCTTAAAATATACGAGTACTAGCGGCCCGCCCGCGGCTTCGCCTGCGTGAACTACGGTATTATTAATTTCTGTCTCCATGAGTACCTACGTCCTATAAGGGACATACAAAATTTGAAATCCTAGCATTTGTAATAACGAAGTTTCATACAAACTTTCAACCCCAAAAACAACCCCTTAGAAGTAAAATATTGCAAGTTCCCGTCTTAGCGAGCACTTACGTCCTATAAATAACTCCTATGCAAAATTTGAGATTTCTAGCACATGTAGTTTGTGAGATTTCGTGATAAGTGAGTGACCTTTCGATTTTATATATATATATAGATAACTATACCTACATAATAATTTTTAAATATGAAACCGTCTAACCGTACACGCGACAGTTGTGGGTTCGATTCCCACTGGAGTTGAGTGGCGGAACTCAACGCCGCGCTTAGCCTCGCTATCAGAGCGAAAAAAGGAAATTATAAATTAAAATAAATATTTAATTTCCTCGAGTGGGATCGAACCCACAACCAGTCGCGCTGATAGTCACACTGCCATGGCCTCTTGATATGTTCTATATAATCCATATCATTTTAGTAACTCCATACAAAACAAGCCAAGTGGCCGTAGAAACATAACTTATAGTAATAGCAGTTTGTTAGCAAACAAAGAACAATCACTTAATACTGAACTAAGGTCGGTATGCAATGGTAAATATGGGCTAGACTAGACTATACAGACCATGAGGGCTAAGCAAATATTCATGCTTTGCTTAAGCAATACGGCTTATTGTAGTGCCAGAGGCAATTCTTAATTGTTTAGTACTATTTAATATTTGGTACAGTCAAAAATATGTGATTTACGTTTTATAGCATTTTGACTTAAATAAATTTAATAACATAGCTTTTAAGTTAAAGTAAAAAAAATTGTAAACTAAACGAAAGTTTTTACGCCTACTCTAGACTTTTGCTTCAGTTTCAATTCAAATTTAAAAACAATATATTTTTTATCTTACAATCTCCTTCGTTTACTTCTTCTTCTTCTTGATACTTATAGCAGTATAGTACGAGTACTTAAAGTAGCAGTAATAGTATCGTTTATAAGAAAATAATTTATATTATTACTTTCATATTATTCCTACATATAAGCAAAGCATTGAGTTCGGTCACTCAACATGCAATGCCTGCAGAATTCGATGGAAAGTGGGTAATGCCTTAGCTGGTCTTAGCATGAGGTGCCCAGGTTCCCTCAGTCTACCCTTCTACATCCTGGATACAGCGTAAAACTAAAAAATATGTATAAAATATTATACATCTATTAACTAATATTAACTAGCACCAGTAATGCCCTGAATACAAACGGAGCACCTTTGACTGTTCACTTAGACTGACCGCGGCTCCTGTATAGTTATACAAGCCCCTCGAGAAATTAGTTGAAATTCGGTCAGCTTATAGATTGAGACGTGATTTATGTTTGCCATGTCTGGGAATACCTAGCTCTTTATTCAGTTAGTGCTTTCAGGTATTTAGTACAGCTTAAATAATAGGGAACCTTTCAAATGTTACACTTCAGTGTTAAGTCAAGTGTTTTTAAGTGATTAAATTAATTACTCGTAATTAGCCTTTGTACGGTGTGAATGCCTCCATGAAGTTAATTAGTGATTTTCAAATAAAAGTAATTGTGCTATGTTCATGATATCGTCGTATAGTGGTATGCTCTATAATTGGAGTGGGAAGTACGTCTAAATCCATGAGGAAAAATATATATATTTTTATTTACAATACAGGATTACATGGAGTATATTAGCTTCTGCTTGTGATTATTATCTAGTACTGATTAATATCTAGGCAAAGCAGAAAACGAAGAAATTAAATTGTATCGGTCTTTAAAAAGGTTTCTGTTCACTGCGCGTAGAACAACGTGCAGGATGTGCAAGACCTAGAATCCTTTTTTTAGCTTCATGCTGTATTCCACATTTATCATGGTAGACAAAGGAATGTTAGTGTCAAGACACGCCGTTGCCCAATTTCCTCCCAATTTTCTTCCAATATGGCGGAACCTAACGCTGCGTTAGGTGTATCTTGATCTAGTATCAAGAAGTTAGGAATAAAAATAAAATTCAATCCTCCGAGTGTCACTCCGCCAGATCGAACCCACAACTATTGGGTAGCTACGCCACTATGGCCTCATCAAATCGATCAAAATTTCTCCGTAATAATGATAATGAAATTTCATTAAATATAATTTAACAAACAGTATAATTCGATTTAAGATACAATCAACGCATTAACACAGATTCAAAGTAATTAACGGCTTAACATGACCGTTGAACTAAATCTGCTGTGTCAATAGAGGTCGTGATGAATAAGAGTAGGTCAGAAAAAATTGCCTCGTTACCAGCTCTGGGGCGAATACAAAGAGATTTTTTATAATGCACAATTTATAGGAGAGTCGTGAGCTTTCGGTAATCTTTTAGGGTTTTTAATGAACGTTTTACTTATAGTTTTTAATTGTGTTGTGGTCTTTTTTTTGTGCGGAGAGTAAAATAAAAAGAAAATAAAGATACATGTGTCAATAAAGTGATGATATCACTTAATAAAAACACATATTATATTTTCTTTTAATAAGTTAACAATATTTAAAACTGGTGTTTTGTAATTTATTACAATTTTTAATCATATTTTTTACATCGAAAATGCATAACTCCGATCTACAGTTTACCACTCTCTTATTTAATTCATACTTTAAAAGAAAAAAGAACATAGTAATAATTAATAGTGTTTATTACAGACTATTAGATTCACGTTATATATACTTACGTTATATATGTATATTATATTTTTATATACGTTTTATTGAAATTACAATACAATAAACATCTTACGCAAAAATTCTTCTAGACTTCTTAGCTCGCTTTTAAATCTTGATTATACTTGTATACTACAAGAAAATATCTAAACTAAGGCTAGCAAGTAGGCTGAGACAATTCAGGCACGTCGAGACAAATGAAACGTACATAGGCCACGACCCCTCTTGAGCCCTCTCCAAGACGAGGCTTTAGTGATGTAGGGGTATCGACAAAATATGTTAAAATTTATATATTACTTTAAATGTTGCCATGCTTAATTAATAATAAAGTCAAGAACGTCAATCTAAAAGTTCTTATATCACATATTATTTTTGTCCTTAAAAAACGTAAATAAAACTTACGTTCGTGCTTGGTTAAAATAATTTAATATTAAAGACATATTCTATTACATACATTAAAAAGTCGAAACAATAGAAAAGATATACAAGTTGAATAAATTAATATTTAATGTTACTAGTAATTTCATGTTTTGTGACTGGTTGTGGTAAAATGCTTAGTAATAGAAAATATAGCTTTTTTTTCGTATAAATATTGTATTTTTGAAATTTACAGCATTAATTACACTCAAAACATGCGTATAAAATCCAAATAAACTGTCTATTTGATACTAACTTTAAGGTGAAAAAATATAAATAATAAGAGATGGCTTTCCCACTACCATAAAATAATATCAAAACGTCTTCGGAATTCAGTAAAATTATAAACAAGATATTGTTTTAGTTGAAAAAGAAGTGCAAATATTATTTTTTGGGCGTGTCCGGGAAAAAGCTCGAATTCGAAAAATTGTATTGAATGTAGCTGACATTCAAATTTTCTGTATAAAATGTTTTTTATATAAATCAACATAGAGATAATGTTGTTATTGCTTTTATTATATAATAGACCTGAGTGAAAATATATTTTTTTCAGTTTCATGCCCTGTCCTACATTATTATTAAGCAGAGTATGCAGAAGTAAGCGAATAAATGAAAATATTAAATATTTACTTTTTTCAAGTGGGAATCGACCTGTCGTGATTACAGTCACACGCTAGTGCACCTACGCCACCACTGATCTCAATTAAAATACACAGTATGCGGTAGAGATTCACCATTCACCTCATAACGTCTAGAACTCTGGCGAAGAACAGAAAACTATAATTATGTCGATAACTGTAGTATCGATAATTCTTTCCCAACACTACAAGACAATGCACTTCTGCCAACGTACGCAGACCTACACATACTAGCTAGAAAGTCTGCCTAGATCCCTTTAATCTTATTTTCTTACATGGATAACTTTTATATTATGCAAAATAAATTAAAAATCTTTTAAATATATTTTTGTTTGGATATAGTAAGAAATCAAATGTAAGTAATTATTGAATGAGAATATTAATTAGGATGTAGTGAGCTTACATAATACATACAGTTCATTTCTTACAACATGAGTGCATATAGCATATGGGATATGGCACTCATTTTGTGTGAACTACAAATATAAGATGTAATGATTTTATTCCAATAAAATATTTAAAAAATGATGAGAAAAGAAAATTATTACACATAATAAAATATTTATACACACTAACAAGACATCAATGCCTCGTTAATTCTAAACGACCTTGTTATTATAATAAGTCCAAGTATTTTTTTGTGTTTGAAAATACTAATAAAGTAAAGATCATGTTTCTTCTTTACAATTTACAAACAACATACAAACTAATTATATATTATATTTTATTTAAAAAATAAATTGTACTTACTAATGTGAAGTGAAATTTTCTATTGAAAAACACTTTCATTTTAACCAATTAAGGATTATATTTGTTTTATATTCAGTAATTTAAAGACATATTTTTAGACTTCTGTAGTCTTGCTTAAAGTATATAATTATTTTAATTCATACCTACATTTCAAAACAAAATGTTTCTTTTTCTTTTTACATAAGATGGTAAAGTAAAAGGAACCAAATGTTCAGGCACTCTGTTGCCAAATTTCAATATTCAATTTTAGAGAAAACCTGGGAACCTAGTGTTAAGATAAGCGTTTCCCAGTAAAACACTTTCGTTCCACACTTTGGAAAGTGAAAAGTGGGATGTGAAACCCTCGAGATTTCGAGAACTATTACCGTTCTACAATTATGATATCTAACCATATTTTTTGTATAATAATTGATTCTCAGTGATATTTGAAACATAATTTCTTTGACATTGAAAGAGTCACTCCAATGAAATATAAGGTCAACAAAACTCTACAATAAATGAAATTTCAGAATTCAAAGCAAGTAATTAGTACTCAAATCCAATGTCAACCTACCATAAGTTCAGAGAGATGTTCCAGGGAATATGAAAGAGAATATGAGAGTGGTATGCTAATATTAATTTAGAAAACATTACGTACATATGCGAGGGTCAGAGAGCGAAGGGTGAACACTTTACGAGGGCATAAATTTTGCAAACTTTGACTTATACACTCTGTACGAGCCTAGATGGGGGGTAGCGTGTTTTCTTAACGATAAACCCACTTTTGGATCCTATCAGGAGTAGAGTAAGTTGGAGAACTATAACCATCATCGATTTTCATATTGATTTTGTCAAACTGGCAAAAGGTAGGCTTTTACATGTGGATTTTACTACATTTGGTAATTAGTGTTCAACGGGTTTGGAACTCCATAGTCTAAGAACAGAAATTCTCTCTCTATATTATTTAGATTTATAATATAAATTACTATTGCATCTATTGAATTTATAGACGGATCTGTAGTACAAAAACAATTCTTTTAATATCTCAAGTAAGTCAAAATATAAAATTATATTAAATACCAAAAAGTAATTACAACATAGCAATAATACTTTTGGCAGCATCAAAAAGCAATTAACTCGAAATGTATATATTAAAGAAGATAAGAAAGGACCCTTTTATGAAGGACTTTGGTATAACACATGGGCCGCTAATTGGGTGGAGGTAGCGTCAAAGTAAGGTCCGCAAACGTTACCCCGGGCGTTACGGACACGTTGAATGGTAATAAAGAGAACTAAAGTAGCAACACATTAGTGGTTGGGCGAAGGTTTTTCTAAGGGTTATAAGTAAATGATCTTTGTTTTTGATGTTTTCTGTTATAATTTTGTATGATGAATAGGAGAAAATTTTGAGGTTGCGCTCGTGATTAGAAAGCTTAATAATAATCCTTTCTAATCTTATAACAATTTCAAAATATTGGTTAAATTTTAACAAAAAACTTTCAGCGGTAGTGTAAAAAATACTGGTAGTTTTTTCCCACAAGTAATTTCAAAAACTACTAAAATGTATTCTATAATAATCTCTAAAAGTTTCATATATGTCAAGAACAACATGTTAAAAATGTAGTTGAACCATGAAAAAGTAAAAAATATGTTTATCTTATTATGAAATTTGATTCGATTAAATCAATTTGTTTACCTTGAATTTCTCACAAGTCATGTATAGTTGGACACAGTTTCTAGAGTACAAATATTTTGATATTACAATTTTAGTATATTACAGGCCGAGAATTGGCTAATTCGCAAGTTAAGTTCTCGTTAAATGCTCGTATATTTTGATTTTGTTGAATTAGATGCTTAATTTTTTTTGTGCTCCAGGAGACCGTAAACCTAAATTTGATATTTGAGATAAGTTTGCTACCGCTAGTTTGCCGCGTATTAGCTTCTTTATATCATAGATAATATATCCGTAGAAATAGAACTTTTTACACCATACATCGAGACTATCGAACATAAAATCCCAGAAGATTTTCGATAACGTAAGACGCTCTGGGCAATAATTTAAGTAACTTCAGAAGAACTCTTGAACTCTGCCGAGTGAGTTTTTTAAATTATCAAGATACGAACTTTATCTTATACATCCGTAATGTATTGAAAATTCATTCGGAAATTCGTAGCGGAGATTCATTTGTTACTCTTCTCTCTTGTTATCTACTATAGATTGTTTTACAAAATTAAGATATTATGTAAATGCAAGATTTGTAGAATAAAAAAATATATGCTTGTGGATTCGATTCCCACTCAAAATAATAAATTGTTTTTTATTTATCTGCTCTGTAAAGACAGAATGTGACGTTAACTTTAATATTTTTTTAAATCTCTGCCAAAGACATAAAGAGAAGAGACATTTGGCAGATTGTCTTTAATTTAGTATTTTTAGTCACACCCAAAACAAGTCATATTAAGCCTTGCGTGTGTGCTGTCGTTTTCTGTTCTGTCGTAACTTTGCGAATATTTACAATCTGCATGACCTTATACGTTACGTCGAATTAGTATAGCGTTAGTAGACATTTTTATGCAGCAGGGTAGGCAGAGGAAACCTAATATTAAGACACTACGTTCCCCACTTTCTGCGGAGTTCTGGAGGCTTTGCGTGTTAAGTGGCAGAACTCAACGCCGCGCTTTGCCTCAACACCAGAGCGAAGAAATGGAAATATAAACGTAAATAATATTTCACTTCCTCGAGTGGGGATCGAACCCACAACCATCGCGTTACAGTCACACCCTTGCACCCTGCGCCACCACGGATAATAGAATATATGGAGCAATAAACACGAAAGATAGTGGTGGTAGGTAATCAATCTTCGGTAATTATAGGTTCGTTAGTCATGTTGGGAATCTCTGATTACACAAAAATGAAAGTTAAATCTAACATGTAAATATATTCAGAATGTAACGTTGTCGGTATAAAAAACATGTTGAGTTATTTATTACTTTTTTTTCTATCGATAACGGTAGTAATAGTAATCGTATAAGCATAGAAATCTAATTATTCTTGCAAAACTTCGCCCCTCTACTGATATGTTTTAAGCTTAAATCATTTACTGAATTTTTGTTTTACATTGTCTATTATAAAATATATTTTTATTATGTAAAATAAATTTGTGTAACATAATTGCACAGTTGTCCACCAAATAGTTTTTTTGTCTACCTTTATATTTTGCATATATCAAAGTAGGCAGAGGGAACATACTTCGTTCCCCAGTTTCCGCCAAATACCGAAATATTTCAAGTCTTAACTTAAATATTTCAAGTCGTAATATCGAAATATTTCAAGAGCTTAAAACATTTCAAGTGGCGGAACTCAACGCCACGGTGTTATTATTAAAGTAAGGAAATAAAAAATATTAAATAATTCATACCACCAGTGAAATCGAACCCACAACCAGTTGTTTTTACAGTCACACGTTGTGACTCTGCGCCACGACTGGCCTTAATAATATCAACAATTATTAGCAATCACAAATTTTCAATAATTACATTACCTAAATAGTTATTTCTCATGTCCTACACTACCTAAAACCCTCGTTTGTCTGTTCCTGTCAAATTTGCTGGCGGATTGCCCCATAGTCCGCTAACTGGCCTTAATGTGCTCTCACTTTATGGCGCGTTCGTTAAATTTGTTTTACAAGGCTGGTGATAATAAAATTCTAAATGGATCACTTTGTTTTCGTGAAAAAGATTTTCTGGGTTGATGATTTGTCTACATTGACAAAATTTAGTTGTTAGGTTAATAGGTATTTTAGATAGCCGATTCGAATTTAGTTAAGTTATCTTGTCTTCTAAGCAACCAAAGAAAAGATTATAAAGATTTGTTCGTATTTATTATTGCATCTATAACAACAAAAATTAAGTCCATTTAATATAGAGTCAAAATAATATGTTTTGTATGAGTTTTATCCAAAAATCAACAAATTACAACCAACGAATTGTTAATTATGATCACAAATATCTTTTTAATTGCTTCACTAAGCCATTCAACGACTAGTAGACTAGTTTGTAGTTCGCTAACAAAGATGCAAAATGTCGAGGTTGCGTATAAAACTGACTTCTTTATAACAAAACGTGAATATTTCTATACCTTCAGCTTCAGGATAAAGCAAAGGCGGTTCTCTTCTTATGACTGTGTGCGCTTCGGTATGAAAAGAATGTAAAATGGGAAAAAAAACACCATTTGCTGCTAGTTTGCGTGTGTTTTTAACATGGAAGTCATTCCATATATTCAGATTAGTATTTAAGTATATTATGTGAAGTATATACTGCTTGCTGAATGGTAGAGTCAAGTCAGTCCACTCCTCATAAATATTTCTGTTAATTTTATTAGTGAGATTTGAAGCCAAAACTATCTACGTAATCAAATACTTCGAAATTACGCAGTGACTCAACATATAATGCCTTAATGGGAACGATTATTATTACTATATTCATATGTTCCCTTTACCCAACCTGCTATTTGCGGGATATAACGTGAAGTTTAAAAATATATCCTACATGCAATATCTAATAAATACTAAAATATTTTAAACCAGGTTGTTTCTATAACAAATCTAACTTGACTTATCCACTACAACTTACGTACTCTCAATAATAGTTACTTGGTACAAAATTATCTTACGAGTGGAAAATGAATCATATCATACATCTTAAACTATACTATTAGCAAGCAATTCAATATCTATCTCTAACTGTTTATTATTCTAAAATACATAACCTCAAAAGCTTAACCTACTAAATTAATTGTTAGTTGTGTATTCCCAAAAATTTGGCTGATATATCGATTTTTTTGCGTTAGTTTCACTTGCCAATTATGTTAGCGGGACGACGTTCCGGACATGATCGATAAAGCCTTTACTGCTGGCGCCGGTCGGCCTACACCGGCCACATTACTTGTAATTACTACTAGCAAACCCTCGCTTTGCTCGTGCCTTATTGTTTTAATAGCTTAGAATATTTTTTTATGCCATATATTTTTAAACATAACTATTTTTTTTCACTTAACTGAAAGTAAATAGTTATAATCTAACAATTTGAGTTGTTAACTTTTAAATCTTGAACCAAAATCTATCACTGTTTACACTAAACAAACAAAATATTAATTTATTTATTATTTTCACAAAGCTAATAAAAATAATTTGAAATTTCAAAGTACAATAAATCAAACTAAAACTAAATTATCATAATTTTATTTACTTTATGTTTTTGTCAATATTTTTGTTATTCCAGTATTATGTAGGTATTTGGCTTTTACGTACTGAGCTTTACCCTAGCTTTTAGTCTAAACTAACAGAAACTCGACTTTCTATAATATATATTTTTATTTATTTAGTTCTTTTTCTACAATAATAAAAAAAATATTTTAAAAAAATACCATTAAAACGTCATAAACATACAAATGAGGCCAGCCGTAGCACACAAGAATGCAACAGAAATAAATTTTTATCATTTTCAGTTCCCAAATAGACAAAGAACCGCGTTGAGTTCTGCCACCTCCAGAATTCGCCAAAAAATGGAGAACTAAGTTTTTCCAAGGTTCCGCTGCCTACCCTGCTATTAGCAAAACAGCTAACAAAAAAGACAACAAATATAAATGCCTTGTTAAAAGATATTTATATATTAATACAATTGGTACAATTATTATCTCCTGAAAGTTCACTATTTTTAAAACTACAACCTAAAGATCATTTAAGCCTAACATTTTTCCTTCCATTTTCTGTCCACATGATGACATTAAAAGTCCATGTCATTAACCTGTCAACAAAAGGGCCGTTCGTCTTGCTCGCACGACACTCGTTACTATGAACTGGAGAGCCCTTGAGTAAAAACGTCCATTGGATCTTATCCCTTCTCCTTTTCAAAAATCGCTCGAATTCGCTATACAGGTTTGTTCTGTATTTACAAAGCAATAAGGGCGGTTATTGTATGACGTTTTGGCCCATTATATCGTGGTTTAGAAGTTCCCTTACAATAGATAGTAAAGGTCATCGAGTATAATACATGTTTGTTTTATTGTTATGACGAAGCATGGATTTTTTTTTAAATGATGGCGTTTAATATGATTTTGTTTTAATTTAATTTGTTTTCTTTTATTTAGAGTGACTCATCTCTAAGCTCTCTCTCTTTTCCGGCCATCGTGCATTAATACAAAAGACGTGAAGATAGTTAAAACATGAAGTGCTCCATTTAATTATCACTTATGGTACCTCCACGCTGTATCCCACAGAGGTAAGACACTCCGTTCCTTACACAGTGAAAGAATTCCTCAGTGAAAAAATTTAAATAATTCATATTCTCCAGAGTGAGAATAGAACCCACAACCAACGCATTTATCCACAAACTATCACACTAAGCATAGATAACCACTAAACACGAATATAAAAGAAAAAATCATACTAATAGGGACTACATTAATGTTTAGTAATTCTATATATTATGTACATTTCCTCTCATTCCGCTTAAACAAAGAAATAGCATGTAATTATTATTCGATCCTTTCAACTATATCGATATATCGATGCTTAATCAATATTAATTACACCCCAACCCTAGACTGAATTAACCCTTCACCAAGTTTTATCTGATAAACACCCTAGATACCTTAGAACAATGAAAAACTAATTCAAAAGGAACATAAATGGCATCGAGGGATAACTGTAAACTATTTTGAAAAATACCAAATTTTGTTTTTGTGTAATGTCTTTTTAGTATACTCCTAAGCGATTATATAGTAGTGTATTCGATTCGTTCTACCAGGCAAAATTTCAAAGACAGAAAAATATAAAATAGCAGTACAACTTGTGTGTTTACTTATGATATAAAGGAATAAACAACCCTCATTAAGATTTTCGTGTTTTTATATTATCATTAAAAAATTAAAATTTATATAAAACAAAAAGTTGTCAAATAAAATTACAAAATAATTTCTTTATTAAAAGAAAACCTCTTAGTAATATTCTTACTGGCATTTTTAGGCAATCTGTGCTGGATTCAGCCAAACCAGGGGACCACTTTTAAATTTTATTGTTTATTTTTGAGATTCTGGAAAGAAAATGGAAAGAAAAATATAAAGCAAGAGTTTAGGTAAAAGATGTAATGGAGGCTTCACGTAACATTAGAAAACACAGTATCGATTACACTGAAGGAAGGTCACATAAAAGAAGAATCAGAATCCCCGGAGGAAATATATGAATAAGTTCATGATAGAGACCAGGTGAAAGAGTTATACCGGGCCCCTAGCGTTTGGCGCTCCGTTTCCTCTGGCCTCTGGCCGAAAGTTACATATTGTACCTAATTACTGTGTTAATTAAGATAAGACCAAATAACTATTTTTCTACTGCACGTATGCCACTTCTACAATATTACTCTGTGCGTCCAATATTTACTGAGATTACCCCAGTTAGAGGGTTACCCAGCTTAAAGGTAACAAATCGTTGAAAGTTCTACGTAATGGCCGATTTTATTTTACAATTCTACTCTTAATCGACTTAGAAAGTATTCTTAGAGATATTTAATTTTATGACGGGTGTAATTTTGAAGTCTTCTTAGTCTAATGACCTTTGTAAGTTTTAATTTATGGTTGATATTGTATGTTTATATATTTTTTATAATAATATATTTATAAAATCTTATTGTATAATTGTTTTAGTATCATTATTGTTTAACATTTAGTTTATTAAAATGTATTTTACGCTTTTGCCCCTGCGCCACGATGGCCTCTATTTATCACCACGTGTAAAAAAAACTTGGATAAATGTTATTATAAAAGATAATGATAATAATATTGTTAGAAAAAATGCCCTACAAACATATTATCTAAAATTTTCTTTTTCCCACATAACAGGATAAGCGGAGAGAGCCCTGTGCCATTCAGTTTTCCATTTTTGGCCCAAATTCTACATTGCGACATGACTGGCGGATTTCAACCGTCTTCCTCATGAGAGAAGAGGATAGTAAGCACTGTACTATTGAAGACTGTTGATTTCTACTTATATAATTTTATTAATCAGTACATATATAAATACATAAATAGACATTTCAGAGCTTATTTGAAACAAGTCACGACCTACTTATATCACCGGAAGTCGATGGTAAAACCTGATGCAGATAATAGTGAAACAAGCGGAAACGGCACAGGGGAAATTGCTAAGCTCACAAATTGTTAAATAACTAGGGTAGGTATATGTATTTTCGACTGAAGATTGGATGAAACACTTTTTTTATTAAAATATTGTAAATTAAAATTATAGTCAGCTTCACCCTGTATCCCGCATACAGTTGGGTAGGCAGATGGAACCTAGTGTTAACACACTCCGTTCCCCACTTTACGTGTTTAGTGGCGGAACTTAACGCTATGCCATGTGTTGTCTACCACAGCCACAGACTAAACAAAAATAATTCAAATAGATATAATGATTTTTACTAGTAGAGACCAGACCCACAATAATCACGCTTACAGTCAAACAGCGCCAGAAAAGCCTCAAAAGATCAAATTTACTATTTTATATATTATTTCAGTTTGAAAATGAATAGGAACAAATCCATTTACAAGCTTGTACGACATTTTGTAAGCTCCCAGGAATGCGGAGTAAGAGAACTCGGAGGGAACTTAACGGCACATAAAAAAGTCGAGGATAAAAAACTACCCCTGATCCTGCCGCCACTCACGATTTATTAGGTCTCCGCAGTACAGTACGTTTAAAGCTGTGCCATGCTATGTATATTGTGTTTTTTCTCGCAATTGAAAGCGATAAGTATTGGTGACAACCGTTATAGGCAGTGATAGTATTTGTCATAGATAGTTATAGTATTTGTGTTCAAATTACGTAATTGAAATTTAGAATAGAGTGATCTGACATTATATTTTATTTCTTCAACAAAATTAAGTGTAACGCATGCAAGAACTATAACGCATGATAGATATTAACCTCGTACGATTTATCTTTTTATACATGAGATTTAAATATTATTTTATATACTAATCTCTATCCAATATAGAGTAAAAAATATTTTTATTTATTTATTATATTTCAAGCATGCCAACGTCTGACTTAAAACAAGACAGTTGTGGGTTGGATTCTCATTTGGGGGAATGAATTATTTTCATTTATTTTATCGTTCTCGTAACAAGACAAAAAGTGACGAAACGTCTTGGAAATTAGACGAAAAATGGGAAAAGGAGAGTCTTAATATCAAGTTCTCTCTGCCTATCTTACTATGCTAAGCGTAAAGCTAGAAAAAGTTCAACTATGTGTAGTCAAACTATAACCTTACCAATATACGAAACAAGTAGGTATACACTGTATGACAGAATGATGTCCTTTCGGAGCATAAAGTCACAATATCCTTTGAAGCACTTACTATACAAAATGCTTTTCATATTTTATAGAATTTTATTTTTGGTATATATGTCAAATTTAAAAGTAGTGTATGTCTATTACATTTTTTTGAATAGATTTATCATGAAATTTACGTTATTTTATATCATAGTTACATATGTGTATGTATGATTGTTAATTTTGGGCCTCTTGTGGATCTAGGTTGCAATGTCTGACTGTATACGTAACGGTTATTGGTTCAATTCCCACGAAGAACGAATTATTTTAAATTTTTCCTTCTGATAACTAGACAAGGCACGGCGTTGAATAACTCCACGCAACACACAACGCCTCGAAAAATAGGCGAAATTTGAGAAATTAATCTCACAATAGGTTCCCTCTGGCTATCCTGCTATGTGCGGGATACGTGAAGCTAGCTTTAACCATATAATATATATACTGTTAACGATCGTTTTGACAAATTACAACAGAAAAATTTACTTTAAATCAAAATTTATTTCTATCATAACAAAAAACATCAACATTTCTACATGTAAAAATCCATATCTCTAGAAAAAAAATCACATACGACCGCTGCCTACAAATATAAATTCCAGTAATACAGAAGGTTCTCTTTATATTGGCTGCGGACAACCTGACATTGCCTCGGGTAGCTCTCGATTGCCTGCCACTTTCCCTCACTTGATTTATTTTGTCATTACAAGATGTAAAGATAGGAGGAATTCGAACAAAGGTTTCAAGGTATTAAACTTTATCATTAGTTGGTCTTGAGGCTATTTCAATTATATTGGTAGTTGTTATGGCTTTAGACTATATACGATTACGAAAGGCGTGGGTTCGAATACTACAATAATAATTATTTCTTTGGACCGTGTGGAATAATGATAATTTTGTGATTCATATTTTTAAAGAAATCATTTAAAAAGATTTTAATATAGTAGAATACAATTTAAATCTCATGACTAGAGACTACTTGGTCAAACATTCATTGTATAAGTTACTTTCTTCGCCACCGCTTCAAAGTTTATACTAAGATTTTAATTAAATTAATATTAATTGAACTAGTGGAATGACTTTCTAACTAGGCATAAGATAAACTATTTACACTAACTTCCCAAAGTAAAACAGTTAAATTAATGGAAATGTCGTTTCCCGCGATAATGAATAAACAATGAAAGTTGATAATTGAATAATGAAATTAGAATTATAGGCAAAGCGCGGCGTTAAGTTCCACCTGCTTGTATTATTGTATAAATGCGAATAATAGAAACATATTTAAATATGTAAAACAACGTTGTTAATAACATCTCTAATAAATAAAACGACCTCATGAGAAAGTAAAAATTACTTACATCACATACAGTACCCATATCGAAGTTGGCATATCGACTTCAGAAGTCAGGGGCAAAGCCGAAACTGCCCGGGGGCACGCGACGCCCCGTCTAACCTTGACAAATTACTTTGCCATTATCAATTCTATAGAGTTATCCTGTAGAGAAATTACTAACGACAATATCTTTTATTCGTATGAAAAGTACGAAAAGATCTTTATTTTTTTTAGCTTCACGCCGTATCCTGTATATAGGCAGGGGAGGTATTGAAACCTAGTGTTAAGGCACTCTTTACTCTATTTTCCGCTAATTTACGACTATTTCCTACAAAAAGTACTCCCTATTTTTATAAATACTTATAATGAATTTAAAGCTCATTATCCTCACTATATTCCGTTTCGAAATACAATATTTGCTATAGATTTATTTATTTACACGTTTCTACTCAAGTTTGCTCCTTATTTAACGAAATCTAACAAAAATAAAACAATTGAATATGTTTGAAATAGGTTTGTGTCAAAGAAGATTAACCCGGGATAGATGTAAGATGAAAAAGGATTCTGGGCTCCCTTGTCAACCTTCGTCCGGCTGTTACTGAAGAAATTCAAAGAAGAGAGCGCCACTTATATATTCACTTAAAACGAGCATTGTTTATTTCATATATTATAGAGAGAAAAAACGCTTGAACGACGAAAACTTTGACTCGTGAAATTTTCAAGGTCTTGGTAAATTCTTGGTCAGAGATCAAATAAATGGATATTATGGATTCGAATTCGATTAGGAATTACAGGGTACGTAGGGCACCTATTACAGGGCACCTATTGTATGCTGAATACAGCATAAAGCTAAAAATATTATGCAATAATCTCATAAATAAAATGCTCTAAATAATGGATTTAATATATTATTTAATTATACATAACACTGTTCCGAACTCGTATAACATTAAATTTTCATGTTTGTACTCGAACGATATCGGAATATAGAGTATCATAATCTATTCCCAGTCATATGTATGTATAATACGTACACTAATAATAATCAGCTTCACACTGTATCCCGCACACAGCAGGGTAGGCCTAGGGAAACTAGTGTTAGAACACTCCGTTCCCTACTTTCCGCTAAATTTCTCAAGGCATTGCGTGTTTAATGGCGAAACACAACGCCTGGCTTTTTGCCTTGATGCCAGAACATAAAAATGAAAATATTAACCATTAATAATTTCGGAGGGAATCGAACTCACAACCATAGTGTTACAGTCACACGCCTGCGCCAGGACGGTCTCAACGTACTAATACGAACACTGTTTTAGTAAATATCATGAAACGCATAAAATATGTATACAATCAGGATCCTACTAGCTCGTGCTTAACCAACTAACCCAACATGTTGAATCTTGAAGTTCTAGAAGTTAGATTACATTACGCTTATTTTACTTGACCCGATTCTATTCTACACTTTACTACACTTAGTTAGTCCCCACTCGAAAGCTCTAAGTTTCAATGAATAATTTGTATTTGAGTTGGTCATTGTTATAATAGTCGACTGGAGGTTATGGCGTAGAGGTACAAGTGTGTGTTTGTAAACGCAATGGTTGTGAGTTTGATTTCCACTCCAGGAAATGAAATATTTAAAGAGAGAAGATTTAATATTTTCATTTCTTTGCTCTGGTCTCGACGACATATCAATGCGTTATTGTCAACCAAGATGTAGAAAATATTTGGTTTCGCTACCCACCACACTATATTTTCAGAAAGATAAAAAGTGATAATCGTATTCTCCGCCTATTCTTCAAAATGCGGAGGTTGTAAAAAAAATGTCACACATACTGTCACAAAGAACAAGTTATGTTTCTTTCTATTTTGTGTAGTGTTAAGACACTCCATCCCACACATTCATTATCGAGACATTAAATATTAAGTGATGATGCTCAACGCCGTTGTTCTACCAGTGCAGCAACAGGGCAAAACAATCATACATTTAAATATTAAAATAGCAACTTAATTTATAAATACATATCAGATAATACATACAAGAGAAAACATGAGAACCCTCGATTCGACATAAGTTAAAATATTAAATATCTTCAGCGGAAACTTAAAGACCGCGGGGTAACTTCGTACACTTTCTAATGGCAAAGTTGCTTGCCACGGGCGTAATGTTATACTCCTGTACCCCTGGGAACCCTGTAGACTGAGAACATTTGTTTTTCCATTACCTCAAAAAGTTAATTACATTCATGTTTTGTGTAGGATTTTACATTATAATTGTATTTATGATATATGTTTTTGTGTGTACTTAAAAAAATATTAATAATTCTTATAATGTTAAGAACATTACGAGCGTCAGCGTCTGGTTGGTTGGTCACTCTAGGGAATTTTGATATTTAAAAGTATTCCTGTTTTTTCCCTTTGATAAAGTCAGTTTTCTAAATTATATACATACATTATATACATACTACTCGATTTTCAAAGTACTAAGAATACACATCCATCAATTTTTGACAAGAATAAGTGTTACCCGACCTATTTTGGCCCAAATAGCATACACTACTAAAGAAAGTTTATTTCGATATTATAAAAGAAAATATTAAATAATATTATCTCAATATTTCGTAGCTTGAAGCCCTAATCGGGGGAATCGAATATTTTCACATAAACGTAAAACATATGTATTTTAGAATAAATAAAATGTATACACAACTGTCAGGAACGTCCGACACAATAATTTGTCAAGCTCTCCACGTCAAGCCACGCAAGTCCTCGAGCAAGTAACGATTAGGTCAGCTGGCATTTCATCATGCTGTCTGATACAGCTTACCAGCATCTAAATATAAATGTTTGGAAGTGAATATAGAATATTTTTCATATATATTTTACTTTTTTGAGGCTAATAGTGGCGCAGAGGCACGAGTGTATGGCTCGAAGTGGTTGTGACTTCGATCCCCACTCGAGGAAATGATTAAATTTTCATTTTCTCGCTCTGGTGATGAAGCAAATTGACATAAGGATATTGCAAAACGGAAACGGAAATACTTGATTTTTAACCATTTACGAACAGATACCGCAGTCTTTTAAGAAGAATTGTTTAATTCCTTTTTTTATCAATTTAATTTTACAAATGTTACCATTGCGAAAACAATTAAACTTTAACAATTAAAATATTTCAAAATATAAGAATTTTCTCAAATGGAAATTGAACCTGTGACTATCTGTACTCGTACATACAAATACATACTTTCCATCTGAAAAGATCGAAGACTCTAATTGGTTACAATATTAGTTACACCATAATTAATACTAAAATACCTAACATAACTTCTATAGAGAAGTAAAATTAATATATCGATATCGATATAATTACAAAGTATCGAACTTGAGAGCGCTATCAGCTATCGAAATGTATTGTATTTGACTAGGAACTTGTTCCGCAGGGAAGTATATATTACACATGAAATTTAAACTAAGCCTATACTAACATTTGGGTTGATTACTTACTAAAATCTTAGAGGATTCCTCTTGTGTTAAAATAATGTCGATTTTCTTCTATTTATATAAATCCAACTTAAATAATAAATATTTTTAAGTTAAAATTTAGCGTTTCTTTATCCACGTAATTCTTCCACGTATAAAACCCACCCCCTTCGTAAGGGACCCTTTTTTAAATTAGTGAGTAGGAATGCCATCTTAACTACATTTTAGACTAATAATAGCCATTTCAGCTTTGCCAAAATGACGTAGGTCTGGGGGCCATTGGATCTCAGTCTATAAAAAAAGTTTTATATGAATGACAGATGACCACTCACAGATGGCGGATAATGGATGACGGGTGACGGGTCGTGTCCTTCAAAGCGTTTAACTTCCTGTTGATCGTCACAGTAATTGAAAAGCAGGGAATAAATATCTCCAGTTTCATATAAATATTTGGATATAAAGGACGCTAAGCATTAGAGATTAGGTTAAAAGTAGTACTTCAGAAAGATTTTAAATTAAAATATTTACATAAATTTACTAAAAACATTTATTCTAGTTTTCTAATACATTTTGTATACAATATAAATAAATAACTTTCTCAGAATACTAAATTAAAGTTCTATTCTATAATGGACTGTGATACAAACCGCATTGAAAATCATTTCATATAGTAACAGAAATTTAAGTAGCCTAAGCTTTAAAATAAAGTTCTATTGAAAGAGAGCTTAAATGTGAACTTTGAAAGGGCTTTGAATATTGTGCATACATGATAAGCTTAAGTAATGGTGTGTATTTTTAAAAGCATATATATGCTTACTCTAATGCACTTGGGATTCTCTGGACAGAAGACGGTAATTGAGGCTTGGAAGCTCAGTCAAGATATTTTTTATACAATATACTTTATATACACATTATATACAAACTAAAATAGAATGCACAGACAGGAAAGTAACTTACTGCCTTCTCCTCCTTTCTCCTTTCAAGGTATCAGTCAAGATACTGTTGATACCGTTTATATATTTATATTTGTAATATACACGGGATCATAGGTCCTAAATATAGTTATAAGCTCTGCTACTTAAAAGTTAGTTAATGATTTTCACTCTCTCTCTCTCCCTCTCTCTCTATGTGGAAAACGTATGAAAATAAACATACAAAATCGACTTAAAACTTCAAGTTATAAGTAACAGAGAACGAGGCAACGAGTTTATTGGAAAATTTATATTTAACATACGCTACAAGCAAAATGCATTTAATATTTTAATCGATTTGATTACACGGTTGAAACAATTTCATTTTTTCATTCAATTTTAATGTAACTATGACCGCAGTGAAACATATTTTGCAACTATATTAAAATATGCATATTAATACTGACGTTTTGGTTTAAAAGATTTATCGCTTAGTCAAAATAAGTAATATATTATATAGCCCACCTCTTTGAAAGGATACAAAAATACTCTTAATTCAATGTGAACCATTATATTTAAACAAACTATTTAGATGATTAATGTTATTATAGATATAAATCAGAGGATAATTATTTATAAGGTAGGTCAAAAAGCTTATTATGTATTATTAATAAAAAAGCTTAAAAATCAGCTAAGTGCGTATTGAACACGTGCACGATGGGTTCCGTACCATTATCTAAAAAAATTGCTACGTATCGTACTAATTTCAGAATAGTGGGTCAACGGGAAATACAACTTATAAAAGTTGACAAGTTTAAGTTTGCGGGCATATGCACTCATTTTGTATGAACTACAAATATAATTTCTTCTTTATTTGCATTATAAGTTCTCACTTTGTGCCAAATTTCATAACCGTAGTTATGTAATACGGAAAGGAAATATGCAATAGATTTTGATTACATAACAAATGCTCATATCTTTTGATTTCGTTGACATAGTACGTAGATTTTTTTTACTATGTTTTAAGAGACTGTATACCTAAATATTTGATATAAATTACAGCTTGATTACCTCCAGACAATCTGTAAATAAATGACGCATAAACAAAGTGATCCTATACGGAACCCTAAAAAGAAACAGTTTTCTATAAGGCAACTTTCCCACTCATTGTCCCAGGCTGACTAAACTAGACTAGACTAGACCTTCAATAGTTAAGATTTAATTTCACTTTTTCTTTTTTAAAAGCTCTATAGAAACTATAACATGAGATGGCACGCTAGTTTTTAAGTACAATTGTAGAATTTGCCTACGTTTTAATGAATATAGGTCACGCGAGGCGTTGATTACGCAGCCGTAGTGGGAGAAAATTCGTTATGATGATATAATGTGTTCGCTCTCATTAACTTTTTTTTTAATGGACACTAATGGCAATTAACTATTAATATGAAAGTATTTAAGTTAATATTTAACTGAATTTGTTTTCTTTTTTGCTGAAAGACTTTGTTAAATTTCCTATTTTATTCCAGGGTGGAGGAGCATGAGCTTATGGTTTCAACTCTGATTCGAGAAAATATTTACTGATGACCGAGGCTAATCACGGCGTTGGGTTGCGTAACTCAACACTCAATGCCTGCAAAATGAGGAACAGAGTGTCTTAACACTAGGTTCCCTCCCCTACCCTGCTATCTGCGGGATTAGTTATTTACAAATATTACCTTAAAAGCTCAGTATAAATGAACAGATTTATACGACCGTATCGCAAAACGAGGTCACTGTCTCTATGTGTGAACGTCACAGGACAATATTTGCGAGTGAATCGATGCATTCAAAGATGAGAGATGCAAACATGCAGCTAATCACGTTTACCACTCTAGTGGATGTGTTGAAGTTAATTTACCATTAATATATGTATATATTTATATGTTACTTTATATTCATTTATTTTATTAAGTTAGAAATAATAAAAAAAATAAAAAAATATCAAATCAATACTTCATGTCACCTAATTGGAATCGAACCCCGTATACCCATTGCACCAGTAAATATTTATTCTTTAATCACAGTTATTATTTTAGCTTCACGCTGTATCCTGCACATAGTAGGGTAAGTTGAGGGAACCTGAGAATCTAGTGTTAAGACACTCAGATCTCATTAAGACACTTCCGATCCACTTAATCATATATCTGTAAATAAATACTCCTCTTTTGAAGCAAAAAGATAGAACGCGACCGTATTTCGGTAAATAAATTAATAAAAACTTATCAGACAGTGATGAAATGATATCCAATGAAGGTATAAGAAATAATTAAGAAAATAAGGATTATATATACCAACTATGTGTTATATCTTCGTTACACGTAAAAATCGTTATAATATTTTGACAAAAATTCTCAGATTCGAATCCCAGTATATTTTTAGTTGTTATTTCAAAAAATCTAGGGAGTACTTTAGATTCAACTTTAATTTTTTTTTCATTTTAGCCAAGCGATGTTTCTTATATGTAACAGGACGGGACAGCAGTGACAACAAAGAGATAAAGCACTCTATTCTGAGTGGCGGAACCAAAATCAATGACAATAATTAATTTTCTCAAAAGGAAATTGAACCCGCAATCTACATATTAACATTTAATTGCTGTTCCACCACGCCTTGACGGTCTTTAAAAGTAAAGTAACTTAGCTATAAAACTTAGTCATGACGTCATTTAACGTCATTTACGTAACATGTGACCTTTCTAATTACCATTTTCTCAGGAAAAATTACGTTAATAAAAATTACACTAAGAAGTTATTTTTGTATATATTTTCTGAAAATTGCTCTCTTTACTACTTAAAAAGTACTGTTAGTACTGGGTATTTTATACTGCTTACATTTGTATGGTTAGTAAGTTTAGTCGTTTAGTCAGGTTGGTTAGGTACGTTTATTTTCTGGGTTGGAATAAATGTTTTTAGGAAAAATATACAATTGTATGTTATATTACGAATAACGTTGTTTAAATAACGATATGAATATATTACTAAGAGTTTTTATAACCGATAAAAGCAACAAGATCTGCTAGAAAATATCGTTATATTAAAAGGTATTATTAAAAATCGTAAAGGTATTATTAAATATCGTTTTTGAAATATTTTTTCGAACAATTCTTGAAGGATTTAGGTTTAAATTTCCCTCAGTACTCTAACTCGTTACCAGAGCTAATGAGAAATGAAAATGTGTTTTTTTTTGCCCTGATTGGGAATTGAATCCACAACCGGTTGGGCTTACAGTCTCATGCTTGTGGCCCTGCGCTACAACGGCCAAAGGAATATTAAAATTAACAAGAACTAAATACGCAATGCCTCCAGAATTCCGCGGAAAGTGTCGAACAGAAATGTTTTAACGAGAACAGAGTGTCTTAACAATAGGTTCCCGGGTTGCCTCTGCCCTGTTGTACGCGGGGTACAGCGGGAAACTAAAAAATAAAAAAAAATTGTTTAATACAATCATTCGAAATATCACAAATCTCATATAGGTACACTATCCAAAAGTTAATATCGGTTATATTCGATTTACGAAAGCACTAAGCAAATTTGACATTAGCCGTACAGTGTACACAAACACCATATTAGTCTAATTAACCTTATCATTTGTTATAGGTAATTGCAATTAGTTTACTTTATTTAATAACATATATAATAGATAGCCTACAATTGAATATAGAAAGGATTATAATAAAAATAGAGCCCGCCACTGTGTAGTTTCGACGTATGTGATTATATAGGTGCTTTTGGCTTCAAATCCCACTCTAGGAAATGTTTACAATTTGTGTAGGTATTATAAAAGATAATGAGAATTTTTACTATATAAGCAAGCAGTAAGTAGAGAATGCAGTGATTAGTTCTCTCTAGCTACACAAGACAAGAAGAGAGAAGTGGGAATCGAATACTGTTAGATGTGGTTGTTGTCCATTGTACAGTAACTCTAATATCATGTAAATTATGCTAATTTTCTATTTAGATAATCTTCTTACATTTATAATAATTTAACACAAAAATCACTCCAACTTGAAATACACAAAGGTACCTTTAGTTTTCACGTCAGGTCACGTTACAAAGCAATAGTGGCTATTCAGCTGATAAGGCTGATGTGGACTGATTAAACTCTTGGGCAGAGCTTACGTCGTCCACATTAATAAACTTTTAAAGCTCACCGCCTGTTGATAACCGAGCTTACGTGTATATGTCGAGAATGGTTGTAATTATAGCTGACTGGCGACCCAAGCGCGGCTTCGTCTGCTTGAATTTCCATCTAAATTTACATGTTTATAATATTATAATTTATTAATATATATATAGATAGGATGTCGAGAACTGCTGTAAAATTATATCTCATTATATTAATGTAACTAGATTTTATCTATCACTTTGTATTTGAATAACTGAAAGCTTATGAAATAAAAAATTGGCCATTTATAATCTGTTTTGAGAATCTAGGTTAAATAATTATTCGTGTGTTGCTTTTCATGTTAATATGAATATGTTATTCATTTTTGTTTTTAAAAATTGTTTTAAGTTAATTTTTAAATTAATTATGCTTTCGTCCAGCCCCGTTATTCAGCTGAGACGTGCCAGACAACATGCCATGGATGTACGTATATATGTTTTAATCATAATCGTTCAGCTTAAAACTATTTAAGTTTCCTTGTTCCGGCTAGCCGAAGGGCCACGTTATACCACACATATTTGCAAATATTTATACCTACATTATATCTGCATAAATATTGGAGAGAAAGTGAAAATCAAAAGAACTTATTATTAGAATTTCTCAGTGAAGGGCAATTTCTCAGTCAAGTGTAGGGATCCGAGAAAAATTAAAATATCTAACATTAAACTTTTAAAAATCTAAAAAAATGCTACATTAATATTACACAATACATTAATAGAAAGAATGGAGATTTCATTAAACAATTTTTTTTTCATCCATTGTAGCACGCCTACATTCTTTCTCATACGGTTCACTAGTACGTGTGGGTAATTCAACAACCTTATGTTCATAATAAGAATAGTTATTATTAGTTTCGTTCTATATTGATACATTAACAAGAGTTATCCATACCTATATTATAAATTCGAAAGTAACTCTGTCTGTCTGTCTGTCTGTCTCTCTGTCTTTTACGCAATCAGGGCAGTAATTGTGATAAAATACTCAAATAGATATACTTGAGGGTCTCGGGATGAACATAAGATACTTTTTTTTGTCATATTTGTAATATTTTCGATATATATCAATATATTAAAATACTTATTAATTTGACATACAATTTATTCCGCCATGTTTATAACAACCGCCGTTGCTAAGCAACGATTTGCAAAGTTTGATGTTAGAAAACGTCACCCAAAACGAGCTTGCTTAACGCATCTCTCTATTGAAAACTGAAAATAATTTCATAAATATATTTAATAAATATTCGTATAGTTCAAGCGGGCGTAGCCGCGCTCGGGTCCACTAGTAACATATATAATACGTGTAATTAAATATATAATATATAAACTTTTTTTTTTAATTATTACATAAACGTTTTTTAAACAATATTCATTTTTATAATTTGTGAATGAATATTCGATGAAACTAGCGGTGGAATAATTTCAAAGCCATTAAAATCACATCATTGGAATTGATTTAACAAATCACAGGCAATTCATAGTCATCAATAGAAGTTTTAAAAATATAGTTCAAAGAGAATTTTTGAGAAGTTTTTTTTTTTTAAACTAAAAGTATCTAAGTATATGAATAATTCACTAAACTTGTTAAAATGCTTTAAGACTTCTCAGAGTACGTTATCTTCTTCTTCTTCTTCCTGGCATTAATCCCGGCTGTTACCAGGGTCTGTCTTTCTACTTAACCTACTCCACTTTGCACGATCTTTTGCGTCCTCGGTGGTTAGACCAGAGTACGTTATATTAACACAATTTTTTCTCTTACTTTAAAAGAAACGCTAACTTCATATTCGACGAAAATTATGTTTAAGTAATGAAAGATTAATAGGTAAAGTTATTTATTTAAATTTATTTGTTTATAACTTTATAAAACTTTTGAAGGTGAGACTACCATTCGTTTTAAACTTAAGACAAACTTATATCACTATATTTAAAAGTTTATTTATATATCTTTAAATTAATTTAGATTTATATAAAGAAATAATGATGCTGTGATTTATCTGATGTTTATTTCTGTAAAATTATATACATTAGTTTATAAATATAATGACGTTATATATATATGCGAATAAAGAAATTGTTACGCACTATAAAAATAGATATTAAACTCCTTCTGCTAAGATTATTTATATACGGAGCAGTAGAAAATAGATAATTGTTGAAAAACAAGGACCTTTGGAAACCCCCTTGTATATATATAAGCCTTTATAACGATACATTTTAATTGTAATAAATTTGGAAACCACATTCATTACAAAAATCCTGTAAGTATTATACGTAAGACACCAAAGCTATAAATGAAAGATTTTTTAAATATTCCCTTTCTACCTTAAATAAGACTAATAAAAGTTTTACATTTTTACTGTCAGGTCACTTTAAATAGAAATTATTTAAATATGAATCTTTGAATAGTGCAGAATGCAAGGAACCCTAATTTGCGGACCCATTTATATTCATAAGCGAGAGTCGATGCTTCGACTCGATAACAGTTAAGGTACGGAGATAGTGCTAGCGATTATGTAGGACTCAAGAAATATTGTATGTATAATTAATTAAAGCATATAATTATAATTATATTATACTGATGTTTCTGTAAAGTTAACTTATAATTAAACTTGCTTTTTAAAGTGTTTATGAAAGCCTTACCAAAAGATTTTTTTTAATTTTGGTATGAAACAGTAGTCTTAAGTTTGAAATTGCAAATAATTCCAATATATGAATTTGTTCCCATCTAATGCTAATCTAAAATAAAATCTAATTCATAATTTATATTTGTATAATAAAAATCAGAAATGAATTTATAGTTCATAATTTCTAACGAAACGAAAATTTTGATTTCTTTCTAGAAACCTACTTTAAAGTTTTAAAATATATCATGTAATTTAAATACTGAATGCAAGAATAAAATCGGACGGCATTACGCTTTACATAATATTGAAGAAACTCAACATTCACATCTCAGGCACAGATCTAGGTCACAACGATGCAATTTCATATCATTCCACTACGAGATACGTAAACAATGTTTTCAAATTTAATTTTATGAAATTTTCTTGAAGTTTATTATATGAAAAGAATTGCGGAAATTCTTTCTAGAACATTACAAGTTCACAATAAATATAATCAAATTCTCTTTTCCGTTTCTTATTGAACTCGTTCTTTAAATGTTCTGGTTGTTGCTATTGACAAATATTGCAATTTTACCTCTTAAATTAATGGAGTGTCTCGAAATAAAATCAAATATTGGAATATTATGTGCTCAATCAGAAATTAGTGCTAGTGCTCAGAAGACTATCACTAACATCTGTTGTGTCGAAATTACAAGACAAGTCGGGTTACAGTATATCTTTTTCAGCAGATATAAGAATAAATATATAAACATAAAGAGCTTCAGGTACATATTAAGCCCAATATACTTGTCAAATAAACTATGACGGCGTCCTATACAAGTGCATTTTTGTATACTAAAAATTATATTTAAAAAATATTAATATTATTTGAGGTGTTCCTACATGAAACAGGGCTGGGAAGCTCGCAGTTATTAACATAAATATATAGCATTCATTTTCATGTTATATATTTAAATACAAATTTTAAGTAATGTAAAAAAGTCTCGTTAAAATTTTAAAATATGTCCGTTTTAGGTCAGCAGGTTAATCAGTTAACTAAAGCAGGCGAGAGGCAGACGCTCCGAAGTACACAAATATAACTACTAAGGCAACCATTAACTACAAAGTTTACTCATAAAACTTTTAAGCTTATAAAATTAAACTGTTTTGGACTTTTAGTCACTGCTTTATACTATACTAAAAGAGAGTTTTTTGCCAATTTGCAAATAATTACCGTAAGGAATATAATAATACCTAAAAAAAATCTTATGAACTTTATATCGGAATTAAATCAATAATTATAGTAAGAACTTGAACCATATGACCAGTATTTTGTAGAAAATATCATATGAATTTCATAATAAATATTTTTTTTTCTTATTCGATACATGCTGTTTTATATCTACAATTCTTTACGCACTGTAGGCAGTGAGACTTCTCTCTGCTTAGCTTTAAGCCCAAATTTAAGACACTGCATAGGTACTGGGTAGCAGAACTCACGTTTCCAGAGAGGAAAGGTGGATATTATTAAATTCTCGAGTGGAGAACGAACTCACAACCATCAATCGAATGACTATAAAGTTCACAAACACTTCTACACCGTGCCGTAAAATATTTTTACATACAAATTTTATTCTAGCAAAACGCCCTTACCATATCAAATATTAAATACTAAGAATCGCTTGCAGTGCCACCACACTATAATTCACGAGATGATTTGTTCGTGCAAATGACCCTTTAATAGCCACGTTTTCGCATTGTATGTACAGTGAAATTGCATACGCTCGATAAATAAGTTTTAAAGGTTCACTTTAATTATATTTCAAGTTGTATACTATATTACCATCATTACTTATAGCCTGTATAAGCTGTGTATAGGGGGGCAGTCGTGGTGCAGGGCCACAAGCAAGGTTGGTCGGTGGTATGGAGTCCCACTCGAAGAAATTAAATGTTTAATATTTTCATATCCTCGCTCTGGTAACGAAGCAAAGCGCGGCGTTGTGTTCCGCCATGGGACGGAGTGTCATACCACTAGATATCTTGGTTCCCTCTGCATACCCTATATGCGGGATACAGCGAGACAATAAAAAATAAGAAAATGTATCATCATTAATGTATAAACAGTTTTTAATCATCACGTAATTCGAATACACCGAAAAATTATGTTACATTAATTTGTCACAAGGACGTCACGGCGTTTTCCATATTCCGAAGTATTGTTCTCGGAGTGACATTCAAGGACGTTTGTACGCGATAATGATGTAAATAATAAATAGTATTACATTTGGTTCTTCATGATATACTTATTGTATTTTCCCTTTTTGAATATGTTGTGAAATTAACCTTTTTTTAAGGAAACGTATAAAATTTAGTAGGTATGCAGTGGAATCCATTTCTTTAATTTTTATAAATCTTTAAAAGATTTTTACGAAAAAGTTATTTATCTTTCCTGAGTGTAGAATAAGAAAAAATAAAAATATGTAGTGTAAGTTTAAAAAATTTGGGGTTCCGTAAATTAAACTTAAATTTAAAAAAAAAAATTTTCCTGCCGCCGACCGATATTTGTTCCATTTTAATAAAGCAATTTCGACCCCATACGAAATCCATTGTCAAGCCATGAAAAAGTTAACGACGGTATAAACTTCGAATTAATCGTTTTTCAGTTTTATGAATCTATAAAATTGAACTCGACGTTTTCATGCATGCCTTACATGAAGTAAGCCACATTAAGTTATATTTGACCAATATTTTTTTACTGCAATTATAAAAATTAATTAGATTTTCTTTCATTTGTTTATTTAACGCTGTAACACATATAGCAGATTAGGCAGAAGGAACCTGGGAACCTAGTGCTAAGTTCTGTTCTTTATTTCCCGCTGAATTCTGAACATATTGGTTATTGAGCGGCGAACACTATGCTTTGCCTCGTTACCAGAGCCAGAAAATGAAAATATATAGATATTTGACATCCTCGATAGTGAATCGAACCAACCATCCCTAAACATTTACTGAATAGAAGTTGTAACCTAATTTAGATGTTCTATCTAGATTTTAGACCTTGAAGTACTCGTATTTGTTCGAACTACGTCTAGAATTTACTATTCATTTAACTCAATTTTAAAAGTTTTTGGCCGCAGGGTGGAGGAGTGGAGAGTTTGGAAATATAAATCCAGTGCCAATTACAGCGATGGCCGTAGATTCTATGTACAATAAATAAATGTTAAGTCACTCCGTTTTCCGATACCTATAATCTATACTAAATAATTGTATACCTTTAATGTGCATATATTATAAATTCTTCCTTGAAACAAAAAAAAAATCTATGTCATATTTTCTTTTGGTGAACGGCGAATTTTTTGAAGTAAAAATTCTTCATCATTCTATAAAGCTTGTACTTGCTGTTGAAAGCTTTTGTAAAACTCTTTTCTTGTGAAACGCGTTGTAATATGTTACAAAACGTAAAATTTTCGTCCCTATTCTAGTTAAAATTAGAACTGTTGCTTCAAACGTTGTTCAAAATGTGTTATAGAGTTGCCTAAAGCACTGATATTTTATTCGTTATAAATGACAATGTCAATTATAAAGTGAATATTCGTATTTTTGTGTAGAATTGATTCCTATTATTTATTATTTTCTTCCTAAGTCAAATATTTATTGTTTTGTTAACAGAAGAATCACAACGAAAATCATAACAAAAAGAAAATTAATATTAATTACGCTAAAAAACTCTTTATGATCTTCTTTCAGACTCTATCAAAAACTCACAGAAATTCCTAAATATGAGCTCAAAACACAGTTTTTTTAAAATAAAATATACTGCTAGATTTAGTTATATTCTATACATATAATATTAAACAATTTTATTTTACAATACTACTTTAAATATATAAACTCTGGTATAGTTCAATTGGCTTGTAGAGTATACATGAAGTGGAAAAGTTAGACGCAAAACGCTTCGATAAATACGAAAGGTTGCCAACATATGATCCAGGCAAATGCTGAAGTACACGTAAGCTTCCTTTTAGCTTTATTGCATAATAGACTATTCAAAATCACGTTGAGAATTATTTTATTTACCTACTGTGTTTAATATTGTGATGATAATACTTAAGGAGACAGTGTTTTGGATTTTCAATAAAATTGTATTATTATTTCACTTATAAAACAATAATTACTTTTTTAAAAAAAGCAACAACAGCTTTTTTTTCAGCTTGACATTGTATCCCGCGTGTAGCTGGATCGGCAGAGGGAACCTAGAGTGAACCTAACCTAACCTGCGCAACGACTGGCCTATATATAATAAATTGACCTTTATTTATTTATTTTTTATGGAAAGAAACTGTACGGGGGCCGCTAGTTAATAATAATAAAATTTAAACAGTACCGTTAAGTTTTCCATTTTCCGATAAAATTAAATATTTTATTTGGTGATACTGAAAATTCAACTAAGTCCAAATGAAGAAAATATAAATATACCTACCTACCTATATATATGCACTTATACAGATTTTCTCCTAACTTACATCTAAACTATACACAATAATATCATAACAATGAATAAAAACCGTACAAAATAATTAAATATTTCATCATCATCTCCAGCCATCTTTTGTCTTCTCCAATTCTCGCCACCACATTGAAAATCGCCAACTCGCAACCACAATAAAAATAAATAAATCAAAACCAATCCATTGAATCCATTAACAATATTATGAAAAACTTTTCAACGACAACATAGTCTGATGATAGAAGATAGGAAAAATGTGAAAATATTTACAGCGATACCGATTATAGATTGTAATCTTGTTGGGATTTTCCGATAAAGTCGTTTTTATTGGTTATCTTATAAAGACGATGTAAGGTCGCTAGACCGATACTGACCTGCTCTATTCTTGTATCGCACACTTAGATGGACAAAAAGGTTTATGGCTGATTGAATTTTGATGGGACTTCCTGTAAAAGTGTCATGGGAAAGTTACAGCAGAGCTATGTTTATATGAACTTTTTACTATGGGAATTAAGAGCAGTTTTAGAAAGCTATAATTGATGCTTAATGGGAACGCAGTGTTTTCACACTAAGTAGCTTTCCTCTGTCTATCCTACTATGTACAAGATACGGTGTGAAGCTAAAAAGATTTTTTCTCAAATAAGAATCGAACTCACGAACCATTTACGAAGAAAACCTTTCTATTTACAACAATCTAGGTCGATGAATTCCACAATTCATCTAGCTTCCATACAGAGAATGAAGGACGGTCGTGTCAAACTATCACAGCTGTGTGACATTAATTAGAGTCGACAGTGTCACGCCATTTGGCGATGACACACCGTTTTGTAAGTGACACCGGACCGTTCATACAAAATATATCAAACTATTATTATTTGGTTTATAAATAACTTATATTGAACCTATTTTTAATGGTGAACATTTATATTTTTAGGACTTGTTATTAAATTGACTTGAATTGAAGAACTGAGACCAGTCTTTTCCTCTTTCTAAATTATCGTTGCGTATCCTACAAAAAATGCATGATAATGATCATTTAAAGAATTATAAATGAGAAATCAATTTTTTTTTTTATTAAAAAAAATGGTATTTATGTTCTAGATAGGTTTTTAAACTTTGATTTACACTAATTTAAAGTGTTACTGACTTAGTTTAAATTAAAAACGTCTACATATTGAAATGAAAATTGAAAATAGCAGGATTTGAAACACCGTCTCTTGGATGTCGGCCAAATGCTTAAGCCTATTACTACGCTATAAGCTATTTGTTTTACCATGGCCATTGAAAAAACTAACCAAGAATTAATAAATAAGAGTAAATAAATTACAAAAACTAAGATTAAATAAACATTTTAAAACTCGATGCGAGAGTGGAAAAGTGGCTGGACGCGGGACGACCCGATAACGATCGCCCCTCCATAATTAAAAGTATTCCTACCGAATCGACAAATACATATATGCTATGTGTATTTTAAATACCATGTCATTTTGACATGGTGGCAGTGATATTTTAAATATTAATTCGTTTATCTCGATTTTTTTCTATTTTTGTTGTTGTATTTATGTGATGTGATGATATCATCACGTAGATATGATATGCAGGTAATTGTTGTGGATATGCAGATTTTTTAAATTAAATTAGACGGTTATAGGTTCAATTTTGACTGATGAGAAATGGGCTATGAATAATTAAATAAGTGTGTTTATCAAAAACAAAACACGAAATGCCTCCAGAATTGCGCAGAAAGTGGGAAAAGGAGTGTCTTAACACAAGGTTCCCTCTGCCTACCCTGCTGTGTGAGGAATACAGCGTGGAGCTGATTTGGAGCTGATCTAGACTTATATTTTTTGAGTTAATTAGGTGGACGTGTTCGAATGATGATTATTTGGCGTATCGTCGAAAAAATCTAGATAACGTCGACATTAATTTTCGCTTTAAAATTATCAATTTTATGAATTCTACCACAAGGGTAATAAGTTTCCAATTATTTCATTATAATTTAAAATTCATATAGATGAAATAAAATCCTTACGATATGTTATATGAGGCTCTTTTATTGAAATTACCAGAGCGAGTTCATTCTCTGGAGTGAGAATCGAACCCACAACCGTCGTGAATACAGCAGCACACCTGTACCCCTGCACCACGACGGTCTCAATTATATTATTATATCTATTTATATCTATTCTATTTAAATATCGTACTTAATATTGCATTGCAATTAAATTATTTTATTATAACTAGTTAAATAATATTTACTTACCATGTTTTTCTCTATTAGTAAAAGAAAATTTGACTACAGTCACAACTATCGGTTTCGCGTGACATTAATTACACGTGACGCTCTGTCACGCTACGATAGTGATGACATGACATTTTGTGCTAAATTAGGCACTTTGCGGTTCGTTAATAGAATCATTATGTCGTTTTTTCTTAATATGGTGTTAGAACACTATCGCTACGCAATTGTATAGTGTATGCTATAATAATCGATTTTCATTCGTTTTAGAGAAAATGTTAAAAATCGGCAGTAATTTCTAGAACGAACCAACAAAATCTTTATTAAATGAATAAATTAGATATAAAATCTCTCCAGTTTGCCGCAAAATTCTATACTGGTTGACAATCCGTCACTTAACACTTTTTAAAATCAGATTAAAACAACATTTTCTTGAACTCAATTAAAATATTTCACATTTCGCTTTGTCTTTTCCTTTTTAATTTTTCTTTTCACCTTCTCTTTATGTTGTTGTGTATATTCATATTTTGGTAAGTTTTGTAAAAGTATATTGGTTACAATAAAGAATTAAAAAAATCTCCTAATGACAGCTGATTTACGAAAAATTGTATTCTGAAGGTAATAATGGAAGACTGCAATAATCACGCCATCTCTCCTCAAACCCTTCAAATTAATTCAAACATCTATAATGTAAACATAATAATTCCACTAACCTGAAACCCTGCTGACCGGATGCGTGACAGGCGCGGCGGCCGTAGTCGCTGTATTCGGTGGATATATCGGATCGCAGCATTCTCTTTCCGGGAACTCACTACCATTCACCATCACCAGCCCAACGAAGAACACCACCCACCCTTTCATCACCATTAAATTAACCCTGGTTACCCTTGACCTTTGATTTATCCCCACTCCCTGCACGAGATTATCCTTCCATACTCGCAGAATCCCATATTTAGCAGTCATCTGTCCCACATATTCGTTACTTAGCACTATTATATATGTTATTTACATATTCTTGCACATAATTGACTTGCTGGGAATATTTTTTTTTATTTTGTATATTCAATAGCTTTTAGTAAATATATATTCTAGAAGTATAATATTTATCTGTGTGTGTAATTTTTATTTAAAAAAAGTGCAAAAATAGAGCATAGACAAAGTAGAGTAAAAAAAGATCAAAGCTTTTTAAATAAGAAGAAGCGAAGCAGATTTATCTAGTAAAAGTATAAATTAAATAATATAACGAAATATTTGAATTGCAAATAAGCGTGGTTATTGGTATTATTTAGTAAATAAATTATGATAATACAAGGCAGGCCGCAGGCATGAATAATATACAGTTTAAATGAATTATGAATATTTATATTAAAAAGGCCTAATAATTGTGGCTTGGGTTTTATAAAAGAATAAATTAAAACATTTATTTTCTTTTTAAAAGAAATTGATCCTGTAATGAGGTAATACAATGGTGGTATAGGTTTCTTATGGAAGGACATCCGAGAAGACAGAATAAGTAAATATAATCTCTGAAATATTGGCATTAAATAAGAAACTACTCATCTAAACAAGTTATCACACGTTTTTTTCACGCTGTATCTCATATAAAGCAGGCAGCAGCAGGTAAAAATAGAGAAACTAGACCAATATTTGAGATGTTGCGTGTTGGAATTTAACGCCGTACTTTGTCTAGTTTAAAATTAAAAAGAAAATTAAATCAACTTCACAACTCCGAGTGGGAATCGAACGCATAACCATCGCCTTTGAATATACGCTAACTGTGTCGCTATCCTCATACGCCACGACGGCTCCACCCATAACTCAAACGAGATATATTATAGATATATACCCGCAACATGTAATATAGTGATCATTAAAGAAATTGAATTCGTAACACGCCATTAAACTTTCCGCTGGGAACCTCGTCGCGTATTACTTTTGTTTTTTAAACTTGGGCTATTTAAGGGGAATTTCATTAAAATGAGTACAATTATGGACTTTTCTCATTTATATTCGCAGATCCCCTACAAAACATTTGTGAGGCGTTACATTAATTTTAATTGAAGCACGCAATTATGTTAAGTATCTTTCACGACATGTACTCGTCGAGTAAGGAGTAGACACTTGTTTTACTTATTTGTTGGAGCAAAAGTGTTAAAATATATAATAAGTTTTATATCTCTTTACTCATATATGTATATATTTGTATAGATATATATATTTGCACAGCCTCGCCTGTTATTATATTAATTGGATTCAGAAACGAATTTAAAAACGAATAAATACTGAACGTGACATAACAACTCTTCTGTTACCGAGTGGCTAACAGCAGAATCTACTAAATGGAAAAAGCAAAAGCTTGACACATACGTTTCTTGAGAAGTGTAGGGGAATTTCTGAAATTCAACGCTTTACAATCGAAAAGAGTCGATAACGCATTTATTATATAAGTGTGATGATAATATTCTGTTGAACCTTATACCACAACTTGGTTCTGCTATTGAGCATATAATGTTCTTAAAATAACTAATTCTAATAACTAATAACTCGATTCTAATCAAAAAGATATTTAAAGATTAAAATTTAAAAGAAAGATAATGAATTCCCTGTCTTATCGCTTAATAAACTAAAAGCAAATCTTGTTAAACTATTTCGACAGGGTTTTGCTGAGACAGTTTCCATCATTATTTTATCTCAAATATTAATTTTATATCAAAACCTGTAGACGGCACTTATCTACTTATTAGGAAAGTCATAAATTTCACTTTGTAATTTGTTCAGGTTCCAAAACTTATACAAAGATGTTTGAAGATTATTATTATAATTTTTAATATAATATTTAGTAAAAGAAAATATGGTATTTAGATATAATGAGTTTCAATGAGCTGAATAAAGATGATTCAATGAGACAAATTTCGGGCAGCGGAGGTACGGGGCGTGTGAATGTAATGCGACGGTTGTAGGTTCCATCCCCACCTGGGGATATGAATTATTATTTATCAATAATTTCATTTCTTTGCTCTAATACCAAGATTTCATCAATTATTATAAATTAGAACTAAAAAATTTATGTACTGGTTTATTTTTTTATGGTTATTAAAACAATTTAACATTTATGTAATTCCGACTGTAAAACGTTTCATAAATCAATAAACATAAAAGGCCACCGCTGCTTACCCGCCGCCGAACTATAAATAAAAAATGGCCGACTTCCGGATAAGGCACGCACTAACCCTTCTGAGGAACGGCGATAAACAAATTATCTCAAGGTCTAATATTATATTATTATTGTATAGTTTCTTAGACTTGTAATAAAAAATATATTTATTAATGTAATTAGAAATAATTAAAGATATTATTTCGTGTTTCACGCAAAAATAATTAATTGTTTTTTTTTTATATTCTACTGTACTTATTATGATGTCTATGTAATATTTACTTGCCATATATCCTGTACTTTAAAAGATAAATCAATAGAACAAAAAGAATAGTATATTTTATTCTTTTTTCTATTTTTGTAATGAAAAAAATTTGGACTTATCTTTTGTCACGCCCTTGCCTAATTTTAGAAAATCTTTAAATACTTAAAGACTAACCAGTATCAAAGTTTTTAGTGAATATATCTTTTTCTATCATAAAAATCCGCCTAATTTTGTAACATTGTAGGTTAAAAATGGAAGAACTTAACGGAGAGCTTCGAGCGGAAATCGAGCTCATGACCGTCGCATTTATAGTCACACATCAGAACGACCCCATTTTTATGTTTAACTTTAAAATAAACTCACAAGAGAAAATGAAATATTTCATATTTTCATCTTGCTCGCTTTGCTAACGAAGCAAAACGAAGCAAAGAAGAATTCGGTAGAAAGTGGCGTATAAAGGGGTCTTAGGATTAACACTAGGTTCCCAGGTTCCTCTGCCTGCCCCCCTGCGTTCCCCTGCTACATGTGAAATACAGCGTAAAGCTAAAAAATAACAACATACCAAACAAAACCTACAAAATAAACGTATAACACAAAAAGAGAACGGACATTTCAAATCTCTATACAAATTAACTATTTAGCCTGTGTACCGGGATGTTTTGAGGCAGTTTTCTTAACAGCCATTAAAAGATACAGCCAACAATGCCTCCATGCTAATGAGATGTTTACCTTCATTTACGTCGGGCTCGTCAGGCCCGCGCGAACTGTGCTAGAACTAAAAGAACGTAAGTCCGGTATAACCTTGACACGTGAAATCAACGTGAAATAATATGAAATAAGTATTAAAATAACGTTAAGATTATACAGAAAGATTCAAGCTATTTGAATTGTGTTCAGGATTTAAAAAGTTTTTAAAGTTTATAAAATAATTATCTATTTTTTATTTATGACAAATAGTTATTGTCCTAATTTATCATGCTCTTTTCTTTTTTTTCTTTTTTTCCCTGTCGTCAAATGCATTTATATAGTCGTAGATATTTACTGTTTAACATGATATTAAGTATTACAGTAAAATAAATTACACACAAAATAAAAACAATAAATTACATTTTCACGTGTTTATTTCGTAATAACAAAGACTTTTATACTTTCACTGTAACACATATTCGCGTGAAAATCACAAAAAATATCAATCTTAATTTACAGCCTACGGCGTAGATACTCTACGAAATTTCGTAGAGCCTCTACAAATTACCTTATACTTATATGTATGTATCAGCAAAATCTTAGAAAAACGTAGCTTCAAAAGCGCTAGTATTATGTAAAAAGCTTATCACAGTAAGTAAAAGTTAATCACCTAATAGTTCGTAATACCGGGCAGCCATAACATAAAAGGGGATGGCTCTTTATAATTTGATTGGTATATTAGATGAATGCCGATACAGATGTTAAAAGGAAATATTCAAATATTACCAGAAAAATCTGCCGTCAAAAGATATCATAACCTTCAATCTTAATTTTATAAGTTTTGAATTAAATTAGTTTATTGAAATTGGATTATTTCCTGAGTTTGTTTATATCTATAAAAATATGAAATAATTACAATATTTTTAGAGGCAAAGGGAACCTAGTGTTAAGACTGTCAGTTTCCCATTTTCCACCGAATTCTGGAGGTGTACGTGTAGAGTGGCGGAACTCAACGCCGCGCTTTGCTTTAATACTAGAAATTAAAATGTTAATTTTCTTTTCTGCGCCACGACTGGCCTGAGACAAAATAATTTAATCAACCGATGGCTGATTTAGAGACAAACCATCGAGATATTAAAGCAGCAAGCTTTGGGTTGACCTTGATGAGAACTATCAGATAACAACAACACTGTCAGGGCTAACTATTAATGAGGAATGCTTTATATTCATATATATATACGTATTGAATATTAGGTTAGCCTTTTAGACAATCTTCTATCTATTCGTTAAATATTATCTTTCAAATTCCAAACCCAAGTTTGCTTCATAAGAAAAGTAAATAAGTTTTTAATTCTTTTACACTTATCTAGGATAAAATCGATGTAATTATTAATTTTAACAAAGAACGAAAAAATTAAGACCGCCAATATGCATATACAATAAGGCCTTGCTTCACGAAAATGAGGGTATTCTTAGCTACTTTCTTACAAGTTTGGTTGTTTAAGCCAAGGTCACTTGAAACAGCGCTTATGACGTTAAACGTATGTTTTTTTTGTATAAATTAGATACACTTGGATTAAGATCATAGATTTTACAACTGCAATGATTTCGACAAAAACGTATGTAAAAAAAAACCTTTTGTTTTAGGCAAATAATAATAATAGTAGTAAAAACATTTTTTATAACTGCTAAAGTAATTCAATTTTCCTCTAGGAATTAAGAAAAATCTTTTCTTAGTACTCCCCTACACTCTCTAACCTACATACATGCCAAATTTCAACAGTCTAAGCCCAGTAGTTTCGTCTGTGCGTAGTCGATCAATCACTTAGTTACGAAAGAGTTTTATACATAAATATACATAAGTATATATAAATATACATTTATAAACGAATCAAAATTACATAGTACATTTATTTCAATTTGACTTAAAACATAACCTATTGTGAAAAACATACGACAAATATAAATATATAAAAAAAAATATGTTTTTTATTTTAATTCAATTAATTTGATAATAAACTTTGTATGACTTTTTTAAAATTAATGATTACATACATTTAATTATAATTATATGGCTTGTAGTGTAGTATTACACTGATGTAGTAGCGAGCACTTGTAATTATACACGAAGCGTATTCTCAAGGACGGTGGAAGTCAGTACTGCCAATTTTTATGTTATAATTAATAATGACTGACCTGTACCTGACCCAAGGTCAAAGATTCGATTCTTATAACATACATCTTAATATGTTTTAAACGGTGATTCCGATTCATTGGAATCAATCTTTGTATATGGTTGTTTTAAAATATATTTTTTTCTAACGAGTAACACCTATCAATTATTTCTGCTAGAACATAGTTTTATTCGTGCTTCTCTAGTTTTCATCATTTTAATATTAAATGAATAACAATTACCGACTTTTAACTGGCTATTAAAACGTGTGTCAAAATCAATTTAAAAAGAGAATGAATACTTTTTAATTTGCCCATCATGAAATGTGACAAAAGATTAAAATATACATCCAAGATAATTAATTTTGATTACCATATGAAATCTTTTTATCGATTAATATTCGTTAAAAAATTAACTCAAACATGAAATTGTAATTTTCGATACGGCTGCCTTTAGAGCATGCTTCCAGGAGCTTCGGATTAGAGGGAGTTTAAACTGTTAATGAAATTTTAATACGCTAGGCTGTATCGTTCCCGCCATCGTCGTGTGTGCCTTCCCGCGCTTTTTACTCTTGACACTGACATTTTAAAATATTTAGCCCGCTTTTAATATTATTCGTCTTAGATCTCATTTTGTTAGTTTAAGTGGGTATAATATATGCATTTTTATATTGATCTCTTACAATCTATCGATTTTTATAATTATTGAAAATTAATAAAATTAAAAAATATTAGTTTTTGCTTTATTAATTAAAATAAATTAGTGCATTGATAGCAAGATAAAGACTACAAAAATATCTAATACATGATATATTGGACATTAACTAAGAGTGTTCTTATGTAACATTAGGATTAGACTCTACCAGATATAACTATTAATAGGTATATATACACTATCTAAAGTGTTAGGGGGTGTCTGTGCACATCTATCAATATTTAGGATTTATATACTACGTAATCTTAACAGCAACTAGGTCATAAATTCACCACGCATACCACCATTGCAGATTCCAAGCCACAATAAAGTAAGGCATCCAAAACACATTAAATAATATAATAATATATACAAATAAGCAAATACGAAGGTTTTACTTAAAAAAAATTCGAAAATTGCCCGCGCGTTCCATAGCGCGTCATGCGTGCGTGCCACACGACGGACGCGGTGCTACTAACGTAGTAGACCTGGAAAGGCTTTAGCTACCCCCGCCGACTTCACCCCCTCACACCCCTTTAAGCCCTCTGCCCAGGCCGCGGCAACATACGAAATAACCTATATCATATACAACATATATAGAAATTTCATCTTTATTCCCATAGTATAAGGTTCAATATAACAAGCCAAACCAATACATTTTCCAAATGTAAAGGTGTGTGCCGGAAAACCGAATGCACGCGTACAAACTCACAAGTCACTGCTTCGGTTTTTGAATTAAAAACGTCATAATATAAACTCTATGCTAATAAAAATAGAGTTAAATATCAATTAAAGGTTGCTAGATGACTGAGAAAACGTTGCAAGTGTGTGCAACGAACACAAATGCCCGAATTCGATTACGTTATAATTGTTATGAAGCGTCCTCTAATAATAGCTCTTATTACTGCGATATAAAGATCACATTCGTATACAGTTGGTCAATTTTCCAAATGTACTGTTTGCTTTCCACGGTTCATATTAGCTAGTACTAAGCTGGGAATGATGAAACTAATAATTTTGAACTTTATCTAGTTATAATTAGAGTGTATTTTGTAAATTTGTTGTTAATAATAAGAAAAATCGAAATTTAACGCCGTGGGACGGTTATTAATGTCGACGTAGATTTTGTCAAATGAGTATCGTAAGAAGTGCAGCTCGCTTGACAAATAGATGCATTACTTTTTAAACTTTGCCCATATTTCTTAGTTATGAATTAATTATTTGATATTTGAATCATTTTATGTATAGAAGTTTATTTTAAGTTTGTAATTAATGTTATAAACTACTTTATAAAGTCAACGATTGAGAAGAAAGTCTCGTACATATTGAAATTGTTTTTGACTAACATAAAGAACTAAAATTTGCTAATCTTAGAAGAATATATGTTTTAAAACTTTTATATTTAACGACTTAATGAAAATTATTTTACATTTATATAAAAAATACAATCTATAATGTATTTCATTTTCACAATTTTCTTAAATATACGTAACGCAAGAATCGAACCCACAACCTTCGACATTTAAAATAAAACGATTCAAGGTTAAAATTAATTAAGGTTTTATAATTATATGTCAATTTGTTTGCAACATCAGTATTCATTGGAAGCAAGTTTTAATTTTTATTTAATAAGAGATGGGTTGACCTAGAAATCGTGCTTCGTTACTAATGTATTCAAAAAGAAACGAGGTTTTGAAATTCTTAGCGCATCTTTTTCACTATAATGATGTTTTTATGATAAATAAGTCGATTGCTGTTTTTCCGCTTTCCCTTTTCATTTGTATGGAAAATATAAGTTATTACTTTTTTTTAATGCGGTCATTAAGAGGTTATCGTGACGGTGGAAACGCGCTTACGGGCGAGATCGTTGCAGATTCAAATCCTACACGAAATAATATTTTTAATATTAAATATTTATCACCAGTTTATGCAACGTAGCAATGTAAACGACAAACTTAACATGCTATGCTATGCATATTATTATTCCTTTGAGCGGAAATCGAACCGCTATCGTTTACACACACGTTTACAGTTTCACTAAGCCACGAAGGCCGAATTACTTTAACAACTAAAAGGTAATTCTATATATCATTAATAAGATTAGTGTTAAAAAACAAAAATACAAACAAAAACCTGTATCTGTTAAGCTATAAATGGCAATATGGCGATAGAACTAGCGTGCGTTACTGTGACCCAGACGGCCCCGCCGATGTAACGTAGTATAGGATTGTTTAAACACACCGAATGCATTTTTTATTTGTAAGCGAATATAAAAAAATCCTATATATGTAGTAGTTTTTATTTACAACCACTCAATCGTCTGCACGCAAAATTCAATCACTTTGAAACGTTTCTATTTTTCCGACTAAAAAGGTTTACTGAGTAGTTTTTTTTTTGTAGTATTTTTTTTTTTTTTTTTTTTTTATTTTATTTATTCTACATATGAAATAAGGAGAAAGAGATTGGAACGAAAACGTTTCTCGGCGGGAAATCGAACTCATAACTAGAACAGTCCAAGCTTTGTGAACAGTCACTTTTTCAACCATTGTGAAGACGTGGCATATATTTATTTTTCGGATAGGTGGAATTCCCACTCGAGGATATGAAATGTTTAATATTTTCTGCTCTGGTGTCGAATCAAAGCACGGCGTTGAGTTACGCCATACAACCCTCAATTCCTCCAGAATTCGGCGGAAACTATTACTCGAAACCTAAATTTTATTTAATATATTATGTAGTTCTAACTAATTCAATATGAGCTCCGCCGTAACGTGAATGAAATTGTGGGCAAGAACTAGTATTAACATATTAATTTTAAAATAAATATATCTTCATATTGTAGATTCTACAGTCAAATAAATAAACACAAATTGTTATGTTTCAGTACGCAGTCAAGTTTTGTGATTTAATAAAAACAAACTTGCTATTATTTGTGACAACTGTCAACCGAAAAGCCTTTGAGCTGTCGAATTGTCATTTCAAACAATTTCAAATGTAGCTTTGCTTATTTCCTATCGCCCATACTGGAGTCACACTGCTTTGTCGTGCGTATGATTTTATATTCACGCATATCCTTCATATTGCGGAGAATGGAGAGAAAATACTCCCTAAGTATTTTTTTTAATTATCTCTAATTTCTGTTATTAACTCTGTATTCCATACATAGCAGTCGAGTGGCGGAATTCAACACCGCCCATAGTCTTGTTGTTACTTAAAGGATTAAACGAAAATAATTCATTTGTCGGGATGAAAATTATACTCACATATGTCGCATTTTCATTCAGATACAGTGCTACTGTGCCACTACGCTCAATTTTCTGTTTTCATTGACTTATTTAAGTAAGTTACGGTTAGAGAATACCTAGTGCTAAGACACTCCGTGTACGCCAAATCACGACAATTGTATGTTTGTATATTTGTTTGTATGTGTATTATTCTTGAGTTATATAATACACATCGCAGACTTAGTTTTCTTATTGTAATTTCTTAATTGTAAATAGAAAAGTAGAGCATTGTGTTTTAAATCGTACCAGATTATTCACATTGAACCCCAAGAAATATTAAACCAGTTAAATAAAAATATAACCGAATACATAAATTAAAAAAAGTGCAGGTGAGGTCTTGCTAAATGAACTTTATCGGGTTTGGCGTGAACATTACATTACTCATTAATACAACGCGATATAACATGTTCTTATAAAATAAAACTAAATCTTTAATAGACAATCTCTATTTATTTTGTGTTGTTGAGTTCTGCTACTCAACACACAATGTCTCCAGAATTCTGCAGAAAGTGGGGTTCATCTCATATACACCTTTTGATATCTAATTAGTCCAATTGGAAGGGAACTAGAAATATTTGTTATTATATTACTTTTAATACAAAATTAATTCAAATTTATAATGCAATAAAAATATACTCTATAAGTAATAGATCGAATAGATAAAGCTTTTACCCAGTACTACTATAATAACCTAGAATTAGCTGTCAAAAATGATAAATATTAACGATTCAAATGAAAGGCTGAGTCTAGCTGAAATATTAACATGGAGCTACTTTCATTACGTTTCTTTGTTTTAACCTATTGTTAATTTTGGATGACAAATTACTAAATGCTGTAATTCTCATTTTTACGTTGAAAATATTGAGTAAATTATTTTTATTAAACGTTATTGTTATAACTAACTGCGGTATTGGTCTGGCACGGTAGTTTTCATGGTTTTGGGTACCAGTCTCTAGCATGGACTAATGCTGTAACTAAAATAAATCTACTTATAATTTTCATGATTACCTTTATAAAAAACAATTATATATTTATATTTTCATTTTTTTACTAAGTAAGTTACAAAAATAAATAACTTAGAAGCTCGTTAGTAAGATACAGACTAAAAATATAAATATTTAAGTATAATACTGCAATCTATAAAAACCCAATCCAAGCCTAAATAATCTAAATTTTAATAATAATACACCAACTCTAAATACTTAAAGTATATCGTTCATTTGAAAAAGTAAAACGCCAATTTTAATATAAAATATGTATAGCGAGAACAATGGAGAATTAAATGTCAAGTGGTCTCGGCCACAATAAAGCGAAAGCTACGGTTGTGCTCGTATCAACACGATGTTTACCGGCGACTCTAATAAGCTTTAAAAACTAATAATATTGCTGATATAACTTATATTTATATAAGTTAACTATATATTATATAACTTATTATTAAAAATAAAATAAAATTAGCTTCACGCTGTATCCCGCACACAACTTGGTATGTTTACTAGAGGGAAAATAAATAGAATCACCCCTTATGGGAATCGAACCCGCAACAATCGTGTTTAGTCTGATACATATATAATGCTAAACATATTAAATAAATTAATGTTTCCCTTATCTTTTGTAAATAGATAGAAAAAACTCGGTGACATATAATATACAGTGTTAAATAAAACACAGAGGCTTGTATGAATAGTAATTTGATTACGTCTTTATCAATCATGACAAAATTCTTAAGAAAAACGTACAAGAAAATTCTTTTATTCAGTTAGTGTTTCAAGAACAGATTATATTATTTTTAGGGTGTATTAGTCTCGAGGGACTGTAAACGCCATAGGTTGGCGGTTCAATTCCCACTCTAAAAATTGCACCTCCCTTCAAAAAAATTTATTAATATCACGTCGTTGCTCTAGTAACGAGGTAAACCGCGGCGTTGAATTACCTTAATGGGAACGGAGTTTCTTAATACTAGGTACCAGAAGGAATTCCTCTGCTATGGTACCAAAAAGCTTAAAAACCTACTATAATAAAAATGGACAAGTCTTTGTAAAATTATTTTGGTCTTTCAATGCCTCCAGCCGATATTTCCAAGACTGTGAACTAAGTGTGATCGCACAAAGAAAGCCTTAATAAAGGCTCTAGATTTCTTTAGGATAACAACGAACAAATGCTCTCATAAGATTTGCCGGTACAACGATTTCAAACGGCAAAGAGTACTACAATTAAAGTAATTGGAAAAGTTTCGTTTATTATTTGATGACTGACGACATTTTCCATGTTTGTTCTTAGCAAAGTGTTTTTAAAAGCATATTGGTAGTCAAAGGCTTTTCCTAATAGTATAGTATAAATGGGAAAATCATTCTGGCTTCTAATTTATAAAAATTTTTTTTTTTTGATCTGAACAAACCACCACAGCTCTAACAAACTACAATATAATAACATAGGATCTTTGTCATTCCGTTCGCATTATCACAATTTCGTTCTCCATATCATTCATCGAGTGGGAATCGAACCCACTACTCTCGCGTTTACAATTAAACGCTTGTGCGCACGATACGATGTGACGCAAAAGTGAGAGGAATATGTCATCAATTAAAAAACGTTGTGTTAAAAAAACACATAAAAACCGCAAATAAATATTGTACATACTACCATGTGTTTGACAAAATACATTTTAGTTTTTTCATGCTTTCTATATAATAATTTAATGAAATAGATTTTCCTTTTAAACTATTTCTTACACTTTCTCCATTAATGACTTAAGATTAAGTTATACGATAAAACTTAATGTAAAGCTTTGATTACCATGACTTGTGAGTTTGGTTGAATTTGTGAGAATAAAAATTTTCTACAAATAAAAATAAATTAAAATTTCGTATTCCAGTTTATTGATACTCAAAAATTTTATGGGACTGTCTAATTGTCTGATTGTAGCTCTCCGCCTGACCTCAGTGACAGTGGGTTCGATCTTGCTCAATACTGCAAAATAAACTGAAGCGTTGGATTCCGTCATTCAACACTTCATATCGCGAAATTGCGTTTAATGGAGAACAGTTCTGTCTCTCACACGGTGATGCAAAAATGCTAAGTAAAGCAAGGTAAATACGCATATAGCACGGTAAACGGACAACCTAGTGTTAAAACACTCCGTTACCCATTTTGTAGACAATTCAAAACACCGACAATTCTTTTTTTTGTAAGTAGTTAGAATTTTTTAACAGTATTTTTATTAGAAATAAATTGTAACCAATTAATAATGTTAAACTGAAATATTTTGGAAATCTAATTAATATTTAAAGTTATGTTCCATTTTATTGTTTGGAATAACGAAGTAGGTTAAGAAATTATTGATACAATTTTTGTTTACTTTAAATAATTCAAAGTAAACTCTTTGTCTATTCTGTTATGTATATAGGCAATTACCAAAATAAGACATTATAATAATGCCAGACAGAAAATAAATATTGAAATTATGAGACAGTAAATAAATTTTGTTTTACAAGTATTAAACAAATATAATATTTGAAACATTTGGTTACGAGATGTTGTCAACCACATAATATCGACTTTTCTTGCTTAACATGTAAAATTCCGATTTTCCCATAGATATTTTTTTACTGCTCCTACATAAATAAATATAAACTTAAATATCATCCACACCATCTGGATATGTGGCACTCCACTACTGTGCGGTTTCGTAGAAATTTCCTTCCACGCGCCACCGAACCGTGGAATGGCCTACCCGCGGCAGTGTTTCCAGGTCGGTACGATATGGGTACCTTCAAGAAGCGCGTCTATCTCCACCTCAAAGGCCGGCAGCGCCCCTGTGGCTCCTCTGGTGCTGCACGGGGTCGTGGGCGACGGTGATCACCACCAGGTGACCCGAACGCTCGTTTGCCTTGTCCTTTTTCGATAAAAAAAAAAAAAAAAAAAAACCAGGCAGCCTCCGTACCGAATTTCAATTTTCTATGCGTAGTAACTTCAATTGTACTTCGTCTGCCAGGCACTAAGTAACGGAAGAGTGGAGATGGAGAGTTACTTTCTTTACTTTTTGTTTTCACCTGCACGCTTCTGCCCCTCCACTACGATGGCATCTCATATTGAAATGTTAAAATTGCTTCATGACAGTGAGGATGTTTTACTTAGTTAATGTAAAAAGAAATTAGTTATAACAGAATGAGCTTTCAGAACGTGAGATAACCGTAATTCATTCGAAGATGTACATTTGAAATTAAGATATTACTAGGTAAGTATCTCTGTATTTAACGAACTCTAACAATCATTACACGATTACCTTCTCGAAAGTTCGGAGCGGGGTAAAGTTTTCTACTCAATGAAGTTTAATTTGAGAGAACCTAATGATTGAAATAGAAAGACATCTTGACTAGATTCGTTTATTTAAATTTTATCTTAACTAAAAACATCTTATTTTTAAGGAGTTATTGCAGGTATCGATTTAACATCTAAAAATACATGTTATAAAAAGTAACAGTCTATTAATACATGGATAAGTTCACGATTAGGAAAAATGTATAAAAAATGGTCATTAATGTAACATATACATCTTATAAAATATACATCCAATACTTAAAAAATATTGTTTTTTCAACTTGGCTTGTATTATAGCTTAATTTACAATTCAATTTTATTCCTGATCTTATACTATAGAGTGCTTTCAAAATTACTGATAGCATTACTGTCTGTATCTAGCAAGTGGCATTCTTCAAATTCATTCCGCTTCTCATCAGCTTTCTCAAAATTATTCTTACAAAGAAAATCGTTGTCACACACAAAATCATTTCGATCTTCTATCATTGATTCATCAAAACTTGATTCTCTGAATCGCTTCTCATTTTCATTATGATAGTTTTGATATCTTTCAATGTCGAAGTCGGGTGAAATTGTTTGTCCTTCTGTCACTGTATCTTTACCTAAAATATCGTCAGGTTCTATAGCTTGGATGCTGGTACTCATTTCGTTGTACGACCTATTTTCATTTTTAACTTCATATTTAACTTCAGACATATCTAAGTTTTCTCTATTTTCTAAAAGAGGTTTTATATTCATCAAATTAAAATTCGGCATCATGCGGGTATCCCAATTATTTTGATTTTGACTCTCCGATGACGAAGGTTCTAAGTCTAATTGTGAATCTTCTAATTTCTTGAATGATCCTAAATTATACTGAAGTGGTATTGAAAAGGAAGGTAAGTCCATTTGAGCATTTTGTCTCGTGGGTAACGCCGAAATATGTATGGCGGGTGTTGGTTGCTTTGTTTTCGATACATAAGAGTTTTGATTTGACGTTTCAGCTAAATTTATAATTTGTGATGATGATACTGAAAACAGAATATCATACAAATGAGTAATTAGAATATTTTAAAATTATATAAAATATAACATATTCTTGCTAATGAAAACTGAGTTCTGCTGTTTACAAAATATACAATTACTATTTCTTCTGAATCTAACCTGGTATGGTAATAAAGTCTCTCATTTCTAGAGCGAGTGCTGAAGGTGATCGTGGGTCCGGTGACCGCGTGGAGCGGTTGTACGGTTCGCACCCTGCCTTCTGTTGTTTACGCCACTTTGCGCGACGGTTTTGAAACCACACCTAAAATATATATATTTTAAATTAATTTCCACATAATTATGTTTATTTTAATTATATTATTGTAAAAATATTTTATTTATATTAAAAACGTAAAAATAGTCCAAAGGCAGACTTCAATTCTGTAATCATGTAGTTCTTAAAAAGTTGAGACTGTCACATATTTATGCACTTTAAAAAACATATTTTTTCAAAATAAACAATAATAAAAGGTATGAAAGATTACTTATAAACGAAATTTTAATAAAAACTCGAAAGAAAAATATTTATTATTAATCTTATTCTCCTATTTTAGAATATTCCATAATAGAAAACCATTTACTATTCACACTCAGCTTTCGTACAGATTTATTACATTAAACGCTATAAATACCTGAACTCTAGCTTCAGTCAAATCTATTCTCATAGCCAGCTCCTCTCTAAAGAACACGTCTGGGTAGTGAGTTTTATGGAACGCAGCCTCCAGTTGCTCCAATTGGACGTTTGAGAATGTCGTTCTGGAGAAATATATTTTTAAATGAATATTTTTTTTTAGGTTCATAAATATTTATTAATGTACTAGCGGATGATAGAACTTGAATTATATCCCGAGTGAATAGAGAACTTGGCACCCATATTGATCTCGCATTTATTAGTGAAGTCGAGAACGAAGCATTACTTAACATTCATTTTAACATTTAACTTGGATCTCATTTCACATTTATTTTTTCATAGGATATCATCGCTTATTATAAAGAAACTAGCGGATGCGCGCAGCTTCGCTTGCGTATATAGGAGTGAATTCTAATAACCCATGAAACATGTGTTCAATGAAATATTTTTAAGAGTCTAAATTTCAAATTTTATAAAAATCGGTGGCGATTTAAAGATTTTTCTATAAAAACTTTCAACCCCTTATTTGCACCCCTAGGGCGTGAATTCTAGAAAACCATGAAACACATGTTCAATTAAATATTTTTAAGAGTCTAAATATCAAATTTTATAAAAATCCGTGGCGGTTTTAAGATTTTTCCATACAAACTTTCACCCCTTATTGGCACCCTTAGGGGGTAAATTCTAAAAAAACCGTGAAACACGTGTTCAATTAAATACTTTTAAAAATCTAAATTTCAAATTTTATAAAAATCGGTGCCGATTTAATTTTTTTTCCATACAAACTTTCAACCCCTATTTTACCCCTTTAGGGTTAAAATTTTTCAAAATCCCTTCTTAGTGGATGTCCAGATTACGAAAGTAAACATCTGTCCAAATTTCACGTTTCTCCCATCAGCGGTTACGGCTGTGCGTGCGTCTTACCTCAGTCAGTGAGGACAAGTCCTTTTATATATATAGATAATTAATGTTAATCAATGTAATATAGTGGTTGACGAGTTATGAAAGGCTTTCCGTTTCCAGCTTTTTCACTTGCTCGACACACTGGAGCGAGTCTTGATTTAAGCATTTTTTGTATCTTATATGAATATTACAAATTTCTTTATGATACATAATACTATTGAAATAAAATAAAATCAACCTGTATCTTCGTTGTTTGCGCTTAGGGATGTCACTTTTAGAACCTGAAATATAAATATTGTACATTTACATAAACAAATACATTTTATTATAATATGAAAAACATACTCGAAACTAAATCATACGAACGTGTTTCGAAATTATATTTCTGTATTTTAGATATTTAAAAAGATTTCAATTTAAATTTTCTAAGAAATTTCTTAATTGGGTCCTTCTCGCAAGTGCCTTTTTATAACTCCCAAGCCATTGGCTCATTAAAACCAACTTTATTAAATAGACTTAGATTTTAAAAGCTTACAGCGTTTTATTCGAAAATTGTAAGACATTTTGTTTTGCTTTATGACTTAAAATTTAAAAAATTCTAATTTCACTGTAAAATCAACGCAGCACTTTATTTTACTAAAGCAGTCAAATGAAAATAATTCGTGCCTCTTAAAGAATATCGATCCTAGAACCATCGAGTTTACAATAAAGACTTCTGCGCCACAACGGAAACAAATATATATATAAACGAAATTAAAAAAATAAAAATTTTTACTATTAGGTGAGTATTCTTCGTCCTCTTCATACTGTTGGTTGTCTCCAGTTTCCTCTGAGGGTTCAGGATTGGAAGCATACGTTTCATTGACTTCAGCATCAGGCCGCTCGCAAAGCACTGAGCCTGGTCCAAGTCTGCAATCATGTTGTGAGCTACATATATGAGACAATTACACCCGGGGGTTATCTGATTAAAGTCCATTTACAATACAAGATAATTTAACATCAAATATGACTTCGGTATTCTAGAAACGAAAGACAGAATGGTAAAAGAGATTGAAGAGATGAAGAGACAATTCTTAACAGAACAAAAATATCAACTTTTAACTGCCATCGTACATGAAACCTCCTTTTTGAGTAATATTATATTTTTATTCTCACATGAACCGCGACGGTACCCCAGTCGTAAACTAGAGCAGTCTAGACCGTAGTTTAATATAAAATGTAATACGTGGCTTCAACAACAATCGTCATAACTAGTCATTTCATTTGTACCGAAACTATTTGAGATAAAGTTTACTATTTTAGTTAGTTATTGTTCCTGTGAATTTGACATAAAAATTTACTACGTTTTAATTTTATTTACTCTAATTAAATTTACATTATACATATAAACAAAATATTCACTACTTATTTCGATATATAGAATATATAGAACCTTACCCATTAAATAAATTAGGTATGTTATAACAAAAGCTCGTCGTTGGGGATACGTCGTCGTTCAAAATGGCCGCCGAGTCAAAGCCGGATGCGCTTGCGCTGGTTTCACGTCCGTCTAGTGATTCTTCCATCTACAATAATAGAACCTTACCAATTATAGCACTTACAAGATTCCATCCCCAAACATGATTTTGTCTATTTCAGACTAGACTAGACTTTTTTTATACTTAATAATTTATTAAAACATTTTAATATTATAGAATAATAATGAAACCGAGTTTATTTTTCAAGTTAACTGAAAAATCGAAATCATGGCGCAGTAGTGACGTAAAAATGCGAGATCGCATGGGGGAAACCATTCCAAGGTATTATTCAAACAATGTTTATTTTTCCTAAATAATTTTGATTGGGTGATTGTGTGCTGAATTTTAATGTATTACATTGCAAAAGTTTGTATTATAAATTGAATATTTTAATATATCAACAATTTTACCATGCATTGTTTTTATTATTTAGTTGTTTAAAATTAACCAAGAATCACACCGAAACCCACCATGACCCACCCAAAAAAAGATTGAAAAATCCGACTAGTAGTTCCAGTGATGTAAAGCGTTTAAACAAAACAAATAGAAAAAAATAAACAATTTTATGTTGATATCTATATCTACATTGTTGATCTTAAGCACAATTCCAAAACTATGTATTAAAATAAAAATTTCGCTTACAGGATAACTTAAAAAATGCCACACAAAAATGTAAATGTCATACACGCTACACGTTAACTGCAAACGTTTTTAATTAAAAAGCGTTGTCGCGTGCTCAGACTTTCGTCTAAGTTAGTTATTTATCACGCAATTATTATACATAGTATGTAAATATGTATGACAAATACAACGAAAACAAATAGTTATTGGTTAAATTATTCAGTTAAGTAACAAAAATCAAATATTGTATTAGATATATATGTTTTTTAACTTTGTTTTTAACTTCTCCTTGCCTATCCTTCTACCTATATATAACGTGAAACTAAAAAGCCTTAAGATTCGGATTGGAACTTACTTAACTAAGCTTTTCTATTTAATGAATAATTTTAATTTTAATAATTTTTTTTTGTTATTACTATAAAAGGTATATTATAAAAGTAATAAAAAAAGAATGTTGGTTAAAGTGACGTTAAATTAAAATGAGCCTAACTATAATATCCCTAGTCTAGCCATAGAATGTTTTTTGTCATAAATGTAATAATATAAAGTTTTAATTTGATATATTTTAAAAACTGTAAACTTAAAAAATTAAGACATGCGTCCCGGCGTAGCGGTATACGTTTGTCTGTAAGTTGTTCTGGGTTTGATTGCTAAATGCAGCAACTAATTGTGCTCATTTCCTCGCTCCGGTAACAAAACAAAAGCGGTACGGTGTTCCGCCACTTAACACGCAATGACTCCTTAATATATCGCCTCATGGGAAAGGAAGTGTCGTAACACTAAGTTCCCTCTAGTTACCCTGGCATATGCGAGTTGTAAGAAACTATCAAAATCTATTGATTTTGATAGTTTAATTAATAATTTAGTCAATATAAATGTTGCAGAAAAGTAGAAACTTTTCTTACTGCTACTATAGTATCCTATACCTTTATAGAATATATATCCTATAAACCTCCTCTCTATCCTAGAGACTTTTTCGTTGACTTTATTTCATTTAAAAAAAAGTCCTACTACTTTCATTACATTCATTATCACCATTCTTAATAAATACGTAGAGTAAAAACATTACAAAGTAATGAGTAATGTAATCGTTACACTATAAGTACGATAATCCAGAGCTACTTAGCCGCATACAATATCGAACTGAATTAGTTAACTATTTTTTATACTTTTACGAAAATAATATAATGAAATAATAATATAACAACTAATAAGTACGGAAAATGTAATGTAAAATTCTTTTTTTCCTGTAAAAGCACATTTGTTTTTGTTTTATGTTCATTATTATTAAACTGAACCCGGGAGGTGATTGACCGCCATTGCACGGCGAGCGTCGACTACGCTTAAATTGAATTAAATGCCTATAATTTAGTTAAGTTTATTAAATTACTACTAAATGAGGATAATTTGTGTTTCCCTTTACAACTTATAAGACAGTTTAGTTGCCGCGTTCGCGACCGCGTCGTGTTCCCTTTTCGCGCCAAAACTTTGACATCTGTCACGTTGATAACAATAATGGGAGAATTGGTGTCTGAAAATGACAGTTTCCGGCTTACAATCTCTAAATTTTTACCGCGTGAAATTATGATGAGAAATCTAATTTGTGACATTGTTTATTGATAATTCAGTTTGAAAAAAAAAATATTTTTTTTAGATCGAAAGTTTAAGAAATTTTAAAATTGGTTTTTTTTTCTGTATTCTTTATACAGGTTGAAATATAATAATAAATTCATTTTGAATTAACTATTTTATCTGAATTAAATAAGTGTACTTAACAACAACCCTCGTAAACCACTTAAAACATATAAATTATACAATAAAACATAACATTAAGAAGTAAATATATGAAGAGAATCATGTAGAAAATAAACACATAATGAAATTATCGTTATTTTTTGCTTTTACAATAAGCACTTCATATAAAAAAACTTAACTTAAAAAATCTACGTAAATAAAAATATGCTATTATACCAACTATACAAAAAACCCGTTGAACACAATTAGTGTTTATTAAATTATAATCTAATTCAATAAAACTCACCCTATCAATTATATTTCCATGTTTTGTAAATGCTTTTCGATAAATGAAAAATCGCGTTGAAGGCAGCAACTATTGTCACGTGGTCGATTGTACTGAAGCGATACAGAGGATCGACTGTCACTAGTGGAATTATGGAAATCGTGGAGTCGTGTTGATGTGTTAATATTTGTTTTTGTTTATAATTTTATAGTAATATGAAATAATACTGATTGTTATAATTTACTACTTTTATCATTATATTATATAATTTATCGGAACCTAGTTAACATATTATTATTACATTTGCATTATGTATATTATTGAAAATAAGTAGTTGTTTAAATTTGCAATCAGAATTATAAAAGATATGAAATGATATGTTTAAACACTCAATCGTTAATTAAGCTTTCGCTAGCAATTCGCTAATTAAGATTAGTGTAAAAAATCCCCGCAAAGTACCACAATTCCACATGCATTGTTTTAACTTCCGACGGGTAGTGAAACGGCGGATATGGGAGAGTTTTGGCACTTCTACTTTTGACACTCTTTGCCTACCTTAAAACAAAAACTTAAACATTTGTAAAAGCTTGAGACCATTTTGTCCATATCCAACCGTGCATCATTTACCTTATTAACTTTTAACTCATCATCATCATCAACTATCAAAAATAAAACAAATGTTCAAAAAACTTACTAAACCAACAAACTCCACCGATTCCCCTCCTAGAGAACCAATGACGTTTATTACGAAACCTACACACATTGCCACGTGTACGTTTCGGTGCTAAGCTAAGCTCAAGGGGGTGGTGGGTGGAAGCCCTGCGAGTGCCGCGGCTTTGCGCCATACGACGAAATGCGGTAGGATCGGTCGTTCGTAATGTTTTTAACGTTTAAACAAAAAAATATGAAGGTATACGAAGACTGTATCTATTTCTGTTGTTATTTTTTAGTGAATTTAAAGCAATTTTTTATTATATTTTTTTGGTAATTTACTTCTCTGTCGTTTTAGGGTTGCATTAAGGATGTCATGGCGCAATGGAACTGTATTTGGTTGTTAATACGGTGGTTGTGGATTCCTTTCCTGTTTGGTAGAACGATCATAATTATATTGCATTGTTTTAAATTTGTGCATAGAATTAATTGTCTTCAAACTCTACTTTCTATTTCAATCAGGCTCACTGAACATGGTATTTTATCATTTAAATATTTTATATATTTAGCTTCAAAATCTGCGTTGCTAGATGCCTCGAGTTGGACGTCCGATTTTTAGCAAAAAAAATTAATGTCCGATCGGGGCAGGCATAGTCCCAGTTTTTACGGATTTATCCACGTACTGTAAGGAATATATTATTTTTATTACGTTAAGATATTACATATGGTGAACCAAAAACATATCATTTAAATAGGTATAGTAAAAAATTCAAAAAAATCATTGCCTATAATGCCAATTGAACCCATATCCGATACGTTTACAAAGAGACCCTGTGTGGATGCATCTCAAGAACCTGTATCAAATTTAAATAAAGCAAACATGTAACAAAGCCCTAAATAACTAACTATACGCTGTTATTGAAATACAAACAGCTCACTCTCAAAGTTGTGTATGCACAATGCACATAGTTTCTTAACATTCAAGTAAATCTTCAAAGTTATCTTATTTCACTCGCTAAGGCATTTTAATTAGTTTAGATTTTGTTTTATTTTAACCTTCACGCTGTATCCCACATATAGCAAGGTAGACAGAGGGAACCTGGTGTTAAGGCTCCGCTCCACTCTTTCCGCCGAAATTCTGGGGGCATTGTTGCATTGCAGAACTCAAACGCCACGTTTTTGCCTCGACATCAGCTTAGAAAATGAAAATATTAAATATTTCATTTTCTCGAAACTCTCTCTTTCCCACAACCTTTTATGTCTACTACGAGCTACCCTGATATAATATACGAGATACTGCGTGAAGTTGATTTTTTATCAATTTTTTTGCTTATCTATCACCTAGCATTTCACGTTTAAAGTAAATACTGACTCCACTTTCTAATGGTTAATCCAGAAAGCCAAATTCTGCGATACAAAAAACTTAGACATAAAATAATTTCAGTTCTAATTAACAGTGAAATTAAAAGAGACATAACTACATAAACAAATAACACTTATACATATCTTTAGCCTTCACAGTACTCGCTAACTATAAGAAGTCACGTAGTATCTATATACTCGTATATAAAATCGAAAGGTCACTCACTCATCACGAAATCTCAAAAACTACATATGCTAGAAATCTCAAATTCTGCATAGGAGTTACTTATAGGACGTAGGTGCTCGCTAAGACGGGAATTTGCAATATTCGACTTCTAAGGGGTTGTTTTTGGGGTCGAAAGTTTGTATGAAACTTCGTTACTACAAATGCTAGGAGTCTCAAATTTGCATAGACGTCACTAGAACGTAGTTATGGAGACAGAAATTAATAATAACATAGTTCACGCGGGTGAAACCGCGAGCGGGCCGCTAGTTATACTATAAGCGTAACAAGCTATGCAGAAATACGTGAGGCATAATATGAAAGTTGAAAGTTTCTTAGCATATACTTAAATTTGTTTACTTTTCGTTATTATACCACACAGCACACTAGCTTCCACCTGTGTCTTCACCTGCCCAAATATAAGAACAGCATCAGGACCTCCAGCAGCCAACCATAGCAATAAACTCAAGGTTACCTAATATAAAACTCTAAGATCTTCATATGCTCCAAATCCTAGCCTACATTAGTAATTCAGCATTCAACAGTAAATCAATAAAAAACATTTCAGCAAAAAGTATCAGATCTGAACAAATAGCCATAAATGTTCTAATGGACAAACAAGAACTAGCAGGGAGAACTTCAGCTTCATAGATGCGTCACTGGAAAGTGACCTCACGTTCTATATGCCGCATATTATAATCATAAATTCGCGTTTCGTAGTCAACATCTGATGGCATTTCTAAACTGATGATGGTAATGGGAGACACAATTACTCAACGACTCGACAACACAACTATTAAACTTCCTTATGAGTTTAAATATTATAGAAAGTAATACAAGGTAGGTGGACTATTAAGTTATTCGAATAAGCTGATAATGAAAGGGACAATAACACTTAACGCCTAAGATATATTTTTGTACTTGATCACATTATAGGATGTAATAAAATAATTAAAAACCTCCAAAAACAACGAATTGTAAGTTGGGTAATATATAACAGAAGTATTCATAATTTCATTTGGTATTTTTAATTTTTCTTTACTTAACATTATTTGGATTTTTTGTCTTTCTTTAAATTCGTGCCTCCAGATAGTTAGGTAGTGAGTTTTTTTATTATTTAATATTTTTTTATTTTAATTAGTGCCATCTCTTTAAGACAGAGAAAGTCTTTTCTGTATTCTATAAATTATTTTGTTAAAGAAAAGACCATAGGTGGCGTTATTGACAACAAATGAACAAACCGCGATTCAAACAGATACATCATTTCTTGTAAATTTAATTTTCCAATTTCGTCATGACTACATGATTCCGTATTTATATTACAAAAACTATATACAAAAATATATATTAAAAAGAAAAAAAAATACTTAGTTGTTCTTAAAGTTTTTTTCAGAGTTTCAAGCTGAGCAAGACCTGCGTCTCGATAAGAAAGATTTGAAGAGCGATGCTAGAAGGATAAAGTCAAAAAATATATTTATCTATATATATAAAATCGAAAGGTCACTCACTCATCACGAAATCTCAGAAACTGCAAGTGCTAGGAATCTCAAATTTTGCATAGGAGTTACTTATAGGTAGGTGCTCGCTAAGACGGGAATTTGCAATATTCGACTTCTAAGGGGTTGTTTTTGGGGTCGAAAGTTTGTATGAAACTTCGTTACTACAAATGCTAGGAGTCTCAAATTTTGCATAGACGTCACTAAGACGTAGTCATGGAGACAGAAATTAATAATAACATAGTTCACGCGGGTGTAACCGCGAGCGGGCCGCTAGTATTGTATAAAATCAAAGAAAATCCAACACTACATATAAACATAAATTAAAATTGTAATAGAACCCAAAACAGTGACTATATTTTTTTATGTTTGTACGTCTGTATTATCCGTATATTAAACCAGCTGTGGATAATTAATAATAACTAAAATTTCGCCACCTAATAAGATGAAGGTCCAGTAAAAAGTCAAAGAAATATCAACATACATTTATTTATCATCTACAAAATTATACTAACAAAGTTACTTTCTAACATCCTTATTGACTTTCCCATATATTTCAGGGAAGGCTTCCAAGCAGTATAGGAGGGACTTCCTCAGTTTGTCATATAAAGTATGGTCGAACATTTGACGGAACTCTTCGAGTGTGGTATATGTGTCTGCATAAAGCATTTGGAAACCACGTTTTCTTGTTACGAATTGTTCAATTTTTCTTGTTGATGGTTCCTGAAATTTAAAAAATATAAAAATATCATACCGTTTTTTACCAGTTTTACTATAAAATATGATGCCACCATGGCACACCTGGATAGTGTCTATAAACACAATGGTTATAATTTTTTTAGTTTTAGTTCATTATTTTCACTCCCGCTCTTGCCGGACAAAACTTGACGTTAAGTTCCACCACTTAACAGGCGTAGTCTCAAATTTGTTTGAAAATTAAACGAAGAACGGAGTATTTATACACTGGGTTCTTTCTGTCTACTATGCAACTTAGTAAAAACCATGAAACTGCTAACTAAATCGCCACTGTATACTTTGGTAACATAACAGTCGAAATACTTACAGTGACGAAGTTCTTTGCCTTGGGCACTCCGTAAACCCCGATGTCTACAAACATTTGCCACTCGCCGGAATCGATCCGCAACTGTCCGGGGTTATTGAACACTTTGAAGGGACATAGCCATATTGGATATACCTGAAAAGAAATGTAAAAAAATATTAATTTAGTATATTTTTAGTTAATAACTTAAAAATCATGAAGTCATTTCATATCAGTTCGAGACACAACGTCTCGAACACGTGTAGAGGCAAACTCTACCTTTGAACACTCCTATAGAATTCACATAAAAAATCACTCCATGGAAGGATATGGCAAGGAACATTTCACCTTAGAACTAGCAGGATGTCGATGTAAATAACGAGAGTGGATTAGATGGAATTGAATGGCAAATTCTGGCATAAGCTGCTACTAATGCCAAGTAAAAAAAGAAGTATGGGTTCGAATAAATATTATAACAAATGAATGGCAAAACAATTTTTTCCAGTATTTTTTATATATTTACCTCAAATTCTTCATGAAACACTCCAACAGCCTCTTCCAAAGTGTCAACAGGCACTAACATATCTTGTATTACATGGGATTTATTGTACAACTTAGTTACCGCTTCAGGTTGAGTTAACTTTAACAGAGACACCTCTGGAGGCATCAGCCAGCCGAATAGATAACGGAATATCACGTTGTTACCGAATGGTATTATATCCTGGAATGAAATTAATATAACGTATTTAAGTATAGCAGGTTATAGGTTAAACTTCAATGTTAAAAAAAATGCAAATTGGGCGGTGAATGGGGAATAAGCTAAAAAATAATTGTAATAAAAATAATTACTGCTTTGAAGCGTTATTTAAAAAAAAAACTAAGTGGCAATTTCTTGTTGTGGAGTAATTAAATAATATCCCACTGGCTATTAGTTCGAAATTTCTTCAAAGGTACATTTTTATGTAAAATATACTGTTTTGCAATGTCTCTAATTCGATTTTCTTTGTGCTTGTATAACACAGATTATACCTAAGAATAAAAAGACATATTGGTATAAGGTTCAAATAAATACCTGAAGTTCCCAGAAAAAGCTGCGAGTGTGTCGATGATAATAATCTCTTAATGGTACGTACTCCACAGAATTTCTCTTACTTCCTTTACGATACCTAGTTAAATGCTTCTCAACTTGCTTGAAAAACCACTCTGAATACCACTTGCCAATGGGATTGAGCTGAAATTAATAAAATTTCCTAATATAAATAACTAAATGTTATCAGTAGTAAGAAACTCATACATCATTCAGCACCTGCATACACATAGAATAGGCAGAGGGAACCTGGTGTTAAGAGACTCCGTTTCCCTTAAGATTACGAGTAGATACTTGGCCTCGTTACCAGAACGAGAAAAATAAAAATATTTCATTCTTTCGAGTGCGAATCGAGCCCATAGCCAACGCGTTTATTTTCATTTCCATTAGCATTTCTGTTATTTATATAGAAATCTTATTTTTGCTCTTGGATGGATTTCGTTGGGTTTCGAATCGGAGAGCAAGATTTAGAGTTTAAGATTTCAAAGTTGTAGTGCAAAGACTTTATTATACCACTTAATTAATAGATAGACACAGGTCCCACTATAGCTATGCTAAAAAATAACTAGATTCATATGAAACTTCCTTACCCTCCCATCTCTTCCAACCTCTTCCACCATATCACCAAGCATCACTACCCCACTGTCCTTAGTAAAGAGTAATGCTTCTATGAACTGATGAGGATTGCTCTTTGTGGACTCTTCTTGAAACCTCTTTGACAGATCTGATAGATTTGTGTACGGGTGATATTGGAGACGAATGTATCTAAAATAGAGGTAAATAGTTTTATTCATTCGGTACTTCTTTTTTTAACTTTACGCTGTATCCTTCATGTAGTAGAGTAAGCAGAGAGAACTAGGATCATTGTGTTAAGACAGTCTGTCTCCATTAGGACACTTCCGTTCTTGATTCTCCGCTGAATTCTGGTGGCTGTTCACTGACTAACTCAAATCGGCGCTTTGTCTCGTTACGAGAGTATTGCGTGTTAAATGTATTGAATACAGCAAATTAAAGTATATAAATGTATTTTGCTTACTTTTTTGCAGGTACCACTTTGATTACAGCCGAAGTCAAAAAGCCCAGTGTTCCATACGACCACGGCACTGCATAGAAGAGATCAGGGTTTTCTTTCTGAAAGAATAAAGTGTCTTAATTGGGGTCTCAAATATTTTGTGGAAACTAGTCACACTAGGTTCGCTCTATCTACTGCTGGAGGGTCGCCCGCATTAGACGGGAATCCCACAGTACCAAATTATAATTACCCATAGAGTTAAACGGGTTCCCTTTAGCAAGAGTGAAAATCTGGTAAGGCTAGATAAAAAAGACTTTATTATCTATCATCATGACGAAAAAGCAAAATTAAGAGAAGAGATCGTTTCTTCAAATCAACGCTGTTTCGAAGTAATATAATATTTATAACGAAACAATAATTAATTCGGGCTAGTGCGCAGAGATACAAGCGTGTGACTGTAACGCGACAGATTATGGGTTCGATTCCTACTCGAGGAAATAAAATATTTTATATATTTTAATTTCTTCGCTCTGGTGTCTTGAAGTATTAAAGATAAAATCAAGTGAGATTTCCTCTGCCTATCCTGCTGTGTGCGCGAAACAGGTAAAACTAAAAAAACAATAATTAATAATTTTTCTTTAACTTTGCAAAACAAGTTGTTATTTTATAGATATAAAGTTCGTACGTCTTAAAATCCATTGAAACATTTTACTTTAAACACAAAACAAACCTTAACTAAAAACTTACTGATATCGTAACTTACCTTACTACAAGTAACAACTGATCCATCAGCCAACACCATTTCATATTCCAAACAAATGTGTTGAAAAAGCCCATGTACGTGAGATGAGGATTCCACTCCGGTCCCCATGACCAGACCGCCCACAGTAAGTTGGTCTAGCTCAGGTACTACTGCCAAAGCCAAGCCGAGAGGCTCCAGAGTTCTTGACAATTGACCCATTGTTACTAGAGGCTCGCAGCGAACTGTCTAAGGATTGGTTAAAAATATGTTAAAATTTGATAATAGAATTATATTATTACTTACATAGTAAGACCTAACTCTTATCTTTTTGTTCCGACATAGGACAATATATTATAGGGTGAAATTAATGGTCCTTAAAATTATCATTATTAATAAAATATTTATGTAAATTATAATTTACCATATTCTTGGTATCGACTTCAAGGACATCCACCAAATTTACATCGATATTTGTGAAAATCTTCTTGTAGATGCCATGGCGGAATGTCATGGTTTGCCAAGTGGGGCGAGCAGTGCACAGTCGCGTTTTGCGATCTCCCGCAAGCCAGGACTTTACCTGAAAAGTGTTATAGCAATTTTTAAAAATATAGTGGAATATAGATTAATTATAAGTTTTTCTCATATTCTTTTTTCCCATATTTAAGTGGATCCCATAATGTGAACCTAACCAAACTATCCTTGAAGTGTATCCTTTCAAATAAAAAAAGAATCATCGAAATCGGTTAACGCGACATTGAGTTATTCGTCTATTTGTCGCGCACATACAGTACGCGCACTACCTTTCAAATAAAAAAAAATACCAAAATCGGTTTACCCAGTCAACATTTATGAGGTAAAATACAGTCGAATTGATAACCTCCTTTTCTTACAGAAGTCGGTTAAAAAGTGATTTAATTATAAACTATAATTAAATCACTATAATATTATACTACATTTACTTTAAAATATTATATTTAGTTATAATATAAAAAGTTGTCTACTATAAAACCGGTCAAATGTGAGTCGGTCTCGTACACCTAGGGTACCGCGTCAATATCTTGGTACAGATCAACTGGAACGTGACTTAGGGAAAAAATTTGCAAGCTGAAGTTTGGTTTATATATAAAGACAGACAGACAAAGGGTTCGTTTTTTCAGGGGATCATTTTTTTAAATACATCCATCAGCATACAAATCAAAAATCCGGAATGAATGAAAAAAGATACCACAACCAAAAAAGATAAGAAAATCTATTCTCGTGGGCAATTCCGGCAAATAAATGAAAAAAAAAACTGAAGCTGGTGCGAATTTTGAGGACTATATGGATTAATTGATAGTTGATACTGTTAAATTACTTTATTATTTTTACCTGTCTCTGCACATCCCTTACTTTCCTCTCATGAGCTTTAGGTGCGCTATTCAATTTGAACACCACGTAATTCCGAACTGTCGACCAGATCTTCCAGAGGAAGGATAGCGGCATCAACGTGGTGATGACGAGCAACCATCGGTACTCTATTATTATGTATTCTAGAAAAGTCTCTGGTTTCACTGCGACCATGATGAACGCAGCTCTTGGCCTTTAAGTAAAATAAATTTAGTTTTGTGTTACTAAGATTTGTATAAATAAATAGGACGACGCGTAGTTGGAGCATGTGGAAAATGGGGAAAAAATCAGAATATAAGCATCGATGCAAAAATTATTTAACTTTGGCTCGACCGATTTAAAGATGCATATATAATTATTTTTATATATATTAAATTTCAAAACAAGTTCTAATTTCGAGTGCTTTTTTATAACCAGCAAACAGCGTAGTAGGTATCCTTGAAGAATTATTTGGAATACTAAACTTAATTAGTTGATTTCAATTAAGTACAAAAGGAAAGGAATATTATGTACATTTTTGTATATCTAAATTTATATAATTCATATTACATTTTAACTTTGTAAAATCCGCACCTTGGAAGAAACAGTAAGTCTTAATTTTTTTTTATTTCAAATGTATTTCCTAAGTAGTGATTTGTTGTATAAGAATAAGAGTCGTGAGTTCAAATTAGTCTCAAAAATGTGAAAAAATGTGTGAAGATGTCAAAACCAATAAATAATAATAGCCTAATCTTCTTCTTCATCTCATTTGATTGGATTGTTCAAATTGAGATTTGTCAGTGTTTAGCCGTGCTGACTTCATTATCCTTTGACATAGACGAGACGAGACAAATGAGCAGAGCAAATGGCAGACGGATACTTTGGGCAGGAGACCGAAAGTGCCATTTTTGTGGCCGCCGCCTTATAAATTCAGGGTAATAGCCCTAACACAAAGTGCTTAAATATAAATACTTCAAATATACTTTTTGTAAATTGAACTCACCTTTTAGAGATCACGTCGACTCCACCGAGCGGCCAGTAGCCAACTGATCATCATTCATCAAGCTCGATGTCACGGCCACTTATCAGAATTACAGATAACGACCCAATTTGGACCCTCTTTAAAGCTGGATATAGTTTATTTTTCAAACAGTATATTAGGTAACATGGTCATATTTTACTACATGTGTAGAGATTATTTCACAAATAAAATGGTAATGATTATCTAGCTCCCAACAATGTAATTTGATTATTGTTCAATATTCGTATTATATAGATAGCGCCAAATCACAACAGTTATCTATAACTATTATAGATATCCGACCTTTGATAGATATATTTTTTAATTTGGACCAAGTAACAATCTGACGTAAAACACCTGTTTTTTCAGCAATTATTTTAAATCAGCGACTAGCTGGCGTCATTAATTTTCAATTATTTTTAGTAAAAAACCCACTATACTGAACAACTATTGCGAGCAGCAAGGTGGCATTTGATTTATATTTTTTTTGATTGAGCTGAACTATGATGTTCCTGCATAAGATGTTCTAGATCTTCTATTTTAGTATGCCAAAGCCCAAAGGAAAATGGTTATCGTGCAGAACAACTTTTGCTAACGCCGCATTTCATTTCCTACAGGTACTTTAGCTAAACCATTTTGTTTATGGTATGCATCATATGTATCAAATTTTTAATTTTTTATATTAATTAAACTACTCATCATAATAAATAATTTTAATTTAGACATTATATTATTTCCAGCTCCAGCTTATATGTTTGTGTCAACAAAGTATTTCATTCAAATCTGTCCAGTAGTTCCGAAGCTGCGTGTGTACAAACACACAGAAAAAAATATAGATGTTCGAACATTATTATTGTTTTTTTATTATCCTATGTTATTTCTTCGTTAAAATAAATTTAATAAATAGACACGTTTATACTGTGCGGTATTTGATCCGTAAAATATATCTTGCTATTTACTTTGTTACTACACAAAATAAATAACGATAGTTTTATTGAAGATTATTTGTAATTCTATATTTATTATTTAAAACAATAAGCATGGCATAAGTGAAGGTCATCGTGACGCAAGGAGAGTTGAGACGTCTGGCAGACGCGACGGTTACGGGTTCAATCTCTACTCGGTATAAATAATTACACTTCCCCGCTCTGGCATGATAATGGCGGGGTTATGTTTCGCCACTCATAATAAATAAAGTGGAAAGTAAATTAACATTAGGATACTAGGTTCTTACAGTGGTACTCATAAAAAGGTCCTGCGTCGTACATTAATTAATGTTTTATTATTTTTAGTAGATTATATCTGCGCCATAGATTTGATCTCGGGGTGGTGAAATGGAGATAAAATAAGAATTGTAAATGACACATGACACACTTCAAGTGGCCATTGCTTCGGCCGCTTAGATTGTGTCATGTGGCACAGTGTACTTCGAACCCAGGAAAATTGGGTTACATCGAAACAATTTTGGCCGGATCTACACTACTGTGCTGCAGTGGGTCACATTTCGTTCTCGGCTCCATCTGTCTGTTAAAATATCAGTATATGATACTTTCGGCCCGATCATGTTCCAGTCCAATCACGCATTTTAGAATATTTCTCATTTAAGAATAGATACATTAAGAGACAAAAAAAACCGTGACTACCTCTTTCAATGACGATAGATGAACTATCAATATGGAAGTGCTTTCAATCAAACAAATTCTTCAGGTTTGTAATAAAAGTATAGAAGTTAAGATAATTAGGTACCTACTGAGTGTAAGGGATTTTTACTGTTAATCCTTAACTAACCTTGCTATTTTGATGTTAAGTAGATTGTTACTATTAAATTATAATTTTGTTATTCTGATGATTTCTGATTGAAGTGACCAACTTTAAAATAAGTATTTAAGTTTTTTATGTTCTTAAGATAGGTACCTATGTAATTTCGTTAATAAAACAAAACTATATTTAATTCTTTGGCTTATATATTTAAATTCTATATTTAATAATTCGAATTGTCCCACATAATAGTTAATTTTCACATTTCAATCACAAGCACCATTAAATCCTGACAAATATTCATAACATTCATTTTAAAATTTCCATATCGTTTAATAAAAATAAAATAAGAAAAATAAACATCCAAACCACCTGCGACATTTTTACATTTTACAACATCTGCATTTTAAGTATTTTGTTTTCCATTTTTACAGCACACTTTGATTATTTTTTCACATTATAATTTAGACTTGATGGTCTCATGTGAAACTGGTATTATAGTATCTTTACGCACGACTGGTTTCCTCGCGGCTGTAATAGATAGGATTCCGTCTGATGATAATTTGGACTCCACGGACTCAGGACGACAACCTTCTGGCAACGCATACTTCCTCACAAAGTGTCGAGAAATAAGGCCGTCATCGTCTTTTTTCTCCTCGTGTTTACCTTCTACAACAATATATCCATCAATAGTTTTCACTGTAATCTCGTCGGGTGCAAAATCCTTCACGTGTAAATAAATTTTATATTTATTTTTTTCTGTTTTGACTGTTGAGTCGTTTCTCCAAGGCAAATTCTCTAGCCAATCAATAGAACGCAAGACAACTTCGTCCCCGAACAAAGGTTTACTCGCCGGCCAAAACGACATGTTTGTTTGTTATATTAATTTCTAGAACGTTCAACAAGGCGAACTAAATAAACAAAACCACACTCTCAGCTGATATAAATTACGAATGAGTGAATGATCAATGAACGCTTCTTGAATGTAATATGTACTTAGTTGTAAAAAATGGCGCCATTTATCTGTCACTGAATGACGTTTTTTGTTTTTAAGCTGGCAACACTGGTTTTAACCATAGAGAACATAATAGTATAGATCTTTATCCTATCTAAATACTACACCAATCACCGATCATATTGTAAACTGGTTTCGTGTTTCTAAATTTTGTTTGTTATTATTACCAACTATATAATTAACTACATTACTCAACTTTCATTCTCTCATGTATCTCATCTGGAATCTTTGGTTTTATATTACACGTAAAATATAATAGATCTCATTTTATCTATATATATAAAATCGAAAGGTCATTCACTCATCACGAAATCTCAGAAACTACAAGTGCTAGGAATCTCAAATTTTGCATAGGAGTTACTTATAGGACGTAGGTGCTCGCTAAGACGGGAATTTGCAATATTCGACTTCTAAGGGGTGGTTTTTGGGGTTGAAAGTTTGTATGAAACTTCATTACTACAAATGCTAGGAGTCTCAAATTTTGCATAGGAGTTACTTATAGGACGTAGGTGCTCGCTAAGACGGGAATTTGCAATATTCGACTTCTAAGGGGTGGTTTTTGGGGTTGAAAGTTTGTATGAAACTTCATTACTACAAATGCTAGGAGTCTCAAATTTTGCATGGACATCACTTACAGGACGTAGATTCTCATGGAGACCGAAATTAATAATAAAATAGTTTATGCAGGCGAAGCCGCGGGCGAGCCGCTAGTCATATATACAATTGTGTGTGAATAATTAAATTGAAATTACTTATAATACAGAAAACAAATAGTTAAAGCTAGATTCCCTCAAAACATATAACATTCTCAATAAGATGCCAAAAATAAACAAGATCTCTTTCCATATGATTCTTCCATCAGTAATAACTGCGGTGTCTTCTAATCTTATAAGATAAAAATATATAAACAAAATCCTCCTTATCAATCAGTCCGTTTGGTATGTTATTTCATTACTTACAAAATCAGTTTTATACTAGTATAATACTTACATTAAAATGGCAGAAAAAATTGCCATTGTAACAGGGGCTAATAAAGGTCTTGGATTCTCAATAGTTAAGGGATTATGTGAAAAGTTTGAAGGTACAACATATTTAACATCGCGTGATGAAAAACGAGGAAGGGAAGCTTGTTTGAAACTGCAGGAGCTAGGATATACACCTGAATTTCATCAACTTGACGTCACTAACGATGAAAGCATTTCAAAGTTCTGCAATTTTCTACATTCAGAAAATAAAAAAGTTCACATATTGGTAAATAATGCAGGCATCTTGTTTCTAAAAAATGCGAAAGAATCAAAAATATGCCAAGCAGAAGAGACACTTACAGTAAATTTGTTTGCATTGGTTAAATTTACCGAGAAGATTCTGTCTTTTATGGACGACAATAGTACTATTCTAAACATTTCTAGCTCCTCTGGACATCTTTCTAGAATACCATCACAAAAATTAAGAGACAAAATAAGTGACCCAAATCTTGACGTGGAAGGGTTGAAAATTTTAATGCAACAATATATTGATTGTGTACTATCAAATAGAAGTGCAGACGAATGGGGTGATTCTCCTTATGTAGTGTCAAAAGTTGGTGTAAACGCTTACACGTTTATGTTAAACAGAAGATTGGCAAGTAAAGGTATGTGAAATATATATATATGAAAGAAAACATATAGAGAATCAATTATTTAGTTATATATACATTCGTAAAGTATAAGTAAGTACAATAATTAATGTGCAATATAAACTGTGAAACATGCAATTTTACATAATATTGATTAAGATAAGAAAGAGAACATTAATTCCTTCCTTAATTAAATGAATAGAGACGTACAATTAGGACTGAAACTATTAGAAAAACTTTTCTCACTTTCTGCTGAATTTTCGAGGCGTTGCGTTTTTGCTTTGTTATCAGAGCAAGAAAATTAAAGTATTACATAGTTTTATTCCCCATGTGGGAATCAAACCCATGATACATACGTTTACACTCACCTTCCTGTGCCACTGCGCCACGACGGCCTCGTCATTAATCTTCTATTGTGATTTTATGAACCATAACCACAATTTTTATAGACCAGCATAATTACCTGATTTTTGGCAGTCATACAACTAAAATGAATAGAAACTCAATAATTTTAAAATAGTTATAAACCTATTAAAGAGCAAAACCAAACACCATTTTACTATTTAAAGAAAATAGGTTTTTCAATTTCCCACCCACTTTCCCGCCCATTTAAAAAAAATTGCGCGTTGCTAAATTCAGTTCCGCATTTCATCTCACCACATGGGATAAACGAAAATATGGATTTCTTGTATTTAGGGGAAATATCAAGGACAGCAGGATAGACAGAGAACCTAAGTGTCATTCTCTTCTATTGTATATGGCTGATTCCAAGATATGACAAATTGAATGGTGGGCTCAACACCGCGCTTTATTTAACCCAAACGGAGAAATTAAAATACATGATTTAGATATAATGATATAATCCATTGAATAGGATTGACCTACAACCATTGTATTTAAAGCCTTACGCCACGATAGCCTCATTTTGGTTTAATCATAATAAAAACCATATTCACTCATTATATAAAATATTTTTTTAGGTATAAAAGTAAATTGCGTCCACCCCGGCTATGTGATATCTGACATGACACGCGGAGTTGGTTCCATTGTTCCTGATGATGCAGCAAAAATTCCTTTGACAATTGCCTTTTATCCTGAACAAGGAGGAAAGTACGTATGGCATAATGGTCAAAATGTACCATGGGATGGACCTGACCCCCGTGGATATATTGACGGGAAATTTTAATATGTATGACTCATATGTTTATGTCTATTTTAGTCCAAATAGTGATTAAATGGAAAGTGCCTATATATTTTTGATAAATCGGTAGTTTAGATGGATTGTAGATTCATTTTAAAAATCCTATTATAACAATGATTCTTTGTGTTTTTTTTAATAAAAAATGTAATCGCAATATTTCCCAATCTTGTCATTGTCCCTTGCAGTGATCTTTTAATTCCTTTCTATACAGTTAGTTATTTTATAAAGAATAATTTGTTATATAAGCAATAATTTCTTACGTTATATAACCATTAATAAGACTTTGTAAACACAAAAAATATTTTTAAATCATGGTATATTTATAAAATATTTAATAATTTATATTTCAAGAATATATTTAAAAAATGTGTAAAAAAATATTTCTTTGAAGCAATTTCGAGGTTTAAAACCTGCACGCAAGTTAACAATAAAAACAATTACATAAAAACGATTCCAATATCAATTTCATCATATTTTTTATTTACACTGAATAATTTTTATATTAAAATACTCTATTCTCATATAATCGTTGTCCATTTGTAGCATCATCATCAACCAAGTCATAACATGTTGTAGGTATTTTATTAAAAGAGTTTATATAATACTTCATTTTTAATGATCTTTTCGATGAATAGTGGCTCAATAAGATACAAAATCGAACCAATCAATTGGCATCTCATTTTAATAAAAAAAAATAATCTGATGTAACAAGGTTATTAGCAATTATTTATATATAATATATAACGAATATACATATATCTTCAGTCGAGAAAAGAACTAACAGAACGAAATCTAAGAAATATGATTCAAAAATATAAAAATGGCCGAATTTTATATAAAAACAAAACGAAGACTAATAAAATGAAACATTTCTTTAAATAAAACAAATAGGTTAATTTATTTTACAAATTTCTCATCATATTTCTCTCATTTAAAATATGCTCTCTTAATACAAAGATTTATCGATCACATCAACTGTGTAATTGCAATAAGAAAGTGTTTGTCCGTTTGTTTGGTTTACTTTGCGTCGATACATTCGGCTGGGTGTTGGTTGTTTTTGGCGGGGGCGAAGCCCGGGGGTAGAGGGATGGCGTTATATGGCGCCGGGTGGTGAGGCCAGGGCTTCTGTTGGGGCCAGGGCAGCTTGACCCCATTGGGTTGAACCTGTAGATGGTTGAACCTGGTGAATAGATCTTGTTGCTGCTGACTGAGGGTCTGGGGCGTCTTGCCGAAGTTCACGGAGGTCGACATGATGGCGGGGTCCATTTGGGTCCAATCTGAGAACATCGCGTTCGTATTGTAACCTAAAATGTTAAATTACTACATATTGGAAAATAAATGGTTTAAGTTTCAAAAGATAATATTAATAATGTAAAGTGATTAATAATATAATGTAATGATTAACTGTTTTAATTATTTAAAAAATAATATGTTTCTGTAAAAATACTCGCTATCCTGACAAGGTTGTCATATTGATGCAAGGCAAATATTGTATTCAAATCCAGCTACATTCATTTTTTATATAACTTTTTAAATATTTCTCTTTCCAGAGTTTGTATAAAAGATTTCAAATAATATTAATTTATATATACCTTGATGGTGTCCCTGGTGGCGAGGCACACCGACACCGAACGCGTTCATGTGAGAGAAGCCGGGTGGTGGGAGTCGAGACCGGCGGACACGGTCCATATTATCACTGTAAAAAAAAAATTATACATATTTATTATTAGTCTTAGGAATGTACGTATAAACCATTCTCAATTCTGAGATCGATTTTGCGATGCCGTTTCCATTCACAAAATTATAATCTATGATACAAAACGGCATGTCAAGGTCAATCTCAGACAGAGGAGTTAAGCTTAAAAAAAATAATATAAGTCCTATCTGTTCATGTTACTCACCCACTAGATATATTATTCAACATGACCTCCGTTTCCATCATTTCGGCTAACGCTTTCTGTGTCTCTTTGAAGGGATCAAAGTCGAGGTCGTCGTCGCCGTCGCCGGCCGCGCGGCTCGTTGAACCCATTGCTACGTTGATTGGTATATTTTCATTTGCCCGCATATTGTTCATTCTGTAATTAATGTGTTGTGTATTTTTTACGCTGTATCTTGCATCTAGCGGGGAACCAGATGAACCTAGTAAAGACACTCTGTGTTAAAGGACCACGGCGGTGCATTCGAAATTGATTTATATTCTTTACTAAATTAAGTAAAATAATGGTGGATTTTGTATTTTTTTTACATCACGACAAAAAATAGATTTAATAGGTTTACACTATAAGTCAACGATATGCCATTTACTTTATATCCAGTATGCTTCAAGCCACTCAATGCTCAGAGCATTGTGCGGTAAATAAAGGCAATCTATGTGTGTAGTGGATAGTCTGACTGTAAAATATGGTTGTAGATTCTACCCCAGCTGTAGAAATATTTCAAAATTTTTATTTAGTTCCACCACATAAAAGGTTTCAAAAATTAGGCGAAAAGTATGGAATGGCGAATAAAAAACCGTATGGAAAAAATAGATTACCTTTGCTTATGCTCCATTTCTAGCCTTTCAGCGCTCAACACGTTATGTGGCAAATCGAGGCGGTCGATACGATCGTGGCCGCCCCGCGCTAATAACATACGCATCTGCTGCGCCTTGTGGAAGTCCGTGAAGAATTTGTCCATTGTTTCAGATTGATAACGGCCTTCACTCTGGAAATTAGGTATGGAAACATGCTAAGAACAATTTCGCGCTTTTTGCAAAGGAACATAGGGGGAACCCAGTATTAAGTCACTCCGTTTACCACACACCATCAAATTTTTTTAAACATTACGATAGTAAATAATTTAAAGATGAACATTCCTCTGAGTGGGAATCGAACTCACAACCAGATCATAGTCGGACACTGTGCCACAACATCCTTAAATAAAATTTAATTAAGTCATATTTGTAATATATACTATAATCAGAATAATATGTACTTGAGTGTAACAACACTCAAGATATACGAAATACATAATATATAATTATAAATAAGTTTTACATACGTAAATTTTAAAAAAGAAATAAAATTTAAAAAACCAATAAAATTATAAAAGAACTAAATAAAATGTAGTACACATTTTTACAATTTTACTCTTAAAGTAGTATGGTTATTTTGAATTATTTTATCATACCACTATAAGCGTAAAAATAACACTTTACTAACTAAATTCAGTTTCTTTTTAAGATAAGAGAAGAATGAAGAGTAAACAGTACTTAAACATTTTTTTTAAACTACAATAAAAATAATTTAAAAATATACACTTACAGCAGCTTGTGATGATTCAAAACCATTAACAAGACCGCTCGGCATTTGTGGATGACTTTGCATTTGTTGCATATGTTGATTGTGAAGCATAAACGCCATTGGGTTACCCATTGAATTACCCATTGAGCTGCCAATGGAACTACCCATGGAGTTACCCAATGAATTACCCATAGAACCCATATTACCCATAGTATTTGTGGACAAATTATTTGTGGCCATAGAGTTAACCAATGTATTTGTGATAGGATTGTTTAAGGAGTTTGCTGTCAATGTGTTTGTCATTGTATTCCCTAAAGAGTTTGTACCCATTGAATTGTCTACTCTCATGCCGAACGGTGGAAGCATATTGTGATTTGGATGAAAATTAGCACCTGGAAATATAGAAGTTAATTGTTAATTTTATATATTTCGATACTATATAATTTAGTTTAGCGCATTTTTTTTACTTAACGCTATACCCCGCCTATAGGGTGTTACAGGGAACCCAGGTTCAGTGTCTAACTGTTAACGCGACGGTTGTGGGTTCGATTTCCCTCATTCCATGGGGGAATGAGTCATTTCCTTGGTCTTGTAAGAAGACAAAGCGTAGCGTCGAGGTCTGCTACTCATCGTAATGTCTCGAAAATTGGGCGGAAGATGGGAAACCAATGTAGGTACCAGTACGATCTTAACACTAGGTTCCTTCTGTCTTCCTTACTATGTGCAGGCTACAGCGTAAAACTAAAAATAATTAAAATAAGAGTAATCACTATATGAATTTATTATGCTTACCTAATAATTCACTAGCAGATTCAAGTCCTATACTGGGCGTTGGCATATAATGTTTAGGTTCCACCATACCATTGTGTTGCCGGAGCATCTCGTTGTGCCTCATCAACAAGGTCCTGCTTCTCATGAGCTCCTTTTGATCCATCATTTGACCTTGGGCCGTGTGATTTAACGATCTATCAGTATTAAGATACATATCCCTATCTAATAACCCATACCCGTTTAACGGTTTCATTTGAGGAATTAAATGATTATCAATGAGTCCCAACAACATTTCTTTATTCCTTTGCATCATCATGACTTCGTTGTTGGCATCATTTAGTAGATTGTGTGTGTCATCGTCTAACAAACTGTGATCACTGTTGTCTAATAAATCATGATTTTCCAATAAACTGTGTCTATCCGATTCTAATTCGTCTAATTCATTTGATAGATAGTGTGTGTCATTTTCAAATACTGATGAGTTTTGTGTGTTATTTTGTTCCTTGGTTTCATTAATTTCTGGCTCAATTTCACTAGTACTATGTGAGTTCTTCTGTTTGGATTTGTCTTTCTTTTTGCTGGGCCCATTTGTGTGGTTGTCTTTACTTCTGCTGGTTTTGGTGTCTGTGTGGTTTTGGTTTTGGTTGTGATTGTCTTTGTGTTTGGCTTGCGACTGTTGTTGGAGTGTGGGACTGGATGATTCTGATGTGCCGTTTTCTTGTGACTTTACTGTGAATAAATATTTTATATATGAATTAATATTGAATATATTTACTTTTTTATTAGGGAATGGGCAAATTTTGGGGAAGTATTATATATAATTTGGTCATAGTAACATAAACGCGATTTTCATAATTTTATAACCATAATTTGTCTATTAGTAAATACTTCTCAAAATTCATAATACCTTTTTAAGCATTCTTTTTTGCAGAACATTGATACCAAAAATTGTTAATTTTCATTTAAAATGTCCAATAAGGATAAAATACGTAAATATGTATAACATACTAAAATCGTAACACATGGGATTTGCACACATAGAATCAAGACTTTTATATTGATATATATGTATATTTTAGCTTTTCAATTCTATATATCCCCTACTTGGATACTGTGGCACAGTGGAACAGCGTCATACTGTGACGCGACAGTTGTATGATCGATCTCCAATCGGGGGAATGAACAATTATCATTTTCTATTAATTTTAAAACAAAGTGTTGTCGAATTTCGCCACTCAACACGCAATTCCTTAATTTCGAATTCGAAACGGAAGCCAGAGTGTTTTGACACTAGTTTCCCTCTAACTATACCGCTATGCGGCATAAAACTATAACTTACCTATATGTGGTTCAGGACTGCCTCGCTTGCTAACTGGACTCTCGGCGGGCGGGGAACACGCGAGGCTCGGCCACGCCTCTTTACCGTTACTATTGCTGTTACCACTGCCGTTACCGTTACTGATGCCGTTACTATTGCCGTTGTAGTTTATGTTGCTTGTACCGTTCACTGATTCTTTCTTTGATCTGTAATTTGTATGGTATTCAAAATTTTTCATATTTTAAGGAGGTATACAGTATATGTCTTAGCTCAAATATCAGTGGAGACAATTTAGTACATGTTAGTTAAGATTAATGTTTATGTTAAGCAAATTCATTATAAAATGTAAATATTTATATAAAAAATAATCAATATTTTTTCATAATAATAGATATATTTTTATTCATTAATTATTACAAAAGAGGCGAGGTGGCAATGCGTCTGACCGTAAGCACAATGGTTGAGGGTTCCATTTCCACTGGGGAATTGAATTCATTTCATTCCCTGCTCTGGTAATAAAAAGTGCGAAGTTCCGTCACTCAACATGTAATGTCTAAAATTCACGTAATAGAAAGTGGGGAATGAAGTGTTAACAAAACAAAACAAAACCTGCAGTGATACAGCATGAAGCTGTAAAGAATTGATATTTTTTATAGCTTCACGTTATAACCCATACATAGCAGGATAAGAGAACTTGGGCACTTTGTACATTAGCACTAGGTGCCCAGGGAAGTATCATAATGGGAATGGGGTGCCTCAACACTCTATTCCCATTCAAATATTTCCGTTACTTTCCCTCGATAAAAGTATAGAAATAATATAATACTCACTTAGACGTACTGACTACATTTATTTGAGACGATGTGACCACTGTTGTCGGTATAAAGTTAGACTGATTGCCTGCAAGCAAAAATCAATAAATAATTCAAAAATATACTAAAAATATTGATTTATTGAAAATACAAAACAATAAAATATTATCACATACCATCTTTTGTTTTACTGCCGCTTTCTGAACTCGTACTAGAACTACCTGCAATTTGATTGTAAAACATATCATGTTTGTCATAAATAGGCCGTCGTGGCGCATAGGCACAAGCGTGTGACCTATAAACACGACGGTTGTGGGTTCGATTCCCGCTTAAGGATGTCCTAGACCTCGAACCGTAGTATCTTGCTATGTGCAGGATACAGCGTGAAGTGACAGAGTAGTACGTGTACTACTCTGTCACTTCATATAATATATATTTTTTATTTACATATACAGTGAAAAAAAACTAAAGATAGGTGCTGTTTTGATTTTAGAAATTTTCTTACTTTTGAAATAGTAAGACAAATCGCAAATACACATACCATGGAAACAATCAAAAAACCGCGCATTCATCTACAGCTAACTTCACGGTCGAAATGTAGTTACGGACAGGAGCATACCATCATGAGTATTCCTCTCGTCGCCGCGGTCGCCACGGTCAGCGCGGTCGGGGCGGTCGCGCTGCTGCAACAGCTGCTGGTGCAAGCGCCTCTCGTACACCTGATGGAGGCCCGCGTGCATCTCCTCCTTCGTAAAAGACGCTTGGGGATCACCTGGAGTTAATAAATAAAATATTTTTATTTTGGAAATCATAAAAATGTTCAGGCCAGTCGTGGCACAGGGGCACAAAGTGTGACAGTGAGTGTGAAATGAAATATTCATTTAAATTTAAAGAAAAGTGGGGAACGAGTGTCATAATACTAGGGTTACCTTTGCGTGATACAGCGTGAAGCTGGTTTATTTTATTCATAAAAATGTCCACGTAGCCAAAGTCAAATCCACGCCTCTCGCGAAAATCGAACTCACAACCGTCACGTGTACTGACCTAGCTCGTGCAGGTACATGCAGTCCGCCTTGGGGCAGGGCATGTTCTTCATGAAGTTGGCGCAATACTTGGTGGTGCCGAGCGAGCCCTTCAGCACGCGCCCGTCCAGCGTCACATTGTTGACGCCCTGGATAGCGCGCAGCGCGTCCGCCGGCGATATGTACGTCACGTACGCGGACGCGGACGGACCCTGGATATCGAAACATTTTTACAGACACATTTTTTAAGGGTCGGTTAATCGGTATAGCAATTTATCCTACTATTCTATCCTTCTGTCTAATATTATAAATTTAAAAGTTTGTGAGGGCGGATCGTATCTCAAGAGGTTTCTTTGAAGTTACGACAAAATCGCTTTCCGGCGTCGAATTTCATTCAATATGTTCCACTTTCACGGGAAGTCTACTAAAGGGGTTTAAATAAAACTTTACAGTAAATTAACTTAAACATTAGCAAAAGTATAAGACATACACCAATAAAGTCTCCAGAGAATTCATTCTTTTTTTTAACTTATATTAATTAAATCAAAATCTTTATTTAATTTGAATCGTCAAACTATATTAAAATATGTCTAGTATTAGTTATACAGGTGATCCCACGAAATTGGAAAGCAGTTTTGCTGAGAAGCGATATATAATATCTAAAAATAACATAATTTCCTATACACAGGCGTGCATGGCGGCCGCGACCTTGACCTTGTTTAAGGCCGCAGACGGCTTCGCGGTCGAAACACCTGTTACAGTTATCTACAGGTAGGAAGTACCGGTTTCAATTCCAATGACTTCGTAATGTTAAGTAAATATTATTATACTTAAATATTTAGATATCATAATGTAGAGATAAAAGAAAATTTAAAAGAAATAGCGATTAAAATTTATCAATAGCAAAAGTAAAATATATAGCCTATGAATTTCTAGTTTTCTGCTCTTATTGTATGTATATTGGTAATAAAAAAATAATGGTAATCAGGCGAGTTAATAAAAAAATTAATTATATTTGAGTTATTATTTGTTACAGGTACTAACGGAGTTTAGGCTTATATTCCATTAAGCTTGAAATGTCCAATTAGAACTAACCTGTGACCCTGCATATGCAGTACTTTGGTTTATAACTACTTTGTGTATTTTGCCATATTTCCCAAAGTACTCTTGCCGTTTGAGAATCTGAAAAAAGTGTAAATATAAGAAAAAGTTGTAAATGTATGTTATATTATATTAACATAATTGATCGTGCACTTCGCGTCTTTCTACAGTACAGAACATCAACATCGAATCTTGGCTGCCCTAAACATAGCTGTAGATGGTAGCATTGATTTGATGTTAAGATAATTCTTACTTTTGCATATTTTTCTTCTGAGTGCACAATACACTAAAATTCAGGACACCTTACTTAACAACGACAACGACTCACCGCACCACACATATTATACATACCTCGGGGTCCGCCAGCCGCACGGGCAGGCCCACCACGAACACGAGGTTGTTCTGCACGACGCGCACGTTGGCGAGAGCGCGCCGCGACTCCAGCGTCTTGTTGCGACGCTTCTGTTCGCGCGCCTTCTTCTCCGTCTTTATTGCGGCTACCTGCAGACACATGGACAACACCATCAAACACATATAATAATAATAATGACAGCTACAGACCTGTTTGTATTGGACCTGTACCCACACGAAAATATCAAATTCATTTCAATCCGAAATCATAGAGGAAAGAGAAATATTTTATTTCACATTCCTCGTCTTAAAAAGTTTGTTAGTAATAATAATAATAAACCCGCAGGGCAGCTTGTGGCAAGTTGTGGAGTGGCGACCCCACGGACCTGAGTCCTCCGGAAGGGAATTGTAATCTATCTATATGTAAGCCTTTGGCTTTTCTATATTAGCCGACAGAGTGCAAGCATTAAGCAAATTAACGTTAAACTAAAACTACGTTCCTATGATAATTATTCAATAACTATAGTCAAAGACAAATAACCTAATTTGCCTGTTCTGCCAGTCGGCCAGTGAAGCCAGTCGGGGCGCAGAGGCAGACTCGAGAAAATGAAATATTTATTTAAATTTATATTTTCATTTCTTCGTTCTGGTGTCGACGGAAAGCGCGGCGTTGAGTTCCGCCACTCAACACGCAATGCCTCCAGAATTCGGCGGAAAGTGGGGAACGGAACGTCTTAACACGAGGTACCCTCTGGCTACTGTGCTGTGTGCGGGATACAGCGTGAAGCTAATTTCATAATTTATTTTATTTTACCTGTTCTTGACTGAGAGGTGTGAAATCTGCCGGGTTCTCCGGGTACGCCTTCCGACACGCTGGACACAGGCCGTTCTCGCCCTCCCGAATACGATTCCAACAAAATCTGCATATCTGAAAAAAAATTAAAATCGCTATTAAATTTCCAATAATGTAAAAAAATAAGGCTAAAATTAGCTCAGAGTATATGAATAAATAAAAATAAAAAATCTTTATTGGAACTAATAAGAAATGCATATTACAAAGATTTCGATAATGGCTACTTTAGTTATTAAATACACCAGTTAAATAAACCAGAAAATCAACAAATAATTCTATTCACTAGTTAAATGTTAACTAGTACCTACTTAACACAATAATAATAAGATCAATAAAAGTAAAGTAAAGAAAAATATTAACATTAAAAATATAACATATGCAATAAAAATGAAAATGTTTTTATCCTATCCCAAATATATAGAAATCTATTTACAAAATTATTAGATTAATATAATTTAGTTCCTTTTTTATGATGTTAAATTATAACAAAATAATACAAAAAACTATACATACTGTACTATTAGAATTATAAAGAAAATAACCTTAGTAGGATTTTACCATTTGGGATTACTAAAGCATCTAACTAGGCATGTATTTTGTATTTCTATAAGTTTTATTTTGTGCAATAAAGAACATATATATTCTTATCAGGTCATAGTCATATATAAATTTTAAATATTGTTTTTTTGTGTAATAAAGCACTTAAAGTGAATCAAAAATTTGTGAGGTTCTATTTGAACTCACAACTGTCGTTCATTTAGATATATAGACTATAGAGATAGACATCATATGTTTTGATATAAAATAAATCAAAATTTATATATAAATGTAAACACTTAATTTAATATCAGCAATTCTTTCTTAATCTAAATTGTGGAACCTATGATTGTGATAACACTCGTAAATAAATAACATTGCAAAACATGAAACTTTCTTGATTTTGTCATTCAACTTTTTAACAAAATAATACACATTGTGAAATATTTATGTTTTTATGTTATGAAACAAAGTTTTCAACGAGTAAGTAAGGCTAATAATTTTGTCTTGATGATATTGACAGTTGCATGTGATATATAATACAAAAAGATGCAAATTTTCCTTCAAAGAGTTTATTTTATCATTATTGAGAGTTACATGAAACATAAATAGTATATATACTTTAAGCAATTGTTATTATTGTTTTATTCTATAATAAAATGTTGAACTTAGAACTGTTAATTTTTATACTTGGTAAAAAGATATAAACACTTACTTGATAACCACATGTGCACGGGTAGAAGTGGAGATCGTCCACTTCCAAGGGTTCCATACACAGGGGACATTCCACCTGAAAATGAATGCATACCAAAAATAAGACATACTAATATAATTTTAATAAAACAACTAAATATCTAATTTTATTCACAAAAAAATACATTAGTAAGATTTTAGCCTCTAGGAACATTATACTTCAAAAGCCTTATACAGTTTCTAAATATTTTTTTTTGTAAAAACTCCTTTAAAAACAAAATATTAAAATATAATTCAATTTATTATTAATTTTATTATTAATTGTTATTTGTGTATAATTATTATAGGTGAAGAAAAAATAATCAATTAATTTTAAAATCTAATCCAATCTTATTAATATTATTTAAAAAAAAACAATTCGTAAAAAATCTAAATAATACTTGTATAACTGACTTTGTAAATTGACATTACAATTGTAATTTCCTCGTTTTTATTTTAAATTAAAATATTGTATTTTATTCTAGGGCTATATCTATAAATCAAAAAATTCAAAAAAATCTCCTTACCATATGAACATAGAAATATATGGTGTAAAATATTTTTTTCAACTATTCATATATATGAAAAACTATCTGTTACTTAATGCTTAATAAAATTAGCAAAAACACCAATTACTTGTAATGTATGTTTCAAAACAATGTAATAGAAAACTATTTGAATCAAACTTAAAAAAAACTAAATAAATGAAATCTTTATGCATATGCATCTTTATTTATATTATATTTATTTTTTATTAACTGGTCTTATTTTCTTTGCTGTTTTACACCTTTCCAAGAAGCAAACCCACAACCATCTCATTTAACTATGTTAGGAGAAGAGTAAATTATTGTGATTGTTAAATTTTACTCACTAACACATACTATACAAATATTTATATATAAGAAAATAAACAAACAAAACATTGTAGACATAGTTAATTAGATATGGTAATTTAAAATATTTATAAATTTTTACTTTAATAACAAACAGTACTAAATGTTACATCATAATTATTTTTTGATTGTTTTTTCTGTATTTTTTTCTATTTATATAAACAATATTGGCAAAATTACCTGCTCTTCTCCACTCTGATTCAAAACTGACATTCTAGCCCTAAGAGCTAATTGTTCAGTACTTTCCAGTAAATACGAACAATACCCTACCTCCTTTTAACCTGTAACAAAAGCAAAAGTATTGATTAAAATAAAACTAATAAAATGCCAACAAGTTGTACTTTAAGTAGCTAGTTAATAAATAATCTTCCAATAAGAAAATTTATAACATTATTTGTTATGTCTAACATTAAAATAGCTGGTACCATTTGGATTACCAAAGCCCATAATAAACCAACATGGAGAAAGATGGAGGAGGCTTTTTACCCTAGAGGGGCTCTACAGTATACGACAAATAACCAACAAAATCATAATATAAACACCTACTTACTGTAGAGATGAATAAACCTAAATAAATAAAAAAATATTTTAAAAACAAATTTTTATCATTAGATACTATATTATAAAGTCACTTCCTAAAAGGAGGTGTTCCCACTGACTGACTGAGATAAGACGCAACGCACAGCCGTAACCGCTGATGGTAGGATCATGAAATTGGGACAGATGTTTATTTTTGTAATGTGGACACCCACTAAGAAGGGATTTTGAAAAATTTTAACCCTACTGGGATGAAAAATACGGATTGAAAGTTTGTATGGATTTTTATTAATCTGCATAGATTTTTATAAAATATGAAATTTAGACTCTTAAACATATTTCATTGAACATGTGTTTCATGGTTCGATTGACATCTTGAAACATAAAAAGTAATAAATAACTGAATATGCAATTTTAAGTCCTATATTCCTATACACACTAATAATATCTACACATCTATTTAACACCAAGAGAATGTTAGTTACTCAATGAATGCAATCTTCAAAGCTCTCATATTATGTAAGTATTAGAAAGGCATTATCATAGCGGTCAACATTTTATAATAACAAATACTTATATGAACAGAGGCCATTGCTGTGCAGGGGCAGAGGGGTTTAACTGTATATGTGATGGTATGAGTTTGATTTACACTAAGTGGGAAGAATTATATTTATTCTTGCTCCAGAACAAGTATAAATACAATGTCTGTCTGTCAACAAAAAAAGTAAGACTTTGAGCTTCATCACTTAACATGAATATGCTTATGTCTTAAAAATTTGGCAGAAGGTGGGCCTCTGTCTAAGAGCAAACTAAAAAATATGAATATGAATGTTGTAATTTAATTATTATTGTTTAATTTTGCACTGTATTTTTTTTATATTTATAGATATTTGGTCAAAATTAACTAAATCTTGTCTAATAACCATAAATAGACTACTTAATAGAATTAGACTGAAGTTAAAAAAGGATAAAAAGAATATGATAAAAATTAAGGTGCTCTTTAATTTTATATAAGAAATATGTATTTACTAAAATGGAAAAACCTACTGGATTTTAATTAGGTTTTACCATATAATAAGTGAATCAGAAAAAATATATCATTTCAATATTGTGTGTAACAAGTACTATACATGTGACTGAGGGTTAGACAGAATAGATTGCAATTCAGAGTAACTAAATGAATAAATAAAATAACTAATAATAAATTTAGGAATAACATAAATTAAATTACAGAAATATGGTTTATCTTTTAAATAAAAATTTAAGTTTATTATTATTATTATTTAATTTACTGTTTCAATGAAGCTTATATTATATTAATGTAATCTTTACTTAACTATCATTAAAGCAACTACAATATTATTGGTAATTGGTATATACTAACGATTTAAGTACAAGAATTACAAAATTAATCACAGTTTTGTAACTTCTTTGTATTATCATAGTATTGCTAATGCTTTTACTAAATATTCTCACATAAATCCTGCCTAATGGATATTTAATTCATCAAGTGAAAGCTACTTACTTGTTTTGCCTATTGAAGGTTTACCATCAAACACATATTTTAAGATGAAGGTAATAAGAAATAAATCAAACCAATCAGATTTTCCAAAAGTTAATTGTTAATAACTGCCTGTTACTTTTGTTTATTAATGAATCACAATATGTTCTCTAAACAATAAACTTCATCATAAAAATTATACTAGGAATATTAAATTAAAACTGTGCAAATACTATGTTGACACTTTGAAAACTTAACGAAAAAATTGAATTGTGTAAAGTTTGTAATTATTGAGTGATAGAACTAAACCATGTTTACAGATTTTTAGCAATAACTCGGAAAGATAGTGATTGCAACAATGACTCAACCTAGCTTTGACAAGTTCATAATTTGACATTTTTCTGTGGAAAAAACATTACGATATTCACTATTGCTAGGATAGTCTGAAAATAATCCAAACACTCGATCACTAATGGAAATATCAAGATTACAATGTAGAACACTAATACACCGTTTACGTAGCATTTTAAATACCTACTATTACGCTAAGGTACGTCCGCCAGCTGCCATTCAAAAGAATATGTGGCATAAGTCAAACTTTCATTTCGTACAAGGATGCACTAAAAATAATTATAAACACTCGAGGCACAACTTATTACGTTAAGAAACCAGTACAGTATTATAACGTCGACCGATTCCATTTTTGGAGAAAATAAATCGATGTTTACCTTACGTCTCTTCTCAATGCAAATCTTTTTCTATTGCAGAATCAAGATTGCTAACCCTTCCGCTAAAGACGAAGATGAATCTTCTAGAATGAGCCTACTATGCGGTTCACGATTCAATTTAATTTAAAATGCAAAGCTGAAATACAACTGTCCCGAAGATATTTTCTGCGAGTTACTATACATTTGTTTTATGAAATGGCCTAATCTTTTACAAGATTCCGTTCTGTGATTCCATAGACAAGTCATTTGTTTTTTATTTCGAATAATGAATGAACAATTTGTACTATATTTATGTATATATGAAAATATTTTATTCATTATATGTTATTATAAAATAAATTGATAAATACTTTTAGGTAAATAATAATCGTAAAATGTATATTAGGTATGTGCTTACATATATTAGTTTTATTTTTATACGGGTATCACCTTTCTCTCTAATGTCTGCTCCAGACTTACATCACAGACGCATAAAAATAAAAAAATTAAGTAATCAATATTTACAATAGACAGGTCACAGGAATTTATAATTAATTAAATATATAAAAAAAAATCATATAAAACATAATATTAACAGAAAATATATTTTATTTTTTAAGTAAGTCTAGCAATAATTAGCAATCCATCCACGGCCTCCTTAATGTTATTGTTATATTATAGCCTAATTATACAAAATCTTTACAGAAATGGTATCTTTTTATTACCGTCACGCTGTAAATGTATTTGAAAAGGGATTTCAGCAGGCAGAGAAATTAGTGGCGGTACTCAAGTCGCTTCATGAGCAATGAAATAAGAGTTTGAAATAATTCATTCCCTCCGAGTGGGAATGGAACCCATAACCATCGCGTTAACAATCACACGCTTGTGCCACTGCGCCACGATTTATATGTTATTTTTGCTACGAAATTGGAACCTCACAAATCCATTCTCACTATTTTTCATATTTATAATATTATAGTATTAGTAGGACTATTAACATCTTAGGAAGACATCTATCTCTCAGTGCTTTCTTTTCAATTGCAGTAGGCTATTGTGAATTGCAAAGTTTGCATTAGTTAAATGTGAAAAATTGAAAGATTTAACTGCAGTTCTATGCCAATTATTGTAATAAGTTCTAACAATCTCATAAATAATTTGAAACGCATGACAAGTGATTTCAGATTATTTACTTATATATTATATTCTTAGGTAAATAAAACATGAGTATACAAGCATATTATATATTTTTTTTATAATAATTAAGAATAAATTCTTACATCACGAGTTATAAAATAAATACATTTATTGCCTTAAATTAAGTCCAAAAGTACTCTGTACAATTATTGTTAGCGATGTACAAACGAGAACGACACATAAAAAACGTCGAAAAAACAAAGAAAAAAAAATAAAAAAGGGCCTTATCATGAAATACGTTAAGTTTCCACAAATATTCTGTGACAAATCTACGAACAACTTAACAAATTGTGTCAGAATCACAACCAATAGTTTGCATCTTAATTTCATCTCTTATCTTAAGTTTAATATTACACAAACTATTTTATATCATTGCTCTTCACTTACACTAAAACAAGAACCATTCTTTACCTTAAATTATAATTACAATTAAATTAAGTCTATCTAATTTCTAGCGGGTGTTTCTTACTGGACTGTTGTGCTTCTCACAAGATTGCCACGCCCTTCTCTAATCGTAGACATTCAAAATGGCGGTACCACGTGACACGACACTAATAAAATTTGTGCTATAATATCTACTCATCATGTACTTGTAAAAAGAAAGTTCTAGAACTCACACGCAGAGGTGACAGTGTGTGCCACGTGACGCCTCCATCTCGATTCGTATCTACACTAATCTCATAAGGATCTCAATATCTCGTCGTGAGCAACTATCCGCAGTGCTCGGGGTTCATCGCTTCATAAAAAAAGGCATTAAAAAGGCCACTGTGACGTCCACAATGAACTAACTAGCCTAGCGTTATTACATGCCCTATGTACTATAAAAGTTGTAGCATTCGAAAATATATGTATATTGGCATCAAAGATATATAATAATAAAAATAAATAGACAGTTCGAAATATTAACGAACTAATAAAATCACGTGGCAAATTATATGGCATTAGATTTTAAGTACTCTCGTAAAATAAAGTAAATATTTAACGTTAATTCGAAGTTATTGCGTTTTTCCATTTCACAACTTACAACCTGTGTCCTAGTAGAGTTTGATTTTATAGGTATGGAAGACAGAAAAACATTGCTATCAGATCAAAATGAATAAAATACTCATAAGAATAAACTAGCGCGTTAGTTCCAAGAGCTATACTGGCCTAGGAGCCAAAAAAATATATTAAACCAATTTCCCTAAAATATCTAAAACTAAAATGGACAAAATATATTGTTTACATAATGTTTATGTAGTTCCGAGTGTGGACCGCGGGGCGGGGAGCGGAGCCGGGGCAGGTTGGAGGGAATCGGAGGCCCGGGGGGCATTAATTTCAAATTGACTAGATATCTGCGTGCATAGGAATCATATATAAAATAGCTAAGTAAAGGAACCGATACACTGAAATCCCGGCGCGTCTGTGTAAAAATATAACATAAAAATCTATATCGTCGCCGTCGGCCAAAGTACGCCTAGGCCGCTTTAAATTACGTAGCCTACACGATAACACATCTAAGTTTGTACAGTCTGTACAGGGTGTCGCGGGCGGGGGATGTTTGGGGCGCGTCATCACTTGGACGGCTGGTAGGGCGCGTGTGGGTAGGGAGCGTGCGGCTGTGCGCCACGGCTACCCGTGGCGTACAGCTGCTGCTGGAAGTTGTGGAACTGCGCCGCGTAGTTGGGGTCCGCCGTGGACGGCACCGCAAACCCGCCGCCGTGCCCCTTGAAGGGCGCGCCCTGCATGGAGGGCGGCAACGCCTGCGCCGCGCCCATGCGCGCCGGGCCCTTGGCGCGGAAAGCGGGCCCACCGGGCGCGCCGGGAGGCGGCGACGCGAAGCCGGCCGCGTAATGCGGCATGCGCAGCATGGTGGGCGCGCGCATCACGCCGTACTGTAATCCACCCGGCGCCTTGCCCTCCAGCTGCATGGGGCTGGTGACGCGCTGCAGGAAGTCCAGCGACGGCGGCCCACGCGGCCCGCTGTTGCACGCCATCTGCGGCCGCGTGGGCAGGTACTGGATGGTGTTGGGCGCGCTCGCCTTCACCTGCACGTTGGCGCCGTTGAAGGGCGGCATCTTGCCGGCGCCGTGCGCCATGCGCGGACCGCCCATCATGCCCGCGTCCGGCCCCATGGGCCCCATCGGCCCGCCCATGGGGCCGCCGCCCATTTTCGGGCTCAGGTTCATATCGGGCGGGAAGTCACCGCCGCCCATCATTCCTTCCATGGGTCCGCCCATATTTGGTCCCATGTTGTCCATATGACATCCTACAAAAGAGTTAAAGAGTTAAGACATATATCTAAATAGAATTTATTGAAAATAAATAAAATAAAGGTATATGTTATTTTTTATCAAAAAAGTATAATTTTATCTACTTAATGTAAATAAGAACACAACAAAACCTACCTAAATCATTCATCATCATATGGTGCCCATGCGGATGCATGGCCGGGTGGTGGTGTTGCATGTGGTGGGGCGCGGACCCAAAGGGCCCCATACCGTTCCCGCCGGGTCCTGGGCCCATGGGGGGCGCACCGCCCACCGTATTGGTGAGCTGCTGCGACATCTGCGCGAGGGAGGAGATGGGGTCGAAGGAGGAGGTTGCAGGGCCCATGGGGCCATTGGGGCCCTGGTTGGGGTTGATGGGGATATTGTCAGGCCTGTTCATACTGCACGCGCCAGGGAATGGCCCGGGTAAGCTCGTGCTGTTGGGCCCTCCTGACAACGTAGTCTGTAATATATGTAAGGCTTTTATGGAGTAGTTGAAATTGTGGTTTTATTTAAAGTGGGTCTGACAAAAAAACTGTATATAACCTAAAATTATTTACAAAATTATTTACTACTACATATTGTGTTTAAAAATATATAATCAATCACCTCAGTATTAGACGCCATAGTGTCATCAGAGTGTGAGCTGGTGGTGACACTGCAACTGCTCTTGGCAGTGGAGGATGGCGCGTACGGCCCTTGGCTGAGCGAGGGCCCTTCCCGACCCTCGCGACTATCCCGCTGCGGGGTTTTTGAGGGGTCTTGACTGGATCTGTTCGATGATGGACTTGGTCGAGATTTTTCGTCTGCAATTTAATTGTTTATATATTTTAATTAGTTTTTATTGGTTGCATATATATATATAATTGTTTATGTATTACTTAGTCTTACAGTACGGTCAACTAGTGGTGGCCGCCCTTAAGTTAGGTTGAGATTAAGTTAGATTAGTTTTTATGGTAAAGGTTGCTTGATAGAGATCACCTGTGGTGATAAGGCCGCTTTTACACCAAAATGTAATTTTTTATTATTATTTTTATATGTTGTATTATCTTGGTGTAATAAAGCATTAAATAAATAAATAAATAAGTAAGATGTAGACGGTTTGATTTTAGGATTTTTCTTACTTTTGATTTTCTAAGTGAATAATGCACAAAAGTTCGGAAAGCTTACTTCAGGGCGGCCACGACGTATCAGCCGTACTGTACCTTGTTTGATTTCAATAAAAATCTTCATGTACCTTTTGTATTAGCAGCTGATGTGGGCGTCTGCGGATTGTTGAACCCGGGACTTTGTTCTAAGGAGAAGCGACCCGCTCTCTGTTCCGATAATGATGAATGTGGCTCTGGTGTGCCTGGCATCATACTAAAAAAAATTTTTTTATATTTTATTTTTTTAACCTCGCGTGAAGTTTAAAAAAAATCATCGTAGGTAGGGGGAGCCTACTGTTGAGTCAGTCTGTTCCCCACAAAACAGTCCAATTTTTGAAACATTACATATTGAGTGACGTAGCCCAATGTTGCTCTGTCTTTTTACCACAGCGGGGAAAAGACAATATTTTTTACCCTGAGTGGGAACAGAAGCTACAACCATCGCGTTTACAGTTAGACATTATGCCGCTCCTTAAGAACTTGCTTAGATTTTTTTTTATTAAATTTAAGTATCTCTTATATTTATCAACGTGAATATTGCGTAGCAGATAATTTATAGTTGATTTGAATTTCACAGTACCTGAATGTTATTTTATCTTAATTGCGATAAGATATGCAGTTGCAATTTGGAATATCGAAACTTTTATTTTCAAATAATGAAGGCAAATTGAGAACAAAAAAAGAAAACGTATTGATTTTATTTTTTAAGTATTAGTGGTAGTTCCACACAAAGCATAAAAAAATATTTTTAGAAAACATATGGAAATATAAACTTACCCTGCTGGTGATTTTTGATTCGAACTCGACTGTGGCGTTTGACCACCATTGTTCGACGGCGGCCCATTGTCTTTCAACGACGTGTTAGGCTGTTTTTGTATTGTTAACTCTTGACCTAACCAAGAAAATTCACATTAAAGATAATTATCATTGAAATATAAACTTTATAACGTCGACTTAATAACATACAAACAGAGATAGAACGAATTAGCCATAGAGTATGAAAGTATGTTAGCACATTTTCACCAACCATCACCAAAATGAAAGTTACACACATTATAAACACTTTAAAAAACTAGGCATATCGATTTTGAGATTATTATAAACACAAACAGACACAAAATCGATATTTGTTTAATTAAAAAAATATGGCCAATTTGAATAAATTGTTCAAGATATTTTTTTATTATTTTCATTTATAAAATAAAACGACAATGTACTTTTATGTTTTAAACAAATTGGTCATATATAAAAAATACATAAAAAAGCGACAATCACATAGCAAAAACTAACCGTGAACGTTGACCCCACCTGTATTATGAACAAAACAATATGTACAAGAACTAATTTTTTGTTTGTTTTAGCTTCAGGCTGTATCCCGCATACGTCAAGGTAAACAGAGGGAACTTAATGTTATGACACCCCGTTCCTAATATTTAGCAACATTCCATATTGAGTGGAATGTTAATTACAATCTAGTTCAACGGCAATAACCCATATAATATTACCTTCGAACTGGTTGAGATAAGATATTTGTTGAGGCGACGGCACCGGCATTAAACTCGGTTCCTTTTGTATCGATCCCTGTTGGTTTTTCTGTTGCTGCGCCGCCAAACATTGGAGCGTACGTACAAACACGCCGTCGTCCAATTTCTCTAGTATCTCTTTATGGCCAAAGTTTCGTCCAACATTGACCCAAGTTGTTATTATATATGTTCCAATCGTTGCGTTTTAATGTCGTTATTTCATCACACGGGATTTCAAGCGGTCAAGCGTTTTGCGGGGGAGGGGAAAACAAAAAATACGCATTACAACTACAGAAAAATAAAAAAATCATAGTGCACTTAAAACCAAACAGAATTAAAAAAAATATGTAAAAAAAGACATCTATATTGTGGTTGGGAAAATGTCTAACATAGATAAAAAAACATCATGCAATTCTACGTCTATGGCTTCTACTTTAGTGTCAAAATAAATGTTATTTTATGAATGATGTGTGGTGTACGGGTTACAGTGTGAAATGTATGCGTATAGAAATACTAACAGATATATATAAAATAGACTAAGCAGAGTCTATTGTTATTAAGAACGTTTTGATTGTAAATTTCGTAGGCAAAAATTTAGTAGTCAAGTCCAGTTTTTAAGTTTTGTTTATTAAATCTCAAGACATATTTAAAACATGTTATAAACGCGTAAATATTTATAATAAGAATTAAACATACATCATTCTGAGTTAAGCACTTAGCACTTTAATCAACAGTATACAAATACTATGATTGATAAATATATTAAATGTCTATAAATGTGAATGAATAACTGGGCATTTACCAAGTGTAAAAATAAAATATATTTTATGTATATAAACTTATAAATAAATGTATGTAGATGCATATATGGATATGTTGTATCACTACATATGTTTTATAATTTAATAATTTATTCTATTGTGTTTCTGTTGCAAAATAAAAAAAAAATACATGTGCACGTGAGAGTACTACATGTGTATATAAGTCATGTCGATGTGTGTACATATATTACCCACAACAAGATCGTATACTATGAATAGAGTAGACTATCTCAGGTCAACAGCAGTATTAGAAAAAAAAGAAAAATATACACTCCAGTCACATTCAATGTCTTGCAGTTTGCAGGACTGTGTATACTTTATATGTAATATGCATGTTAATGTACGTGTGTATATCTGTTTGTGTATATATCTATATGTGTGTGTACGGATGTAAGCCAAAAATAAATGCTTATACACACCAGGTGCGTCCGGTTTTTTGCAGTGTGCGGGGCTGGATAGCGCTGAGTTGGCTCGTGAAGCCTCTGCAGACATTGACATTACTGCACCTTGGGAGGGAGATTGGGTAGCTGTGGGGCAGCAAATAATTTAAAATTTTCCATTATTTTCTAATATTCCATTAGTTTTTGTCTTGTAAATTAAGTTTTTTTTACTTGGTAACATAGCTTAGATTTTTATTACAACTGTTTACAATGACATTTAATATTTATTTATTTATCCGCTCTAGTGTCAAGGCAAAGCACTGCGCTTAGGCTGGCTAAGTTGGACAGTTTCCAAGAGACGCGGATTCAAGTTCCGTTACTCTATCTCCGAAAAATATTTTAAAAAACTACCTATAGGCACTGAGGCAGAACGGTGTAAAGGTGAGGCACCATAAGGCGGCGGCGGCAAACATCCGCCACGTTCAGAACAGGGTGACTTTACTTGTGTACCTGGATAGACATTACACTTAAAATTAAAATCTAAAAAAAAATTGATAAAAATAAAATATATGAGGCCGGCAATGATTGTAACTGCGATTTAGGGTTCCATTTCCACGAAGGAGTTATTTTCATTTTTTCGTGCACTGGCAACAAGACAAATCGCGGTGTTGGATTCCGCCACTCACACGCTATATCAAAAATTGGGTGGAAAATGGAACAGAGTGTCTATTCACTAAGATCTCCCTCTGTTTACCTTGTATTATGTGTAATACAGCGTAAAAAAAACGTATAATTTATGATGTACAAACAATACTTAAATTTACTGGTGCTAAATATAAACGAAACCATTATAATGTAATTTTTTTTTTTACTTATTGTTAAAGTTACTAATATTTTTAAAATGCATTAATTGGAAATTGATGAATGAAATAATAATAAGTATAAAAATTATTTATATATAAATTGCATTACAATGGCTGACATTACACATGATGCTAATGGGTTCAATAGTACCTGGTAATATGTTTATATTTAAAATATTTTTATTTCCTCCATCTGATAAAACAAAATGCGGCATCATTTTTTATCAACAAAAATTGTTTGAAGATGGAGATTTGAATGAAAAGTTTATATTTTATTAGCAATTTTCTTCACTTTCCACTTCATTTGTTCACAGAACTTAAAATCTCCATCGTTTAAACATTAGCTTCTCTCTAGCTACCTCCTACTACTAATTGTAGAAAAATCCACTCACTTAGTTCATTATCCATATTTTTATTATCATCAAAGAACTGGTGGTGTAGTTTCTGCCAATCTATGTCCTGGGGCGGGGATTTAGGGCTGCGAGAAGTTTTGTGCCCCATGCCTGGACCTAGGCCTGGACCTAGGCCTGGACCCAGGCCTGGACCCAGCCCGCCGGGGTCGCCGGGGCCCATCTGTGAATAATGTCCAGTTATTATCTTATTAATAATAAAACATTCATTCAAATATAATATAATAAAACAATGTTACTATCTTACAAATAAACTATTACGATCACGTAACACATTATAAAATATTTTATTAATATTAAGTTAAACAATAATAAATGTCACTTACATTTCTACCACGTCCATACTCGTCGCACATGGGGCCATTGACAGGCATATGGTGGTCGGGTCCGCAGTCACCGTGAGGCACCATGCCACCCATCATGCCACCCTCCATCATTATACCACCTGCACAATACATAGAAAAAATATTGTAATATGAAATTAAATAAAACCAGTTTAAATGTAGCTAAACTATGCTTGTTGACAGAATAAATAAATATTACCATTCATAGCATTAAGATTTGGTCCTGGCATCATTCTAGGACCCATGTGTGGTCCACCCATCATACAAGGTTTAGGCCCGCCCATACCACCCATAGGGTTGGGCATACGCTGAAAAAAAAAACAAATCAGTTAATCTACTGTTTCTAACTTTAAGAGTTAATAATAATTATTACCAATCATCTTTAACCCTACTTACTCCCATAGGTCCACCACATCCTCGTCCCATGTGCATGTCTGTACACATTCCTGGCTTCATATCTGGTCCCCCACAGGCTCCTCTGATTCCTTTCATTCCACAAGGACCCATCGGCCCCATCGGTCCGTTGGGGCCCATTCCCGACATCATCGGTCCGTTAGGCCCCATCATTCCATTAGGTCCCATTGAGCCGTGCCCACCCATACCCATACCCGGTCCTCCCATATTTCCCATCGGACCCCCCATGGGACCATTTGGTCCCATCGGACCACCCGGGCCCATAGGACCAGGACCCATCGGTCCGTTAGGGCCCATCGGTCCAGACATGGTACAACTGGGGCCGCTGTTCATGCTACTAGGCATAGACACCATTGGTCCATTAGGCCCGGACATCGGTCCATGTGCCGACATAGGAGGAAAAGACATGTTCATGTTAGCTGTAGAATTAGGAGGGTTAATATCTGAAGGTGCTTGTGACCCATCATTGGGCTGGTTTGGGTTGGATCCGCTCTCCGGGAATAGGATTTGTTGCATCTTCCTTATAGTCGCCAGCTGTTCCTCTCTGTGGGCGCGTTGTTGCGGCGTGAGGTTCTCGTCGGGTATCTTGACACCTGCTGAAGAGACTGAAGCTGAACATAGAAAAATATTCTTTAACACCTAGACTGACGGTTAACCCTGCTGAAATTAAGTTAATAAAATAATTTTACATATTTTCATTTCTTCACTCTGATGTCAAGGCTAATCGCGGCATTCAGAATTCGGCGGAAAGTAGGGAGTCTCTTAACACTAGGTTCCTTCTGCCTACCCTGCTACGTGCGGGCTACAGCATGAAGCTGATTGAATTTGTGTTTTTTTAAATAGTTTTATAAATAGATGTGGTACAAATACGGTCATAACTTCTGGTTTTGCTATTGCACAAAGCTAACTTTGTGTGCTGTACCTTATTGTTAGAACGAAGAAATTAAAATATTTTTTTCCCCCAATAAGGAATAGAACCCTTGACCGTTATATTCTTTATTATCCTTTACTAAAAAAGAACAAAGAACTGGTACAACAACAGTCACCTTTTGGTCCAGGTTGGCAGGAGAGGTTGTCACTGGAGCCGTTATCACCACCTGCTTCAGAGCAGGGTGGCATTTGCGATGGACCGTTTGCCATACCGTTCGACATTACGGAGGGGTTTTTCTAAAAGAAATAAATTATTTTTAACATTTTAAATAACTAAATTGTATATAAAAACATAGCGGGGCTCAAACCTACACCTTTTGGAAACTATTCAATCGCTCTGATTGTTAGCCATACGTTCCTATCAAGCTACGTCGAAATTCATGGAGTAGGGAGATTTAAGGAAAATTTACAACATTCTTTTTTTTTTTTCGTATTTGATATTAAGTTTAAAATAATATGTTTAAAATAACACGATAAGTTTTCGTCATGTACATTTTTAAACAATTCGAAAGTGACCAATACAAAATACAAAGTGACATAAAATTGATGATTCTTTTATCTATATATATAAAATCGAAAGGTCACTCACTCATCACGAAATCTCAGTAACTACATGTGCTAGGAATCTCAAATTTTGCATAGGAGTTACTTTTAGGACGTAGGTGCTCGCTAAGACGGGAATTTGCAATATTCGATTTCTAAGGGGCTGTTTTTGGGGTCGAAAGTCATGGAGACAGAAATTGATAATAACATAGTTCACGCGGGTGAAACCGCGAGCGGGCCGCTAGTATCATATATAGAGAATACAAATCAATTTTCGAAATTTTGATAACCTTCTGATAATATACATATACTCATCGTATTTATACCTCTCCTGAAAATATGCTTAATAGGCTGTTTGCCGGTTTACACTCTTAGCCGACGATATCTTCAATTTCAAATATTTTGGTGTGAGTTTCAAAATTTATTTTGCAATAGATAGTTATACAGCCCCTGTCTGATATAATTTATTCTTACACATAAATAATAATTCAACGAAACAACCCAGTTTACATTTACATTATCTGCTAATATAATGTAAATTAATATTGTCTATATATTCCTCCTATTCTTATGTCTTAATATATTGTCGCCGTAACGAAATAATATAAAGCCCTGATATTTATTTATCTATATAGTTTAAAATTGTTAGATATAGACAATAATACTCACGGTGTCCCAGGGCATTTCACCATCAGCACCGAGGCCGTCCATGACACCACAGGACGGGGTGCCCCCTGGAAACCCATCCATGGGGCCCATGCCCGGGCCCATTTGCCCCATTTGGCCGGGCCCTTTCATCATCATCATTTGATTGCCTGGTCCACCCATTCTGTTGGGACCCATATGGTTAGGCCCCATATGCCCCATGCCGCCGTGACCCATGGGTCCCATGTTAGGACCCATAGGCCCACCCATCATGTGACCCATTTGATTTGGACCACCCATCATGTTTGGACCGCCTCGCATGCCGCCGCGACTTTTCGCCATGGCAAGGTTATTTAACCATTGGGCGGGGTTTTGTTTGTTAAATTGTCCCATTTTTAAAGGATGTTTCTGCAAGGAGAAACCAAAAGAATATAGATATAAGAATAGAATATAAGAATCATATAGCACACATAGATATGATATAGCAACAAATTATTATGAACCAAAAATATAAAGTATTGATACCACCAAATTTGTACAAATGCTATATCTGAGTCATGTACTCAGATCAGATCAGTTTAATACTTTAGTCAAAATATTACAAAGGAAAAAATGTTTTTTCTCCGTATCCTACTCCCCGCGTTATAACCTATAAAACACATAAACAAGCTACATAAAACTAATAAACCTACCTCCAAATACTTTTTAGTGCCAGGTTGAGCGCAATGATACGCTATAATGGAGTGATGCTGTCCAGAAATGACCGCCTCAGCTCCCTTATTGGCCAAGTGTGTAGAGAACACGAAGATTTGACTCTGCTGCTGGACATGACAGGTATTATTTGTACACTCTTTTTTTAGCTTCACACGATGTGTTCCGCATAAAGTAGAGTAGGCAGAAGGAACTTAGTGTTAACACACTCCGTTCGTCACGCACCGCCAAATATTCTAGACATTGCATGTTGAATGGTAGAACTCAACGCCGCGCTTTGTCCCGTAACCAGATAGAGGAGATGAAAATAATTTCCCCAAGTGGAAATCGAACTCACAACCGTCATGTTTACAGTCAAACGCTGTACCGCAGCACTACAGCCTCGGACTGTTTGGATACTCTTTATAGAAATAAATAAGTAGAAAATTATAATTTAAAATAATATAAGAAATTAAGAAGCCTATATAATATATCTTGTAAATTCAAAAAGATATTATTATTTATTATCATATAAACGAGTTACAAATTTAATTATTTAAAATAATATTGCATTTTAATAATACAATTAATAATTTTATTGCATAATAGCTGCCTCAATTATATAAAAAAGAAACATTCTGTAGGAAAATAAAATAATAATACAGATCATCGTAGGCGATATATACATACGAAAGTAAAATAAAGTTAAGCAAAATTGTTAAATTTTAGCACTACAATTAAGAAAAAAATACCTTTTTAATCTTAGCAACACGGTCCATCACACATAATACAAACTTGAAATCACTTAAAAAGTTAACTCAAGAATAAAACAAAGCTTTCTAAAGGACATTCAAATATATTTGTATTATACATTGCCTACGCACGTGTGTCACCTCTTTTAAAAACAAAACAATTGTAAACCTGTGTTTATTGCTTCATATAGTCTGTACGACATATTACATTTTGTACGAGGGTGGCAACTTGTCAAAACTACAAGCAAATTGTCGCTAATGAGACCATTGTTGACCACATTAGACCATATCGAGTTGAAATAATTGTATGAAAACCTTAATAATACGGATGGTAATGTAACTTTTACATATATTTTATTATTTATGTTTTTTGGAAAAAAAATATTATGTAATGTTATATCAAAATGTTAAACTGTGTTTGTAATATATCAATATATTTGACAGTGAAAAGAATTAATTAGTTCCACATAAAATGATGTTTTTTAAAAAAAAAAAAAATAGTACAATAGTGGGAATTTATTTAATCTGTCTTAATATTGAACGAAGCCGAGTGGTTGCGATTTTTTTTGCAACTATACATTAACAGTTTTTCCAAGAAAAGCTTATGCTTAAAGGCGACTATGATTTATTTATACACAATTATCATTAACTCGAGCGTTTTTTTTTATTCTATATTTTGTGTTTGTGATTTCGAGACAAATTTCGCATAAATCGTATGTGAAAACAAATGTTATTATTGCCTATATTTTACGTTTCCTAATTTTCATGACACGAAATGAACCCACAACCATCACGATAATCGCTACCAATATACGTTTTACGTAGAAATAAGTATAACAAAAGAATAAATAAAACATACGCCAGTAACGTGTCAAATATTTACAGTACGGCGGAGCTTTATAATCGTATCGATGAAATGATAATCGATCGAAAGTCACTCACTGTCCACTTACGTAGAGAACGTTTTAGCTATATTATTAAAATGTTATAAACGTGATAGCTTTTGCGTGTCTAATTCAAATTGGAGTGTTTTGAATATTTGTCATATTGTTTAAATAAAATGTTACATGACAGCTGTGGGTTCGATTCCCATTCGAAAGAATGATTATATATGAACTAGCGGACGCGCGCAGTTTCGCTTACGTATTTAGGGGTGAATTCTAATAAACCATGAAACACGTGTTCAATTAAATATTTTTAAGAGTCTGAATTTCAAATTTTATAAGAATCGGTGCCGATTTAAATTTTTTTCCATACTAACTTTCAACCCCTATTTCGCCCGTTTAGGGTTAAAATTTTCCAAAATCCCTTCTTAGTGGATGTCCAGATTACGAAAGTAAACATCTGCCCAAATGTCACGTTTCTAGGCACAGCGGTTACGGCTGTGCGTGCGTCTTACCTCAGTCAGTGAGGACAAGTCCTTTTCATATATATAGATTACTTTAATTTTCCAGATCTGCTAGGAGGGAGGGGGGCAACGAAGTGTCTTAACATTATATGCAAATATAATTTAACAGACTTTCTAAAATATCCACAAAATGTCAATAAATATATATGTGAATAAGACTTTAAAGATATAGTTGTGTTATACTTCTTTGTTGCATATAGAAATTCCATATGAATTCTGAAGTCTAAGTCGCATTTCCCAATACTTACAGAATTTTGTAGAAAAGACAAACACGTTCTAAATTCAAGAAACTCTGGTTAGAATATATATGTATGCCTATGTTGCCAAAAAAAAAGATAAAAATAGTTTATGCATCAAGTGAGCACCAAACCCCGACCTTATACTACTATTACAAAAAACAAATGAACATAAAAAGATCATCAATATTACCTCCATACTGCCAGACTGTTTGCTAATAACGTTAGAAGGCAGCGTCTGCGCCTCGCTGGACATGGGCCCCATGGACACACCGGGGCCCATCGTGCCCGCGCCGCCCATACGACACGACCCCATGTCCGGCCCATTGGGGTTCCGACAGTTCTGGTTGCCATCCTGGAATACGTGACGACACAGATCTTTTTTGACGTAAACGTGTCTTATTTCTAGACATTATAGTAATAGACACTATTTGTTAGTTTTAAATTGAATTGAAAAATATTTTGAAACTAAATTGGCATCCGTTTGAACTGTTAAGTCAACTTCACATTCATAACTTTGGTGAACTTCAAAAAGAAATACACACTGCTTTAAAAAATCAATATACTATATAGCTCAAAATTTATTACATTTTGTCACGTTACATTATCATTATTGGAAAAAAATAAATGCCAATTTACTATAGAGCTAAAAATACTACGTTAGACCTTTCTTCATCGGCATCTAGCCCGCGTATATCATTGCTCTAGAATCGATTTCTTTTAAATATTTAATGCACAGAAATCGTACCTTCGCAGATTATATTATATTAACTCGGTATTTCCAGGGATTACACACGTTAGTTAATGACGTATTTTTTTTCATGATTATTATGGACTAAACCTTTTATATTTACGTATAACGGTATAGTATAAATATAAATGTATTACACAAGCGGCGTAACATTCGAATCAGAAATGACATATAATTAATTATTAATAATTAAAATATATTATATAAAAGATACATTAGAAAATAACAAAACACATTAAAAACGTGACAAGTATTATAAATTAATCACGTCGAGTTCGTATCACTTACCTGTAAATTACCAGTTGAACCTCTCAGCCCAGTTTGTGGGTCAATAATATCATTTGAGTCAGATGAAAGCCGCTCCGACTTTAGAGAGCCTGGACCGCCCAGTTCGCACTGTGGAGACTTTGTGGGGTCACCTAAAATACAAATTATTCCTTTAACTTCACGCCTCATAAATGGCCAAGAGAACAGAGCTATGGCCATTATACCAATATTTATAAACGAAAAGAAATAATAAAAAAAAACATTATAAATTTATTTTTTGAATTGATCATCTTCTGTTTATAGCAAGGTACGTACATATATAGAGAAAACCTAGTGACAAGACATTTCAAGACAAGACAATTACATTTACAAGACATTGCGGGCTGAATATCGAAACGCGAGCCGTAGCGCTTGGCGCTCCGTTCTTTCTGACTACCCCGTTAGGGATAAAGCGTGTGAAGTTAAGTTAACATAACAAAATATTTTTCATATAAAATAGAACCTGCTTTCGACACATTAATAGACGAGAACCTTATATATTAAATACAAACATAGTATCTCTTACTTATTTTAAAAACAACCTTCGATCAAATTATACGAAGCAGATGGCGTAAATGTTAAAATTATAAAAAAAAAACAATATGTTCACCGGTCATACAATTAATCGTTCCTTTACTTTAATAATAACATTGTACAGCGCGTATTGTTCTCGTAATGTAGTAAATTGCAAGGACAGTATATTTGCAACATGTGTATATTCAATTGTAGGTCACTGGTACCAAAGTTCTTCTCATTAGTGCTTATACAGTACGGTCAACGAGTCGTGGCCGAATTAAAGTTAGGTTTTCTGAACTTTTACGTATTGTTCACTCGGGAACAAAATAATCAAAGTAAGAAAAGTCCTAAAATCAAATCTGCGGAGCCATCTACAGCTAAATTCAGGGCGGCCACGACTTCTTGACCGCACTGCACATGCTCTTTATTTCGCTTCGTATACATAATAATTGCTCCAGTTAGCAAGTTGATTATGGACTTAAATATGTCGACTCTAATAGCACTGGTCGTATTTAAATGAATTAATAAAACGAAAAGCAATTATAAAGCGCCATTAAATCCTTTTTTGGTTAGAGGTTAACGATTTACTACACTGTAACAAATAAGTTAAGGCTAAAGTAATAAATTAGATAATGCATTGTGGTGTTCTAATGCGTTTTTATCTGTCCCTGGCGCTGTTTGTCGTGTGCAGGGGGTTTTATCGTTATCATGATTATTATGATTATCTATAGATAGAGAGAAATGACTATAAATGTTAAAGTATATCCCATATTTTATAATATCAGCTTTCTTTTCATTACTTTTTTAAATTACACAATGTTAAAGTGTTAAATTGTCAGAATCTAATATCCCGGAGTAGCATAGTAGAAAGTATATTAATTGTCTCTTTCTCGTGCTACTGGAAAGTTAGGAGTTTTAGGGTTCCGTACCCAAAGGGAATAACGGGACTATAACTGAGTCCGTGTAATTGACAGTTAAAATTTTCACAGAAGATGTAATGCTTTCCTCAAATATTTGTTAAACGCGTTTTTTTCTATGAAAACAGAATAAAATATTATGGCGGCCTCCATACCATAAACATGACTCTTTAACAGTTTTTTTTTAAATAATGGTACGGAACCCTACGTGCGTTAGTCCGATTCTCACTTGGCCCGTTTTTACTATATTATACAAGTCAACCCACTTGATATCTTGAATCTTGATGAACTTTGTTACCCCTTTGCATCATTTTGGTCTTATTAATCACTTACGATGGGAAAATTTCATGCAAAATGCATATTTTCAAGTATACATCGAATGTCAAGGGGCGTTCGTTTTTCCGGAAACTTTTTATATGTCACTTAAAATTACTTGTTTTAAAAAATATGTTGTTTTTATTCATTTGCTTCTACTGTGCAAATAATTTCCCAAATTTTCCGGCAATATCCAATATAATCGCCGACAGGTGTTTTAGTAATATGTTTTAAATGTCGTACGTACTTATACAGCTATATAATATATATTATATACCATATGTTATATGATAATATTAATGTTGTATATTTGTTATTTAAATAATATAAAAGAAGTTTTCGAATTATTTAATCTCTTAAGATTGATATAATTCAATAAATATTTGGATTTTAGATAAAGTATATGTCAAAATATGAGCATTCTATCTAGATTTTTATTTTTTATGGGTATATTAATTATACGCACTTCTATGTCAACTGACGGCCGTATGCCGCAATCGCGACGTTCTAAATACCATAGCCTATTGCACCGTCGCTCGTATGTATGAACTAGCTGAGGGTGAAAAAGCTTTTCACGATAAGAAAACCTTCAATTGGTATGCCAAAATGTCTTTTTTTTTCAGCTTCAAGCTGTTTCCCTCAATTAGTACAGGTGCAGGGTAGGCAGAGGGAGCCTAATGTTAAGGAACTGCGGTCCTCATTTTTCGCCGAATTCTAGAAGTATTACGTGTTCAATGGCGCAAGTCAAAGCCGCGCTTTACCTCGACACCAGAGCGAATAAATGAAAATATGTTATATTTGATTTCCTCAACTGGGAATCGAACCCATAACTTATCGCTCTTATACCCACACGCGCTACGACTGGCCTCTACAACTATATAGAGTTGTTATATAAGACCAGTGACGAGATAAGCAGGATTCACCTGCACGCGTAATGGTTTACAGTATAAACATAGATTGCAGTCTTGTTTATAGTTTTGTAAAATAGCAATTCACTTATAACACGTAACACAACATATCTATTACAAAGGTACATTGAGTACAAAAATATAACGCAGAACTATTGGAACGCACTTTTTTTAAGTGATATGATTTTTTTTTCAGGGTAGGCAGAGGGAACCTAGTCTTAAGACACTCCGTTCCCCACTTTCTACCGATTTCTGGAAGCATTGCGTGTTGAGTGGCAGAACTCAACGCCGCGCTTTACCTCGAGACCAGAGCGAAGAAATGGAAATATAAATTTAAATAAATATTTAATCTCCTCGAGTGGGGATCTAACCTACAGCCAGTTGGTTTTATAGTCACACTTTGTGGCCTCAATTGTTGTCCAACTAAAGCATTCAACAAACAGCACATGTTAAAATCCAGCAACTTTCAATAAAAAAAAGGTACCTAAAACACCTATTATAACAATTTAAAAAAGTTGATGCCTTGGGACAAACTTTGACTGTCATACTTTCCATATTACAATAATTTCCATAGTAAAATAAAACATATTTTACATTGCTATTTACTTACTTATTTACTACTCTTTAGATAAAGAACTTTCTTATACGGTACTTCTTTAACTAAGACTCACCGTCACTGTCCATGAGGCCGTCAATTTCAGTCTTAATGCCGTCGACGCCGAGGTCAGCGCTGGAGTCGTCCCCACCCTGACTGTGCGGCTCCATCTTGACTCTGTGCGTCGGCTCGTCCGGCTCCTTCTTTAATGCCGCTGGTGTCGGCAGTGACGCCGATGGCGGACGGGAACCGTGCCCTGGTTTAATAAATAAAAATGAGCTTCATGCTGTATCCCACAATCACCAGAATATGCAGAGGGAATCCAGTGTGAAGACACCTACCACCTCGACACCAGAGTTTGATAAGTTTATTTTTTAATTTCATAATTGCATTAGCTTTTACCTGCGGCTGTGCCTGCATTGTCAGATGGAAATAACTAATAATTGTGTATGACACATACTAAAAACCTAGTTAATTTGACCGCAGATACAGTCATCGAAACTGTAAATGATATAACCTACTGGCAACCCAAAGGCGGCTTCGCCGGCTTAAACTTATATGACAACTATTTTATACGAAATGACTACATGAATTGTAGCCTATATGCTATTCTGATGTATAAACTATATTAGTGCAAGTGGAACAAACATTTATCCTCACACACTCTCACATTTATAATATAATAATAATAATTGGATAGCCTTTATTGAAAAATAGACTATTCAACATAAAAACTAGATTTTCAGTAGTTCCTGGGATAAGTGTGTTCAACCAAACAAATTATTTACTAAACATGGCATGAAACCACAACATAAAAGTTCCCTGATAGAGGAAAGAATACAAGAAGGGATAAATTTTATTGATAATGTTCTCTTTGCTTACAATGCAGGAAAACAAAAGAGGTGTAAAGGCAGAAAAAATAGCAAATACTACAAACTTAGTCCTTCTGAATGTGATATAAGGCAAAATGTTTTTAAAAACATTAAAAAGAAACTTTTTAGTAAGTCTGTCCGAATGTAATATTTATCATATACATACATAGTATATTGCAATAATATCTGCCATGATTTATTGTATGAATAACTCAAAAACATATTTTATATATCTCAATTATATTGAGCTCCCAATACAAAGCAGTAGCAGTTGGTTTAAAACTAACACGATTTTGAAAGGTGCATGGGAGCCCTCAGGCTAAAGTCAGTATAATGTGTGAGTTATATATATTTACTAGCTTTCTATATATTTATCTGTTGCATAATGACTGTCAATAGAATGTTTTTTTTAATAATTAAATAATTATATTATTTTTGAAGTACATATATCAATATCAATATATTATGTACGCCAAAAGTAAAATTAATTAATTAACTGAGAAATATTACAGCATCCAACCTTACTTTGATATGTTAGCGAGAATTAAAAATTCATACTTTTACAATGTTGCAGATATTGTTCTTAAGTTGTGCTCCACTGAATTTCAGAGACTTTCACTAATTATTTACTGGTGTAGTAAAACTCAAGAATATTTTTATAATAATTTTCTACTACAAGATTAATGAGCATGTATTATTATAATTTTTTTGTCGAATTAAAATTTTAACTAGGTGGCAGAATGAAACCATTGTTAAGACATTTCATCCCTCACACACTGTCTGTCACACATTTTGGAGGATCAAAGAAATGAAAACTTCCCCATTCTTACGAAAAGACAATTGAACCTACATCCAAAGCTTTTACAGATAGACGCTATATCTCTACACCATAATGTACTCAAATATCACACATTAAATTAAAATTTTCACTTTACCTGGTTCAGCAGGGTCATTAGGCTCATCTTTGAGACGGGCACCCCCGCCCTTCTCCTTCTCCTTGATCATACCCCTACGTGCCTTCGCCAACTTGACTGTGCAATACAAATTATTATATTATTTTTTTTTAGAGTCACGCTATATCCTGCACATAGCAGGGTAGACAGAGGAAAACTAGTGTTAAGATATTCTGTTCTCCATATCCTGCCCAATTATATAATTTGTTACTTAAAACAATCTTAAGCCTAGAAGTATTTAACAAAATTTATGGAATTCTGGAATCTGTCTTATAGATATTGACCTGAAATGAATTATTTCTATATTATACTCTAGTTTTGTTATTAAACAAAAAATGTTTTAAAAATTTTTATAACAACCTAACTAAAGACAGTGAAAATGTAAAAATTTATTGATAACATTCTGAAGAACCAAAATAATATAAGGATAAATTATAATGGTAAAAAGATCTACCAGTAGATTCAAAAAAATAAATATTTTTAAAAATATTTACATCAATTTAAAAAATGGGTGAACTTTTTGCACTACAGGGTAGGCAGAGGGAACCTACACTTTATTTTGCAGAGCGGAAAAAATAAAAATTAATTTATTTTCTGTAATGGTGATTGAATCAATAAGCATTGTTTCATTGTCTTTTACTGCTGTTCCATAATTTTTCATTATATGTAACAAACTTAGATAAGAATAACATTAGATTTTTTATAGGTTTTGTTTGAATTTTTGTTGATAAAAACAAGTTATCTATTTTTAGACAATTGCAAATATCTTTATTTTCAATTAGTATGCTTAACAAAATTAAATGTAGTTCAGCTCCAATTTTTCATATTAAGTTACATCTTGTTAGTAATAATACATTAAATATTTATTACATATTTATCCCATTATGTATAATATTTCAGCTTTATACTAACTAATATGTGTTACAAACTAAAATAAATAGAAATTAATTTTAGTTATATGATTCTGTAATGGAGAACAGGGAACATAAATTATTAAGAGTTCTTTTTCATATGAATAACTATATTCATTTTATTAAAAGGCTGAAATTCTAGAATGTGATAATTCTAGAAGAAACTAAGAAACTAACTCACTCGAAATATAAGAAAATATAAATAACAGTGTAGCACAACAGTGTTGTTTCATCAAAGCTCTTACATTGAGAGAGAAAAGAACTTTGGGCAAAAATTAGGTTACTGTAAGAGCTGGTATTTTGTTCAAAGAAAAAAGATTTATTTCAGTATGAATGAATCCTGTGTAATTATGTAATAAACAGTTATTTTCTGGTTAATAATTTAAAAAAAATTGAAAATAGGTAAGGGCCATGTGTCTGTAGTGTCTATATTTAAAAGAAATTTGTTTTTATTAAAACATATGATAAGGGCTACTATAATTAGGTATCTCTTTTTATGATAGCTGATTGTGCATGAGTTATGTAGATGTAAATTACACTAATTAATATTTATTGAATTTTACTATTCAATAGTATTTTATATTAAGTCTTCAAGTTTATATAATTGTAATTTTTTACACAATAAATTAATGTAAAAAAAATGTTGTTGCTACAAAACACAATGTGGATATTTTAATTTTAAGCTTTGTTTATAACTGTATTGCAAACTACAGCATAAATAGAAGGTTATATGTTTTTATAGGAAGCCTACATTCTAGATCCTGTTTGAATATATAATTAATTTTCAAATGTGTAGCTGGCAATAGATGCAACGAAAATAATAAACAATATAACGACTTATTTATAAACTTACTTGATAATGTCAAAAATGTATGTGAAATAACAAGTGATCACCATTCATATTCACAAGTAAACAGCACTTTTAAAATGTTGTATACATACAAATACAAAATACTGAGCGAGTTATTCGTCACAGGCGCAATAATTGGCACATGTCCCACAAATCCACGGAACGGCACTTCATTACAAGAATGTCATTATGCTGCAGCAAGCGATCGAGATATTAATATAAATAGAGATCTTAAAGAACCTTGGCGGACGCGAAGACGCTAGCGGCGCCCGCGGCCTCTCGGCCAACCGGCCGTCACAAACACAGATCGTTTCCAGATATTCAATTAAAGCTTTACTTCACCACGAAACGCAATAAAAATTCCAGGTTTACTCTCCATACATAAACAATGAGATAGAACGGGTGTAGACAGGCGCGAAGCACACTAAACGCACGTTTATTATGGCCGATTTAATACTAAGGCACGCCGTACGAACGCGACGACACCTCCAGAGAAAGCGTCTAACATTAATTTATATCATTCGTGTGATCTAATTAAGGTATAACGAGGGGTATGCAGCAAGAAACAAAAAATCGGGATCGCTGACATTTTTGTTTATGGTACATCGACGAGACGAGATCCAGAATCCACAAATAGCGAATAAACCTACATGATTACCGCCTCCTGACGGATTTTCTAGCACTCGATAACTCAAAACACGGTGATTCTTCACATTTATGTAAACTTCATGGTAAAATAGCACTCATTTAATTAATTTCTTTCTATCAGCATATAACACAAATCACCACGCACACACAACACAACATACATAGTATATGTACACCAATACACATGGGATGGATACTTCTCACTCACAAATTTCCTTTTCTACACAAAAACAACAAAAGTGCGAGAACAGTGAGATATTCGTTCGGTAACTCGCACCGACATAATATATTTTTTCTTTTGAATT